>OV050030.1:61548321-61785821 GCA_920105625.2 Clusia tigrina
AAATATATATATAAAAAAAATAAAATGCTCAGTTGGGAATTCTAATAGCGAGCATAAGTTTCTTCTGTTTCCCAAATGAAAATAATTTATTAAATATGTTGGTGAAATATATAAAATTAAAATTAGCCTACCTATGCTCGCATTGATGCTTTCGGAATAAAAATTTGCAGAAATTTACATGGTGTCCACAATAGTGTGTATGCAAGATCATAATACTAGTAATAATTATAATACTACTGCCACGCCCACGATAAACCAAAAATCAGTACTAGGTTCCTATCAAAGATTTATCGACGAAATTTCACAGGAAGGTTGCAGGTACCAACATTAACTACCAAACAAAAGAGAGGCGGGTTCTTTTAACAGCCACGCCCAATATTGACATATTTTTATAACTTACGACCTATATAATATTTTTGAGCGAAAATTAATATTATTATGTATATTAACGCTACAAGAAATGGGATCGATCAGGTAGAGGCCAAGCTTCACTATAATATAATCAATTCAAGGTACCCCACCGAATTCGTAGATATGTTCCTAATAATGATTTATGAAGAAAACGTCCTCATTGTTGAACTTGCAAGCACAAGGAGAGGTAAAGCGTATTTCGGGGTTGGTCTAACCCGACTTCAGACTGCTTTACTTGTTTCCCATCGCCGTGTTTTCCAAACCTCACCGCAGCCGCATCGTACGAAACGAGACTATGATGTGGTGAAAAGTAGGGTTTTCAGGCAGTCGTACGGTAGCGGGTTGGTATACGGCCGATGGCATGGTCTCGTTATGCTTCGTTATATCAAGGATCGAAATCCTTACACACATAATTATCTATTATATGTGGGTATGCCAGAATGGTTGTGGTTGTGGTTGTGTATGTGGTGTGATGAACTTAATTTTGGGTATTCTGTAAATTTAAACATTGTGTGATATGGATGACATTAATAGCATTAAGGGTTAATATTATATTTTCAATTAATTGTCAAGCAATGTTTAAATACTTAACAACAGTTGTTGCTCTATACCACTACTCTACGTGTGGTGACCTGATTCTGCCCCAAGCAGCGGTTATTTGCACCATCAACGTCGTCTTTAGTGCTACTAACGCCAAAAAACTAAACGTCACCAACCAGCTACCCGAACATAATTGGACGCATTGAACTCCTCGTTATGGTGGTGCTGAGTTTGGAGACAGTCGGTTTCCTTGGGAGGTAACACAATTCAATGTTTTATGTGTGTGCTGGTGGGTTGTGCATCTGTCAGAGTGTGTAAATCAGCGACCAACTGTATTTTTGCATTCCAACCCACAATAAACACTGTAGCTATTGTTCCTCCTTGATTATATTGGCGTTATAATTGTTCCTCCTTGATTATTTGGCGTTAAAATTGTTCTTCCTTGATTAACTATATTGACGTAAAAGTTTTCCTCCTTGATTATATTGGCGTAATAATTGTTCTTCCTTGATTATATTGACGATATAATACTCATAATAATATATATATATATATATATATATATATATATATATATATATATATATATATATAAATATATATATATATATATATATATATATATATAAATATATATATATATATATATATATATATATATATATATATTTTCCAAATTTTGTTTACATTTTGGATGTATATATTTACATAATATATATTATAGATGCTCTGCTATTTACGATTTAAAAAAAAAGCGGCCAAATGTCCACTACGTTAGTGACGATTTACCGCAATAAATAGTTCAACATCGTCCAATTATATGGGCACTTTAGAAAATCGTTATTAAATTATTTGTTCAGGAAATTTCGTCCAAAATAAATCTATTGATTCATGGGTTGTATGTGGGGTATGTGGCGTAATCCTGCTGAAACCACATCAATCTCATCGATTTTATTAATAATTCGGCACAAATTATTCATTACCATATCCCTATATCAGAATCTACTCACAGTAACAGCTCCTCCAGCTCATTTCCCCAAAAATATGGCGCAATCATTCCATCGAACCAGGGAAGTGGTAACATGAGTGTTCTGTAGAGGCTTCAAAAATCTCCCTTGATTAACTTAAGACAATACGAAATTCATGAACGAAATTTTCTGTGAATAAGCATATAATTAGAGACTATTAAATCATATCCACGCAATTATGTGGATCAGATAAAGGGCACGCATTCCTACTTCCCATAAAAACAAATCTGGAAACATATTTAAAATTACCCCAGCTATCCTCCTGTTGATGATGATATAACAACAATAATGTTCATTGGCTTGAAACAAGTTTGTGTGTAAGAAATGAGTTGTGTGCCCACTTTCACAGTTCACACATATTTATAACTGTGCCCTATATAAATATACATCAACACATTTCCATTGTTGGTACATGAAACAAACCCAAAAGTGGGCAAGTAAACTTCAAAGCTTGTATACATATTTGAGAAGAACATTGACTATAAAGCAAAATTAAATAATGAAACTTAGTGATCATTGTGGGATTAAGATTTTAGTCGTCACGACCAACTTTATGTAGGATAAAGTGTAATATTAATGTAGGATAATGTTTAAATTTGGTTATATGAATTGCGTTCAATTCACCATATTCACGCTCAATGTATTTGTATGGCCGTGATTTAATAAATTATCTTTCGGTAAGCTCTTTAAGTCGTTTAAACCGATTTCAACTTGTTCCACTGATTATATCTATTTTTGGATAATTTATTATTTGACTTTTTGGCAAAGAGCTCAAGCTTTTGATCGGCATCCCACCGTGTTCTTAAGATATATTTTCATCAATAATTTTTCTCGAAAATGTATCCTTTTGTGTTCCTGTATTTTTCGTTTCTTCAAACATCGCATACAGCCTTAGTAACTAATGTAGCTTCTAGAACGCAGATAAATACAACAAAAACTATGTTAAAAAATATTGTTTTACTTTACTAAACTTCAATATTGTTGCTTTTTGCATTTCATCTTTTTTGCTCTACTTGTTTATTTGTGTTTGTTTATCTGCTGTTTGTCAGTGTATTTGTATATGTGGTCGCAAATTCTGCTTTGCCTTGCCATGCCATGCCTTGCCATTGGGCGTATCGTCATCAACGTTGCGTGTTTACCTTTTTTGACATGGGTTTCACTTAATACTTGCAGTTATATCTTTCTTGTCCTCTTCCTCTACTCTTTTCCTCTGCCTCTCCTAGAGCAAGTGGCAAAATGACATTGTGTATACATTTTGTGTTCCATGCCTGCACCGCAGTCTAGGCTTTGGTCATGGCCATCAATATAAATCTCCAAAACAGCACATGGTTTTTCGGCTACTGCTTTTACGTTTAATTTTTTCTTATATGGTTTTCTCTATTTTTTCTAACAAATCAGCTGCCTCAAGTCTACATCAACTTGTTTTGTGTGAAGTTATTTGTTTTTTTCTTATTATAGTTTTGTACATTATTTTGCTTCCATTTTTTTTATTCATTTTGGCGCTGTGCACTAATGGACGGATATCATTATTTTTTCCTTTACTATTTTGTCCCGTATTGCTCTATTTTTTCTTTCTTTAGTCTAGAATTCGCTCACAAATTAATCAATTCTTAGGAGTACCTACCCTTCCATGTAACAAAGTATTTAAGTAGCTAACTCTAGCAAGACACTAAGTATTATTTTATTTTATTTTTTATTTATTATTATTTATTTATTAATTACAATAGTAAATAGTTAATAGAGAATATACGGCAATGGCCTTAAAGGTCGTCTGCCGGAATATGCGATCTATTTTTCCATATCTCGTAAATTCATTTACAATTAATTCTCTGTACTTCGGAGCACCAGTCATGTAAGAAACCAGCTTTTTCCAAGAATCATAATTTTTTCCGTTCACACATTCACTATATCATGATGTGTCAAAGTTGTTTTTTGACGCGGAATGTTGTTAAGATGGGGCATCTCCCGACAAAATGTTCAACGTTTTCTAACTCATTTAGATTGCAGAGTGTACAATTTTTATTATATATACCATTTAATTTCAAAAGATTGCATCCTGCTTTAAATATTACCGAGAAATCTATTCCTATTTTATTTAGTGACTCAGCCCAGAATATGTTTTTTCGCAGAACTTTCAGTGTCAGATTGTGTGGTAGTCTTTTGTTGCTGAACTCAAATATTGTTCTTTGTATATAATTTAGATGTAACGCTCGATTCCAACATTATGGCATAAGTAGGCGAACATTCCGGTAGTCTTAATATTTTTTTAACAAAGTAAAGATGTAGCTTATCAACGCCTTCAAAAAGAGTGTGACCCCATACTTGAGCAGCATAACTTTGAGTGGCACGGCGTACAGCTTGAAACATTTGCCATTTCGAGCTTAGATTTATATCTTTTTTAGAAAAGAAGCTTGACCAAGCTGAATTTATACTAGTTTTTGCTGAAATGTTACGTTTAATAAGATGTTTTTGAAAGTTCATTTTAGGGGTCAGTACTACACCCAGATAACAATACTCATTTGTAATCGCGTACACGATAATTTTCCGCCCTGTCTAAAGACCATTATCGCTGATTTATCCAAATTCACCTCCATATACCACTTATTGCAGTAAATCTCTAACTTGTGTATCGTACTTTGTAACACGTTAACTTCATCTGCCATTATCACTATGTCATCCGCATATAACAGCACTCTAATATTCATGTCATCGATATATAGACCACCTCCTATCTCTTCATTTATGTCATTGAAAAACAATGCGAATAAAAGCGGCGACATCAAACACCCTTGTCTTACCCCTGATAGGGTATAAAACTCTTCCGACACTTCATCATTCTCCTTCACCACGCATTTTGTATCTATGTACGCTTTCTTCAAAAAATTTACACATTTAGTAGATAAACCAATTTCATGCAGCTTGTAGAAAAGCAGATTTCTCGGTACCTTATCGAAGGCTGCTCTAAAGTCCACGAAGAAAGCATACATCTTCTTTTTCTCACTAAATTTCAAATTTACTATTGACGCAATGTTATACACATTGTCGGCTGTAGAATACTTTTGCCTAAACCCGGCTTGAAACTCGGTCAGAATCTCATTCTCCGACACCCATCTAACAATTATATCATTCAAGACGCCCATAATTATTTTCGCCACACAGTTCATGAAGCTAATTCCTCGCTAATTTGATACAAATTCCCTATTCCCCTTTTTAAATATCGGACAGATTATGCTGGTCTGAAAAGAACTTCCTGTTTCACCCATATGGTATAGGCGCGTAAACTCTACGGCTAACTCTCGTCTAGCAACTCCCGCAGGCTATTTTTAAAAAATTCGTATGATACACTATCTATTCCTGGGGCTTTATTTGGCTTAGCTTTTTTTAAACATTTTTTCAATCTCCTTCCTTGTTATTGGCTTCTCCAATTCGTATATATCAATTTTATTTGGAGCATAGAGCACGTCTCTAGCATGTTGTACAGGGTTTAACAATATCTCAAAATAGTTCTTAAAGGCAGAAACGCTAATACTTGATCCGAGATTTCTTTGCTGCCCTCTTATTTTGGAAGCCAAGTTCCACCACTGTTTCGAGTCTTTTACGTTATTAATATTTCTTTCGAGATCTATGTAATAAGCTTTCTTACTTTCTCGACATATTCTTCTGAACTCCTTGTTTGCTTCTGTATACTTATTTTTATCATTCGGATCAAGGGTAGCTCTAAATATACGAATACAATCAAAAGAGATTTTTCGCGCCTTTTCGCATTTATTAATCTCCCTTTTTTTTTAGATTGGTCGTTTTTTTCTGTGGAAACGATTTGATCATTAATTGCACTAGATCGTCTAAACTCCATCCTTTATGATTTTGTTTTGCACAACCAAGACTACTTTTTATATTAGCGTGGAATGCATCTGTCTGTGAATCTTTCCATTTTAATTTACTTGTTAAACAATTTTTGTTTTCTCTGACGTCATTACAAGGAAAAGTCATATATAAAATAATCGGCATGTGATCCGACCAGATTTGTTTGTCTACTTTAAAATTATCTACATAGCTCAAGAGGTTTTGATCCACTGCGCAAATGTCATTTACAGAGCTGCCCATATTGCCTATGAACGTTAAATTACCTTCTCTATCGCCATCTGTTATTCCGTTTAAAACGATCAAACCATTGTCGTCGCAGAAATCTATATATTTTTTCCCATCTGCATTAGCCTGCCTTGAATAGATTCATGTACATTTCTTCAATTTCTTGTTGCATTTCGCCGATTCTTACATTTAAGTCTCCAATCGCAATAACATTATTCCAATCTTTTTCTATATAAGTATTTTTAAATATTTCAAATTCCCTGTTCCATTCCGTACCCTTGATATACGAGGGCAGTTCGAAATGTTCTTAGCCTAACAATGAAAAACAAGAGCTACATTTTTAAAGTTATTTTATTTTTCAACATAATCTCCTGAAACTTCAATACACTTAGTCCAACGTTTTTCTAACAATTCTACCCCTTGATTAAAATAATTTTCCGGAAGCTCCTCAAAATAATCCATCATCGTTTACAGTTGCCATTGCATCTTCATTGTAGGTAAAACGTTTGCCAGCAATTTTTTTATATTTGGGAACAGGTAGAAGTCAGAGGGAGCTAAATCAGGAGAATAAGGTGGGTGGTCAAGCAATTCGTACTTCAATTCGTTCAATTATGCCATTGTTAAAACACTCTTGTGGCATGGTGCGTTGTCCTGATGAAAAATAATTTTTTTTTGTTGTAAACCAGGTCGTTTTTCTCGAATTTTCAAATTCAATTGATCCAAAAGGTTACAATAATATTCAGAATTTATTGTTTTACCTTTTTGAAGATAGTCGATTAATAAAATTTCTTTGAAATCCCAGGAAACCGTTGCCATGACCTTACCAGCCGATTGAACTGTTTTTGCCTTCTTTGGTGCACTTCCACCAGCTTCAGTCCATTGTTTGGATTGTTCTTTTTTTTCTGGTGTGAAGTGATGGATCCATGTTTCATCAACAGTTATGAAACGACGCTTAAAAACCATTTTATTTCGCTTAAAACGATCCAATCAAGCTTGAAAAATAAAAATCCGCTTTTTATCCGCAATCGAATGCCGTGAAAAAAAAATTTCCCGCATTTCCCGAGAAAATGGGGTCCCGCTAACTTAACATAAAGTTAGGGGAACCCACCTCAAAATTAATTTATTTGAAACAAATACACCTCTAAATTATCTGCGTTTTATCCGCAATCAATTCGTCTTCTTTGTGGGAAATGTCCCATTCCCGATAGTTGTCGCATATGAGTATTTTCATGGGTTTTTAGACACGTGTATTTTCTGCTACATTGTTTATGGTTTCCTCCACCGTGTCAATGTTGAAGTTATTGTGAATGTCTTCATTCGTCATGTACCACTCAGACTTCGTTATTGCACGGAGCATTTTTGATTGTGCTCTTTGGATCAGTTGTATGTTGGTTTTGCTCGCAGTCCCCCAGATTTCTATCCCGTATTTCCATAGTGGTATGATTATTTTCTTATATATTTTTTGTTTATTATGTGGTGAGAATTTGCAACTTCTTCCTAGTAGCCAACTTAATGGTCTGACTTTTGTTTCTAATTTCGTATTATTTACTTTTTATGTGTTGTCTCCAAGTAAATTTGGCGTCGATTATTATGCCAAGGTATTTTGCGCTGGGTTGAATTTTAATTATTTCGTCTTTAATTGTTACAGGTTGTTTCTCAGATTTCCTGTTAGTGTATACAACTTGAACAGATTTCTCTTAGTTTATCTCTATATCCCATTTTTGGAACCAGAGGACTGTATTTTTGATAATTCTTTGCAGCGTACCTGTCGCGATTTTTCTTCGTGGTTTGAGGCTAGGAGTACAGTATCATTCGCAAATGTTGCTATCATGCTTCCTGGTGTTGTGGGGGTTGAAAGTAGGCAATATATATTAATTATAGGAGTGGTCCTAGTACACTACCTTGGGGCACTCCCGCTGTCATTTGTATCCGAACATTCATCGTCGTATTTTATGTAGAAGTGTCTGTTGCTTATAAAATTGTTTAATAAGTAATAATAGTTTAAAGCTAGTACTATTTATTTTATTTAAATGTCCTTTGTGTCAAAATTTATCAAACGCTTTAGCAATGTCCAAAAATACTGCCACGCAATACTTTTTTTATCCATGTCGTGCAAAATTTTATCTACAACTCTGTGGACATGTTGCACGGTTGAATGATGCCTTCTAAATCCGAACTTGGCTTGGAATAACTTTTTTTTCAAAATAGGTTGAATTTTATCAGACAGTATTTTCTCAAATACCTTTGAAAGAATTGGCAAGAGGCTGATGGGCCGATAAGAGCTGGTTCTTGTTGCGTCTTTGTTTGGTTTCGGGATCGCTATTATTTGAGCTACCTTCCACAAGACTTGAAAATGATTTAGTCTAAATATAGCATTATATATATTTCTAATATAACGTGTGCGGAATGAAATATGAACTCACTTCCAATAGCTATTGCACGTGCAAAACGAATAGCAAAAGCAAACAAAATCAGACAAAAATAACGGTACTATTCTAGTTATAATTACATTAAAGATCATTTTAGTATGTATACTTAGGTCGTAAATATGTCATTGACAGAGGTGGAGCGTCGAAAATTAATTTGTTCATTTTGTAAAAATAATCCGCTCGCGACTAAATATGAGACATTTCGTCATTTTTCTCAAATGGGCTTTAAAAAAACTTTTATTTATAACACGATTAATGCTTTCGAAAATCATTTAAAAGAAATCGCGTTTCGGGCAAAAAATGTTCTCTACAGAGCAGCAAAGTTCGCGCTAAATTGAAGCAGGAAATTGTGGGCCGATCAGCAAAATCGCCAACTAGTGACGACAAAACTATTCAAAAGTATATAGCAGATATGGGAGTCATTTAGTGTGCAAAAAAAACTGTCCTAGCAGTTTCCGAAAACCAGTCAGCAGTTATTAAAAATAGACTTCGCGCTCTTTCAGAAACTGTTTGCTGCAAAATCTCCGTATATTTGCATAATGGATGATGAGAGTTATTTAACGGTGTAAGGCAATTAATGGACTCCAAAATGTTATTTCAAGCTTCCGAATATTAAACCACCTGAAAACGTAACCACTATTGCCAAAACAAAGTTTCCTAAGAAGGTTTTAGTATGGCTGGCGATTAGTGAGTGTGGAATAAGCGAACCAGTGTTCAGAAAAACTGGTTTATCCGTAAATGCCAATGCAATGCAAATGACCAATGTCTTCCAGGACTTAAGAATTTCATCAATAAGTACCATAAGAACGACAAAACAATATTTTGGCCAGACTTGGCGCCCGCTCACTATGCCAACGCCACACGATCTGCTTTAACAAATTTAAACAAACGTGCCTCAGTTAAGACCCATTGAAAATTTTTGGGCAAATTTAAAAAGAAATATTCATGGAAAGGGCTATAAGCCAAAAAATACCGATTGCCTGATTACAAAAATCAAAAGAGAGTTGTCGAAAATAAATACAAAGGGGCTTCAAGAGGCTATGCGGAAAGCGCCTCAAAATATAAGGAAGGCTAATCGCTGTGGATATGATTCTTTTTTATAAAAATAGTTTAAGTTGTGTACTTCATCTTCTATCAATGTTAAATTTATAAGAAATGAATACAAGTTTTTGTTACTCTTAATGTGTCAGTTCGTATTTCATTCCGCACACGTTATATTATTATAGAATCAGGTAGTTCTCTTAATATTTTCCTGTTGATTAGGTCGTAGCCAGGTGTCCTTTTATATTTCATTTTCGAGATTTGTGTTTTAATTTCAGCTATTATCGTCATTTTTGTTTTGTTATATAGCGTAGTAGTTGCTTTCTGAATGTTCGTTTTTGCCTCGGTATTTTTTTGTTTTTATGGTTGGTTTATGTATAATAGCACTGTTTAGTCTTTTTAGTAGGCTTTCAAAGAGAATAATTTGTAGCGGCCGTTGTCCTCATATTGTTTTATCATTGCCCTTCAGTTCTTTTGCCGCTTTCTTGTCCTCAGGGTGTGTAGTAATTTGCCAGTTTTTGCTGAGTATTCTTATTTGTCCTATTTTATACTTAATGTGAGCTGTGACAGTAGTAATGTGTGATGAGCTTAGTATTGCTGTTGACTAAATTGCTGCTTTGACGTTGTTGTTAGGTATGCTATTGCTGTGTCAATTTCTTTATTAGATTTTATTGAAATATTTGTTGTCATGTTCTTTTCTATCAGTTGGCGAAATTTGTTCTTGTCTGTTTTGTAATTATATAAGCCTCCAGATATTTTTGTATCCGGGTTGCTTTGAAGGGTCGGGTCAATAGGATTGGAGAATGGTCTGATGACAAATCTAAACATGTTTTTATTTTTAATTGTTCGTGCAATATGTTTCTTTGTAACGCAGGAGTCAATTAAGTCAGGTAATTTTTTGATATCTGCTGGCCAGTAAGTTGGCTCACCCGTACTAACAAAGCGACTATTATTTTCGTTTATGGCGTCTAGTAGTTGGCGTCCTTCCGCGTTTGTCAGCGTAGAGCCCCATATGGAGTTTTTTGCATTATAGTCTCCTCCAGCCATGTAATGGCTTCTTAATGATTTTAAATAGTCCATGTATTGAGCCTTTGTGTTATTATGACTCGGTAATTGCTCCTCTCAGTCACTGATCTCTATAGAGGTTGCTTGAATGTGATGTGTTTTATATTATTCTAGTTCTAGCCATTTGAAGGATTTCTTTACGATAATTGCTGTTCCCCCGTGCGCTCGATTGTTATTATAGCTTTTGTCAGTAGCATGCGTTTCAGATATTAGCATAATGTCAATTGAATGGTATGAAAGTTTTAGGTTTTAGTAAGTGGCGCGATAGTCCATAGGCGTTCCAAATAGCAAAAGTTATTATACTTCTGGAAACCATCTAGGTTCGATACGAGCAGTGTCACAATGTTCATCATACTTGTCATTTGGGTTATTAATTGTTTCATCATTATTTTTAAATCTGAGAGATCGTCGTTATGCTGTGTTGGATTCATACTGTTTATTGCTGCGTTCAGGTTTTGTGTTAAGTCTGGTGCTGTGTTTATCGCTGCTACTTTAGCATATGACATTCCAGGTGTGTAGTTTTATTTGTTGGCACTGTGGGTATATTCATAGATGGTTCTGCTGATTTTTGTTCCTGAGTTGGAGTTATTTTTTTTTTACGTAGTGTTGGGTATTTTTGTATTTGTAGTGATTTGTAAATCATACAGGTTTTGTAGTTTGCGCTACAGAGAGCGCATTTGATTTGCTGTTTCATATCTCTTTCGACTCTGCATTTAATTGTGCTATGGTTACTTGCGCATTTGACACACACAGGGTCTTTAGTACAATAGGTTTTGGTGTCCATATTTTTGGCAATTTATGCATTGTGGAATAGTTCTTTTTTGGTGAGGTGGTTCGAAGTTTATTTTACAATGTAAAAGATGGGATAAGGAATATATGTCTTTGTTATTATCATTTGGTTTAAGTTCCAGGGAGAATAAAATAAGTGGTTGTTTATTTGTTTGCATGTTGTTAATGTTTAGTACTTCTTGTCCTAATTCAGCAAGTTCAGCTATATTCCGTTCTTTTTCCGTAGAGTAATGTATATTTCGTAAAATCCACGTTGCTCTTTAGGCTCAAGCAATTTTATTATGTTTGTATAATGTACAGATTCTGCCGGTTGTATTTTTATTTCGTTTTTGTTCAGTGCTTTCATCTCGTATTTGGTATTTGGGAGCTGATTTAGAGCATTAATTAGTGCATTAATATTTTCCACGTTTTGTATAAATATGGGTGGTGGTTCGGTTCTTGAGTGTGTTTTGTTTTTTGATTCTGTATGTTTGAATTTGTTTTTGTCCCACTGTTGTATTGTTCGTCAGTTTTGTCATTTAGTGCCAGTAGTACGAACCTGTTTGTTGTATTTGGAGGGAGTGACTTGCTCAACCAATATTCTTGTAGTGTTGTTTGTGCTCAGTGGTTTATTTTTTGTTGTAATTATTTTGGTCCCTTTTTTGTTTGGCGATTGCTTCTCGCGGTTACATTTTCGGTTACTCTGCTCGGAATGTTTGCTATTGTTTCTATTGTTTGAGTTTTGTACTTTCTTGGTTATTGCTGTTGTTCTAATTGGTGTTGTTGGCTTAGTAGACATATTTGTTGCGCTAGAATAAAGCAATGTACTTGTCGTAGCTGTCGAAGCTACTGTTGTAGTAGAAGAGCTTTGTGTTGTGGTTGTTCTCCCTGATGTTGTAGCTGGTGGGTAAGCCTCCATCATAGTAGTGGGTGTCGCGCATTGCAGACTCCACGGTATTGAAGCTCTGGTACTGGTGCCGTTAAGGAGAGCGGGAGACCAGGATCTTGCTCTGCTCTCTGCTACTTCGACAGGTAAATTGGAGCAACCGTTACCTTGAGTAGAGACAAATGAGAAATATGCTAGTCTATTTGTTATTGTTTTTTCTTGATGAGTGACAGACAATCATTTTAATAATGTTTTTGTTGTTTTGTGAATTTTACACTTCACATTTAATCTGTTCTTGCAAAATAAATTATTATTTAAGTATGTAAATAAATTGCCCTTTTGTATTAGCGTTTATATCACGAATTTTAAAGAACGAATTCAGTTTAAAAACATTGAAAAGCCGTCATAATCACAGAGCACGTATGAAATCGCGTCCGCACAGTTTGAAATTTCACTCGAATGTAATGTGAATATAAAATTATCATTTTAAGATAAACCTAATTCTCGATTTTCGTCATAGGTGAACTTACCTATTCAATTTTCCTAATTTTGTTGAGGAAACGACACATATTTATATATTTTTACTTGAAGAAAAAACCATTTTAATAAATGCCCGTGCAATCGTAAAAGCAAATGAGAATTATCTTCAATTTTGACTTCTCCAAACGAGACTTTTTGGGTTTTGGTTCGTCTGCTGCCTTTCACTCGGCACTTTGTCGCTACGTTTTATCAAATTGTTGTAAGAGAGATTTTGTCCTTTATGGCTTCCTTGATGATGTCCTTCTAATGTTGAATTCTAAGGAAGGTTTTGTCGTTAGTCAACTTGTGCAGAACAAACCGTGCAAGCACTTTTCGTTAGCTCAAATGTTCGGTCAAAAAGCGATACATTTTTTTGAGATGCTCAATTGCAATTCAATGAATTTGAGTTAAATTCGAGTTGAGGGTTTGGTCTGATATTTGATGAATTCACGCACGGTTTTGATTGAATCTGCGGTGATCACTGATTTAAACTATTGGCAACATATTGTGCAGCATTTATACACTCGCGGCCGTTTTAAATCGCGTATTTCCATCATGAACTATGCCATGGGATAAACAATCATCATAATGAAGTTTGTTCATCAGTTTTTACAAAACTTAAAACAAAACTTAATATTTTAGCTCTGTTCGATGCTCATTTTTGCACTGATGAGACAAACACACTGACACTTGAGACGTAATAATTCCTCTTCTATTAGTCCAAATGTCATGAAATTGCGACAGTATACAAATGAGGGATCCACCTTTCTGTCAATCGATGACCTCACTAGAAATACCTATTTGTAAAAAGTCCTGTTTACTTTGGAATGTACCTTGTATACATTTTGATTTATGAACAATAGAAACAACTTATTTACGAGTACATAAGATAATTTACAAACAAACGAATTAGGGTAAATTTTCTTTCTCTTATTTATGGAATGCATATTCGCAACAAAGCCGCCCTCTGTGGTCTAATTGTAAGCATGCTTGATCTTCTTGCTTCTTTCTAAAAAAATATCTTTACCTCTTCGAGTTGAAAGCCTCAATAGCTAGTACTCATTCCCCAATCCCTTGCAGTCATAATTAATTATGGTGTAAGATATAATAATAATAATATTCGGAACACAATTAATTTTCTTTATCATTAGTTAGAAGTGTGTGTTCCGCATCAGTACAACAATGTATATAAAAATTGTCCACGACTCAAAAAAATTATAATTCAAATTAATGTACGAGGTCTGTTCAAAACGTATCGCGAATTTTGAATTTTCGCGGGCTACGGATTTTCGCGGGCTACGGTTTTTCGATGTTTTTATGGCGTTATGTTGGTACTCATGACCCTCACTCATGTTGACAATCTCGGCCATTTTGAATGTTCAGTCAGTTTTTGACAGCTATTGTGCGTGGACGTGTTTTAGCTAGTCTTCGATTTTTGTCTATCTCCTCAATCGTGGCGTAGCGTCGTCCTTTCATGGGCCTTTTCAGTCACAGGGGGCCAGGTCTGGGGAATACGGTGGCTGCGGCATTATTAGAGTGTTGTTTTTGGCCAAAAATTCGCGCACAAATAATGATGTGTGAGCAGGGGCATTATCATGATGCAAAAGCCAATTTTTGTTGTTCCGGGCGTTTCTGGCGGATTGCTTCTCGCAAATTGCGCATTGCTTGAAGATAATATTCCTTATTGACCGTTCCACCCTGCGCCAAGAATTCATAATGCACCACGCCCCTGCAATCAAAGAAAACTGTCAGCAAAAGCTTCACATTCGACCGAACTTGGCGTGCTTTTTTCTTTCTTGGCTCATGCGGCAGCTTCCATTGGGATGATTGAGATTTGGTTTCTACGTCATAACCATAGACCCATAATTCGTCACCAGTTATGACTCTCTCAAATTTGGGTCGTCGCGGACAGATTCCAACAGTTCCTGAGCAATGTTAATGCGATGCTGTTTTTGGTCGAAAATGAGTAATTTTGGTACGAATTTTGCGGCGACCCGCTTCATGCCCAAACTTTTGGTGATAATCGAATGACACGAGCCAATCGATATATTTAGGTCCTCAGCAACTTCTCTGACAGCGATTCGACGATTGGCCAATACTAGTTTCTTTACTTCATCAATGTTTTCGTCTGTTCTTGACGTGCTCGGGCGTCCGGAACGCTACACAAACGCACGGAACGCACGGAAGACAACGCCACAAAAAGATCGAAAATCGAACATCCGTAGCCCGCGAAAATTCAAAATTCGCGATACTTTTGAACAGGAAGAAATAATGCAAATAAAAATCTTCTATATATTAATAGGCTGAGCGTATTTCTTTTAGTACACTTTACAGAGTGGAAAATAAACGGATTTTGATAATTAATTGCTACCATTGGAAAGGTCTCCGAGCGTAGATGGTCCGAATGGTAAAACATTTAGATTTTGGTCACCTTTAACCTAAGTTATTAAGGTAAGCGTGAATATCCAACACAACTAAAAATAAAAGACGTGTACAGATAACAAGCACAAGTGCGTGAAGGGGATAATGAAAGAGGGGGAAAATGTGTTTCATCCCAGCAAAAAATTTTGAAGCGCTCCGCTGGAATACTACTGAAGCGCTCCTTTGGAGCGCTCCACTCTCCTTGTAAGTACTGCTCCAGTGAAGCGCTCTAGTGTAGCGCTTCACTCTCCTTGTAACTACTGCTCCAGTGGAGCACTACCAAGTCGGGTACTCGTGTTTTGAAAACACATATCTAGCAACAGCTGTTGATCGACATTCTAATTTGTGAAAATACATTGTGCTGTGAAGTTCTCCGACGTGAAAATGAAAATTTGCGAGAAAAATGCAACAAAATGGGTAAAAAATTAAAATTATTATATATATATGTAATTACTAATGATAAAAATAACTAATTTATATTATTGTTACAGAAAATATAAATTTAGAAATTTTGCAAGCCTTAAAAGAGATTAAAAGTGATGTTGTTGCTGTAAAGGGTAGTGTCGCCTATCAACGCGTGGTCTTGGACAAACTAGTAGAAAAAGTATGCCCCAGGCGGGTTGACTTAAATTTTCTGCCCTTTCAAAACTTGGAAGATGTAAAAAATGCCGACAATTACTTACAAAGCCACTCAAGAGACAACTTGGTACGTACTGATTTGTTTTAAATGTCAATAATAACTTCAGGTGGCTTATATTCGTACTCTAGTAGGCACAAGATCCATTAGCGAGACGCTCCATCTGTTTTTTAATGACGACACTCTACTCAATATAAACTGGGATGGCCGCCAAAATAAATTTGGAATTAAATCACTCCATTTTTTTAATGAAATTGTTTTTGGTGAGCAAAAAAGAGTTTAAAAAATAAACAAAATTTTCATAAACTTCCTCTCACAGATGCCGTAAATTCTCCAAACAAAGATAACTTCGCGAAGGATATGGCTAAAGGTTTCCGTACTTTGAAGAACAAGATTTACAGAGGCACCTATCGGCAAAAAAATACTTTTTCAACATCTGATGCTTCTAATCCTCCAAATCATCCTCCTAGAGAACTTCAGTAGAAATAAATTTAATTAAATTTGAATTGAAGTAATTTTATTATTTGTATTTTTATCTTCCTTGTAGTAGAAATCAAAGCGCTTCAAAGTGCAAAATTTACTTGGAGTGGTAAGCGCTCCAAAGCGCTTTTGATACATATTGAAAGGAGCGCTTCGTTGCGCTTTTTTCATAGTGAGAGCTGAGCGCTCACTAGAGCTTTTTTCATAGGGGGTATGGAGCGCTTCGTAGCGCTTTTTTCATAGCGAGAGTAGCGCTAACATCCAATGACATGGCAACGTTAAAAATACCACTAGTTGCAAGGAGAGTGGAGCGCTTCACTGCTCCTTTGGAGCGCTCCACTAGTCCTAATGGAGTGCTTGGCTTACTGCTGGGATATAACCAAACAAAAGCAACAATTTTGCTTGGATTTGATGTGCACACATATGCATACACATTCTTGCTTGCGCACTTTAACGTTTGTGTTTTGTATGCAAATATGTATGCACGAGTATGGACGTGTGGATTTGCGTATGCCTGTGCTTCGCTTGGTTCAAATGTATTTTGTTTGACCGCTCATGCAGGTTGTGGAAAAACTTTTGTCCAAACTGCCCTTATTCAATCTTACATGTACACCAACAGCCTCTATCGCTGCTGGTACTTTAATTGGCGGCAAAACGTTATACTATGCTTTTAAGTTGTCAGTACCAATTTTAGAAATGTCAGTAAATAGTTATTTCGCCAGGTATATCAATAATGATAGAAATAAAGATTACGACGTCCTGCGTAGAAAATTGAAATGTTCTGCGCATGTAGCACAAATGATGTCACGCTAAATCTGTTCCTATTGGCTAATAATTTCCAGCTGTCAAACTTTAAATATTTGTGTAAACATAACAGTGGGACAATTCATTATTTTTCTTTTCAAATTTTTTGATAGTAAAAAATGAAACAATTTTTTTTTAAATTATGCTGTTCTTTTATTAAATTTTCTCTTTCGTGGATTGGTATTTTGAGAAATTTCCGTATTAAGTCCTCTTCTTAGTAATCTTACATTCTACATATAAAAAAAAGTTTTTTCACTTTTTCATTTGCTTTAATGTCCTTTGCTTCCGTCAAATGTTTTTGCAAATATCCTCTAGTAAGCAATAATTTTTCTCCATTTAATTTTAAAAAAAATTGCATCGCATGATTTCAGCGTTTCCATTAATGAATTTGATGGCTTACTTACCACACCTTCACTTAGATGTTTCACCCATGAGAGGGTACAGTCCTGTAGAGGATTAACAGCAAGAATAGGGTTTTCAATTTGTGGCAAATAAAGCCAGCCAAATTCTCCAAATCGTCTTACTCTAGTTTTTCTAACTCGTTTTCATTATTTTCTCCATTTATTTATTTAATGAATCTTTCTTTGTCAAAAAACGAACAGTAATTTTTCGGGGCTTACATTCTACATTTACATATTATTACCTCCTAGCTACTGCCTCGAATATTTAGTGTTTTCACAGCACGCAATAAGACTTTGTAAAATGAAGTCTAAGGTATCCATCCTGCATCAAAATGCAATGGAAGCTGTAGTTCTATTGTTTTAACACCAACCAATGAAGATTGTGCTTTTATAAACTGAGATATTCTCAACCGAATGCTGGGGGAAGTAAAAAGTTATTATAGCTGCGTCAAAATAATTTGCGATAATGATGAGGAAGTCAATAATTATCCAGTGGAATTTTTAAATTCTTCCAATATCAGCGGTGAACCAGCATCTATTGATAAGAAATGTAAATGTAAAGGAAGCTTTGGTTTTAATAGTACAATAATGCTTATCAACATATTGCATAAAAATGCTTTCGATTGTAAGGTGTTGACTGAAATAACAGGAGATAAACGTATTCATGATTTCAGCTGAGACAAATGATTGATAACAATGCCATCAATAATGGGTTTATTCATTATGGCAGGGAAGGATAAGCGGCCATTTTATATTTTGCCGTAGAGTAGTTTGACTTAAAATAATCAGCGAAAAAGCAGAAAACCTTGGCACCTAGTGCTCCTATTTTTTGGAAAATATTTATTGTATGATTATTTTTCATGTACTAAATATATACAAAAATCAGCGAAAAGACTGCAGTTGCCCAAATTATGACTGAAGAATTTCTCATTATACTTATCGAAGACGGGCGCGAACTGGTCTTACGCCTGAGTTTATAAAGTTCAAGAATGATTTAGGGTTATTTAAATATAATTGCATTTAAATTACGTAGCCTGCGCAGCCTATCAGTAAACCAAATTGGGGAAGAAGCAGTACCCAGACGTTTAGGAATACAATGCTCGAATGTATCCAATAATGTCTATTAGTATGTAGTTTGTTTGATATACCTGATGATTAAAGTCGGAAAAATTTACAAAGTTACGCATACGAGTCGATTTTGGAAGGGCAAACGATTAAAAATTGCTGTATTCTTTTTGTTTCATTCGACGTAACTCCTTATAAAAAAATTATCATTTATTTGTCCAAACTGTTTTTACTTTGTAAATCCATTGTTTTAGCAAAGTTCATGAATCATATTAAAAGAAGCAATTAATCAGTGGGCGAAAATAGAAATAAATATAACAAATTCGACAAGTTTTGAATAGAATCAACTTCATTAAATTGAATTCACCATTTATATAAATTTGTATGAAAACTAAATAGTCATATTTGTCAACATCGTTTGTGCATTATTAATTCGTGCTTGTATGAATTAAATAAATGAATTTTTTATTCTTTTACATTAGTTTACTCAATAGTTACTCTATGAGCCTATTAGGTATGCTCAGATGTATTAACGTCTTATTATAAAATTAATTTGGAAGCAAAGTCAGAGTAGGAAAATTTTGGTGGTGGGAGTTGGCTTTATTGACATTATTTCATAACAGAATATCCTTGGTTCCAACTAATAGTTTTAAATTAATAACTATAACTTTTTTCATTTAAAATGAATTCTTATTAAATAAGAGACTTTTCTTTACTGATTAAAAATTCTTAATTCTGGAAAAGACGTTTACGTAGTCATTTTGGTATTTGCACAAAAGGCCGACTTGGTAATCAATGGGACAAAGGGAGTTTTATAAAGTTGTAAATGAATTGGAATAGAGTACCTAAATGCATTTTGCACTGACTACTTGAATTAACAAAATAACTAAGAAATCAATTGCGTTTATTTACTTCAAAATTTTTGTAAGTAATTCAAAATTGGCAAATGTATGGAGGAAAGAAAGATATTGAAGATTCAAGAGAAGCTATAGAAGAGAGTTAGTTAGTGTTATCAGGAAGTATCGAACCGATTTTTGCAAATTAAACAATTTGGTCTCAATGTGTAATTTAACCTTTGCACATAAGTTGCCTATTAATTTAATTCTTTTTAAAATCTTAAATATATGGCTGAAGTAATTTTAGCCATTTAATTTTTTTTGATAATTTTAATATATGTTGGCTCCAGTGATATATAATTCTTAATTTTGTAAGTCATGCCTATTACAAACAGCCTAAACATTTCTGCTTACTATTGTATCACTTTGCTGTCTAATTTATTTATTCCTTCATTTTTGTACATGGTATTATTTGTGTATAAACTAACCCACCAGCAGCTATTCATACTCA
The DNA here is from genome assembly GCA_920105625.2 of Clusia tigrina. NCBI lineage: Eukaryota > Metazoa > Arthropoda > Insecta > Diptera > Clusiidae > Clusia > Clusia tigrina. The sequence goes on from OV050030.1 coordinate 61,568,253, forward strand.
TCATCATCATCATCATCATCATCATCATCATCATCATCATCACATTCACTGATGTGCTCATCACCAACTTCCAGTCAAGAAATATAATAAAAGCGTACTGAAAAAGAAGAAAACACGCTAAACTTTGAAGTTTTTTATTTTTTTTTTATTTTTTATATATATTTTTTTTTAAACAGTTTATTTATTTATTGAATACACTCATTTTGAGCCTAACAATAAGTAATTAAATCTTTAGAGCTATATTAACTATATTTATCCCGCACCAGTGTTTGGGCTTAGTATTAAATTTCACTACATTTTTGCCTTTTGATTTTAATTCAATTTAAATTCATTTCATTTTAGTATCTTAATAGTAATTATTTAATATTTAGTACATTTAAAATATAGGTAAGTCCAATCTTTTGAGGCGTGTTGCTGTTTTAATTCTAGCTAAATTTTTTACCAATGGATTTGAGTGCTCTCGTAGTTTTTTTTTTGTGTTGGAGCATAATCTCTGTGAGCTCACTTTTAACAAGAGGAATGTTGAGGTCCTTATGGATGTCAGCATTTCTAACGAACCAAGGCGCACCCGTGATTGCACGCAAGATTTTCGATTGCACTCGTTGTATCAGCTCGACGTTCGATGAACTGGCATTCCCCCAAAGCTCAGCTCCGTATGCCCAAATTGGTTTGATCACTGCCTTGTACAATAAAGGTTTATGTTGTAAACGAAGCCTTGACTTGGAGTTGAGTAGCCAATTTATTTTATGGGTCTTTAGATTTATCTGCGTTCGTTTTGCCTCAATATGGTTCCGCCAAGTTAGTCGTCTGTCTAGATGGACTCCTCGGTATGTTACAGTATTCGATTGAGGAATAGCAACATTGTTTAGTGTAATCACTGGGCATGTTTCTTTCCGAAGTGTAAACGTAACATGATTCATGATGATCTCATTTACCTTAATGCGCCAATTTGCCAGCCACACTTCCATTTTCGTCAAATGCTCCTGAAGGCGATTCAAAGGCACTATTGGATTGCTATGTATACTAAGAATAGCAGTGTCGTCTGCGAATGTTGAAGTGACTAGATGATCATCAGTAGGGAGGTCTGCAGTGAATAATACATATAGTACAGGACCTAGAACACTACCTTGTGGAACCCCAGCATTAATATCGAAGTCGTTTGTCGTGTATTCTCCATATTTTACTCTGAACTTTCGGTTATCCAAATACGATTCGAGTAGCATGTGCACATTAACTGGTAAGAGTTTTTGAATTTTATATATTAATCCTGCATGCCAAACTCTGTCAAATGCCTGTGCAATATCTAAGATAGACGAGCAGTATTTTTTGTCTTCAAAAGTATTTCGAATTGCACTAGTAATGCGGTTAATTTGATCTATGGTTCTGTGATTCTTACGAAATCCAAATTGATGGTGGGGAATAATGTTGGATTTGTATATGTGCGGCTGCAGCTTTAGAAGAAGCAGTTTCTCAAATAATTTAGAAATCACTGGCAGCAAGCTTATGGGCCGATAAGATGACGGTTGAGTTGCGTCTTTTCCGGGTTTTGGAATCATTGTAATTTGTGATATTTTCCAGGGTTGTAGAAAATACCCAATCCTAAATATTGCACTAAATAACTGCGACACTATTTTGATGGCTATTTCAGGCAATTCCACAATCATTTTTGCGGTAATTAATTCAAATCCTGGTGCTTTTTTCGGGTTTAGCTGAGTTTTAATTGCAAGTTGCACTTCCTTCATTTTAACCTTCATCGGGATTAGTGGTATTTTAGGGGCCAAAAATGGAATTTCAAAACAATTGGTTGGTTGGTTAGGTTGGAATACGGATTTGAGATGATTTGCAAATGCTGAGGCTTTCTGTTCGTCACTTCTTGCCCAAGTTCCATTATTTTGCCTGAGTGGTGGATGACAGTCTTTAGGAGTCTTTATATTTTTATAGGCTTTCCAGAAAGAGTAGTTAGTATTTTGTGTTGGAGTTAGCGTCTCAGTATACTTTTTCAAACTGTTCTCTAGCTCGCAGTTCAGTGCTTCTCGGAGGGTGATCTATTTTGTTGCCACTCTCTTCTTAAGCGCCTTTTCTCCTTAACGAGACTATCGGTAACTGCAGATGTTGTGTGAGTTGTTGCGGAGCGGGATAATGAGGCTGCTAGAGATGAGTGTGTGGCTGCAAATGTAAGAACTTAGTTGATGGCCAAAAGTGCCGAGTCAATATCGCTTGCACTCTTTAGTCGAGGGCCAATGTTTATATGACTACTTACATATTGACGGTACCTGAGCCAGTTTGTTCTTTTGTTGGTTAGGTGACCTGTTTTCTTACCCAGTTGAGGTTGTTTATGTAGACATATAATAGCTGTGGAATGATCAGAAGCGAGCTCTAAACACGATTCTGCAGATAACAAGTTACGATCAATACCACTGGTTATTCCAAAATCGATGAGGTGGGGCACTTTTTGAGGGTCAGAGGGCCAGTATGTCGGTTGCCCTGAGGACACGAAGTCTAGGTTAGAACACCAATTTAGTAGTGCAGAGAACAGTTGTTTGCCTTTGGGATTTATTAATCTGGAGCCCCAAAAGGTATGTTTGGCATTATAATCACTGCAAAAAATGTGGTCCCCAATGATGTGAAGAATTGTGTGAATTGTAATTTAGTCACTGAATATCTTGGAGGACAATAGACTGCGCTTAGTACAATTTTTTCCTCCCAGCATTGAAGACATATTGATGTTGCCTGCAGATAGTCCTTTGCATACTCTTCTCGTGCATGATGCTTAAATCTATCTCTTAATATACCCGTACCGCCATGTGCTTTATTGTCTGGATGGTTTGTCTTGTAGAATTTATATCCTGATTAACAAAATAATTTTTGTTTGTCAAGTGCGTTTCTGATAAAAGCATAATGTCAATTTGCCTAGTATGCAGGAAGTGTTGAATTTCAAGTTTATGTTGGCTAATGCCGTTTGCATTCCATATCTTAATGTAGTTAATTTTTTAGATATCAACAATTGCATAAGTTGGTTTTGAGTTTTCAACAACTCGTGCAACATGCTTTGCATTGATGTCATAATTTCTGTCATATAATTTGTTAATTTTGATATCATGGATTCTACATTTTGCATAGGATTTGCACAGCTAGGAATTTCTTCAGATCCAGACTTTACTACGTTGGCATATGATCTTGATGTAGAAGCGTTATCGCTGGTCAGTTGCTTATGGGGTTCGATTGATTGGGCAATCTCTGTGTAATGAAAAGCTGGTTGCTGTTTCTGGTCTAATTTATTTTTGAGTGCTAAATACACTGGGCAGCCTCTGTAGTTTGCCGTGTGGTTTTCCCCACAATTGCTGCATTTTTTGCATTTATGTTGGATTTGTCAGACAAACACTTGGAGGAATGGTGAAGGTCCCCACAGGCAACACAAACAGTGCGTAAGGTACAGTACGATTTTGTGTGCCCGTATTCTTGGCAATTGAAGCACTGAACAGGGCCTTTTCTTTTGTGTGGTTCTTCAGCGGTTATTCGTCTATGTAATAAGTAACGCAGGTGGTAGATTGGATGTGTTTCGCTACTTTTTAATTTCCTTCCATTCGGTTCAAGTTCTACTTGAAATAGTGGTTGTGGTACTTTGTCTCTGTTTTTAATGTTGAATACCGTTTTTACTTGAAATCCGGCGATTTCGAGAGAATCTTTGATTTCATTAGTACTTACACTATTCTCAATACCTTTAATAACAACTACTACACCTTTACTGCTCTTCAGCTGATATGTATAGTAGTTTTTACCCTTTTTTCAAGATAGGATGCTATTTTGCGGTAATTGCTTTCATTGTATGTCTGTAGTTTCGTTTCCTTTATATTCCCGTTTGTTATGGACGTTACGTGGAAATTGTTATTTCCTACAAGACTAGCTATAGTTGCAACTAAATCATTTGAGCATCTCTCTCGCAAGTAGAATGGTGGTGGCTTCGGAGTTTTGGCGATGGAATTGTTTGCAAGAGTTGAGTCAACGTTTTCATTCTCTAATAGTGCAAATTTGTTCTGACCCAAAGTGTTACTACTTATTTGTTTCGGAGAGGCAGATATATTCGCTGATTGAGGAGTTAGTCTCGCATTTTTTGCCTGTCTTTTATTTCCGTTTTTTTCTGGACTCAACTTTCGTTTTTCCTGTATATACCTGTCTATACCAGTCTGTATAGTGGCAACATTTTTTGTCACATTACTTTTACCACCACCTGTGGCTGGCATGACTAAGTTACTTGCTGGCGCAATTGTAGGTGTAGATTCGCTGTTTAACATTAAAGCAGGAGAACATGAACGAGCCCGATTTATTGGCTTGGTTGTTAGGTACAAGTTATCCTTAGTTATTTCTTTTTTGTTTTTGCAGCAATCTTCAGCAACCACCGTCACATAAGCATTTCTGATGTTTGTAAGTTTGTTGATGTTCGGGAAACTCATTAATTGTTGAGAAAATAAAAAATTAATAAATGGCTCAAATGCAACTCTGAGGAATATTAAATTTAAATAAAATAAAATTAAAATTAAGTGGCATCACCAATCATCTTAGAGTACTGACACAGGTGGCAACTCCTGCTAATTGTTTTTGGCGCGCACATTTATTTTTAATGATGTTGTTGTTTTTAAAATGATTTATGAATTTTACACTTCACTTTTAATCTGTTCCTGCAGAACAAAATATCACCAAATTATGTAAATAAACTACACTTTCGTATTGGCGTCTATATCGCGAAGTTTAAAGAACGAATTCAGTTTAAACACAGTGAAAAACCGTCCCAATTACGGAGCACGTATGAAATCGCGTCCGCACAGTTCAAAATATGTCACTAATGATATGCCACTGAATTGATATGTCACTGAATTGAGTTTTTTATTTAAAATTTAGTTTCTGTTTAATGCATTTTTTATTATAATGTAGTTTAGATTACCGTTCTACATATTTTGCGTTTTGTTTTTAATTTCGAGTAGCTTTTTTTGCGCGTATTTGTGAATAAAGCAAAGTTTTGTTACTTCGTCGGCTACTTACTCAATCATTTGTCATGATTTTTCCTTGTTTTTCAAAACTTTCATACAATTTTGTGCGTATTCTTCACATTTTTTCTGACAAGGCTTCTGCTCTTACTTACCATTAATTTCACAAGCGTTCGGGGAATGGCGCATATTTTTAAAACGGAACCATTGTCTTTGTCTTCTTTAACTATTTTATATAATATTCCTGTAACAAAATCTCCCAAACACAAAAAATACTCAAACCGGTATCACCAGCTCAGATGTCTCAACGTCAGAATAAGTGAATATTCTCTCTGGTATTAATAACTATAATACAGTTGAGTCATTAGTATTTATTTCTTATGGTCCTAAATTTTCATGGTTCAATGGAATTTAAACGGTTACCACAATAATATACGCGGGCTTCAACTACTAATAAACAAGCATTCACCAGACATAATAGCCCTTCAGGAAACACACCTTAAAGACAAGTACATCAAACTCAATAACTATTCAAATTTGATCATAAATACTTCAACAAATTCGAATGCCAAAGGTGGTGTAGCACTACTTACCACTCTATCGAACATACTTTCTTTCCATCACCTCCTGCATAGCCATAGCAGAAGTTAAAGCCGAACTAAATATTAAAGTCGCTTCTATATACCTCCACCCCAACGAACACTATTATTTAAACATCCTCAAATCGTTATGTAATGATCCGAACAAACCAACCTTATTACTAGGGGATTTTAACGCCCATAACACAATTTGGGGAGCGTCAAGAAACAGCAGAGGTTCAGTAATTGAAAATTTTGTCCTTCAAACCAGAGTGACGTTCCTAAATATCGGCTACCTCACTCACTTATCTACTCGATCTACCTTTACACATATAGACCTTTCTTTAGCCTATGTGTAGACCACATGGTAGTGACGACTTTCCCATCTATCTCACCCTCACACTTCCATCCAGATATCCAAACCAATACTCCAACAAAATTTCACGTTTTAAAACCACTGACGCTGATTGGAATAAATTTCATAATAAAGGAGAGACTCAATGAATCTTACAAATAACTTCAACAGAGATGCAGCCAGATTTCACAGGGTAATTATATCCGCGGCCAATGAATCTATCCTGCATACGTCAGACTATATATTGGTGGAACAAACAGCTTCAAGCAACGTTAAACAAAGCAGAAACTATTCCTTACATTTAAACGACACCCTTCTGTAGTAAATAGACTTGCATATAAAAAAGAGAATGCAATCTTTAAGCGTCAAGCCAAAGTAGCAAAGCGGAAAGCCCTGACTGATTTTACTACCACCATTAACCCAAACACTCCGATCAAACTAATATGGGATAATATTAAAAAACTTTACGGTAGCTCCACAATAAGGCACCTTGACACTGATAATTCTACAACCAATGATCCGAGCGAAATTGCTAATCTTTTCGCGAATATATGTTCTAAAAACTCCTGAGACTCTAATAGACTGCTTTACACTCCGCAACAGGCAAAAACCCAGGTCTTGATCGAATCTCCTACTCGATGCTACAACACCTTCCCCTACTCGAAAAAAGTATCTATTAAACATCTACAATAAAATATTCGACACTGGCACCATTCTCTATACAAAAACCTAACAAATCCAAAAAACACATTAGATGGGTACCGACCCATATCTCTTCTATCCTGTAACACAAAAATAATAGAACAAATTATAGCCAAATGCCTAAACTGGTTCTTACAAAAGCACCAATTAACAATCCCTCGGCAAGTTGGCTTTAAGCCAAATAAAGGGACCATAGACGCTCTCTTGTACCTAGACCACCATATCGCAAATACAGGGTGGGCCAAAAGTCACTATAGGGTTTACAAATTTAACAATTTTTTTGTTTATATATGTTTTATTTTTTTTTAAGATTATATAAATAACACCTGGAGAATAAATAATTGAGAGATTCACAACTGAACAAAGAACAGTTAAATTTCAACAGTTGGCCAGAAATGAAATCAACTTTATTGAAAATCTGATTATGCATGATGAAGCTCATTTTTATTTGAATGGTTTTGTTAATATGCAGAACTGTAGGTTCTGGGGTTCTGAAAATCCAAGAGCCATCCATGAACGCCAATTGCACCCCATTGGGTGTACAGTATGGTGTGGCATTACATCTGAAACTATCATTGGGCTTTACTTCGAAAATGAAGATGGAAGTGCTGTAACCGTAAATAGAGAGAGTATCGGTTTATGATAAAAGATTTTTTACGTCCTGCTCTTGAAATCAGACCTGAGATGTAGTTTCAGCAGGATGGAGCCACTGCCCACACTGCCCGAGACACATTGGCCCTTTTAAGTCAAATTTTTGGAGAGGGAATAATTTTCAGAAATTCGGAAATTAATGGGCTAGCGCGTTCGCCAGATTTGTCAACACCCGACTATTTTCTTTGGGGTTATTTGAAGGAGCGAGTATATGTGAACAAGCCCGAGACAATCCTTGAACTCAAGGCCAACATTGTTGCAGAAATTCGAGATGTTGAAAGATGGTATGAAAAATGCTCTAAAACGAGCCCATCATTGCGAAGCTGAAAACGGGGATCATTTAAGTGGCATTATTTTCCATACTTAGTGTAAAGAAATTTCCGTTTTGTATATTTTATAATCTGAAAAAAAAAATTATAAAAAAAATATATTAACGAAAAGGTTATTAAATTTTTAAATGGTGACTTTTGGCCCACTCTGTACACTGTCAAAAAGAAATCATATATCAGTCGTATCTGTAGATTTCGAAAAAGCATTCGATAGAATTGGAAAACATGCGATAATTGCACAATTATTGGAATAGAAGGTAGGTCCAAAAACACTAAATTTTGTGAACACCTTTCATTCCAATAGAAAAATTCCAGTTCAAGGAAATGGATGGTTTTCTGGGACGAGGCCCCTATATAATGCTATTCCACAGGGATCACCATTGTCTGTGACCTTATTTGTTGGCAGTTTATGGACCTACGGCAAAAACCACGCTGAACAAAATTAAAACAGTTTATCATGCAGCTGCTAGATTATACCTTGGAACTTTTGCAACAACACCATTAACTAACATATTTACAGAGACTGGACTATAAACGTTCGACTTCAGAGTAGAATATGTATTATCCAAACTCATCGCGAAAATATTACTACCTACTGAATATCAACTAGTCCATTATTTAAAGAACATAGCCAACAAGCTCCCACCCTGTATTCCCTCTACTATTTGCCGCATATTATCAATTACTAAACCAATAAGATTCGATACGAAATAGCACATTATCTATTTCCCATCCAAACTACCATGGAAACTTGATACGAGCGAACTCATCCAATTTTCAAAAAACCGTATTTCTGCTAGTATGTATACTCGTAGACGTATTTACAAAGAAATATCGCACAATTTCATTCTCAACAACTGGAACATTTATTTTACTGATGGATCGAAAACCGATACAAACACTTCCTATGCGATAATTAACTCATCACTTATAGTTGAAAAGCTTTCCATCTTAGAACACCATACCTCAATTTTTACAGGAGAAGCCGAAGCAATCTATTCTGCAATTTATCACCGTAAACGCTTCGTGGGAAACATATAATCCGCACCGACTCACTATCAACAATACAAGCTGTCCAAAATATCAACCACAGGAATGGAACAATATGTAAAATTAGAAATATACTAATACAACACCCAAGAAATTTAAAATTGTCTGGGTACCAGCACACGTTGGAATCGAAGGCAACAATCTTGCAGATGAAGCAGCTAAATTTGCATCAACAGCACCGATCGTTGTGCAACCTTTTTCAACAGACAGGACACGCTAAAGAAAATCAAAGAACTCTACTCTAAATGTAACGAACACAACTCGACACACAGACACCACTACAAATTGACTAAGCCAGAAGGTAAACCTCCAAGGTATCCCACAGACATTCAAACTACGCATCTTCAAAAATATATTCGCCTTCGTATGGGCCATACACTTTTACCTCAGAGACACCTTAAGGAAAAAAGACCACCTTACAACCGCGACAAATCCATGCATATCGGAAAATCCTACTCTCAGAATTAATAAAAAAAAACATTTTGCCGTGATGCTCTGCCGGATTTTTTTTTTTCATATCGTGACTATAATGCTATTGATTGATCACTATTCTGTGAGATGAGTCGATTGCATTGGGATGAATGCTGGTGTCAAACCTCTGTGGATGATAAGTTGGACTTGCTTGTTGGTTGCATTGACAGGATTTTTAATCAATATGTCCCCATTCGTTCAGTGGAAATTCAGAATGGTTCTTGTCCATGGTACTCTACGCACGTTAAATTGGCTATTAGGAAGCGAAATAAATTGCATGCTAAATGGAAAAATAAGCCTACTGTAGATAATTGGAATCTATTTAGGGTTGCTCGAAATAAAACTGTTTTTATTGTTCGTCAATCTAAAATAAATTTTTACAATTCCAAGTTGAAAAGTTCCCTTCCTACCAAGCTACTTTGGAGGAATTTGAGGAACCTTGGACTTGCAGTACGTAATAGTGATAGTACAGTCTGCAAGTTGGATCCTAGTGTTATGTGTGATGTCTTTGCTTCCCCGGGATCATGTGGCTCGGTTTCTCCGCCTGCCCTTGGTATGTTTAGTTCCGCCACGTCTACATTTCAGTTCTGCGAGGCTGATGTGAGGCGATGTCTGATGAGGGTTAAGTCAAATGAAATTGGTGAGGATGACTTGCCGGTTAAGTTTCCTAAGATTATATTACCATTTATTCTTAGTACGTTAACCCACATTATTAATCATTACTTTACAACCTAGTGTTTGGAAGGTTGGTATCGTTATTCCAGTAGCTAAGAAATCCTCTGCATTGGAGCCAGGTGATTTTAGACCTATTAGTATTTTACCTTCTCTATCAAAAGTTTGCGAATCACTTATGGCTGAGCAAATTTCGGGTTAATTCCATCAAAACAATCTTTCCTGGTCTGGTTTTAGATCGGGGCACAGTTGTGCGACTGCTATGCTTAAGGTTATGGATGATATTCCGGTAATGTATGACCAAACTTCTTACTTTTCTATGTCTCCTGGATTTCTCTAGGCTTTTGATAGCGTTAATCATTCGTTGCTCTGTTTAAAATTAAAGCGGTACTATGGGTTTTCTGACAGTGCAGTTGGTCTTATAAATATTTATTTAACAATGAGAATGCAGCGAGTAAAGGTGGGCAATATCTATTCTGATTATAAGCATGTTTTTTCGAGTGTTCCACAGGGATCGATTCTTGGCCCACTCCTGTTTAATATATTTTCAAATGACATTTTCTCGGTGTGTAAATACTTAAATATACATGCATATGCTGATGACATACAGATTTATCCTTCTCGGCGCATGGAGTATATTGATGACTTGAGTCTTAAAATGAATGAAGATCTAAATTCTATATTTGATTGGTCAAAAGAAATGGATTTTTCTTAAATTCGTTAAAGTTTGTTTCGAATCGACAATGAAACTGTTAGAATTTTCTTGATGCAAAAAGATAAAAATATAATCAACTTGTAATAAATCTGTAGTACTTTATTCGAGAGCAGGAAAAAGAAGAAGGAGAATAGAAACTTTACAAGAAATGTCAAGCTTATAGAAGATAGAAAATTAATTAATAGAGAAAAGAATAGTGATGCCAGACTTGCGTATTGTCGTCTTACAATAATCTTGACACGCCCCCTCAATACGCAGGTATATTAGTTTATCATTCCAGAAACCCAAGACCTTGCCGACATTTCACATGATTAACTTTTGGCAGCGATTTTGTCAATACGTCTGCAATCATTTCTTGCGTTGGTATGTGCTTTAACTGGAACATAGAGGCAGCCACGGCATCCCGAATGAAATGGTGCTTGATGTCAATATGTTTTGTTCGTGCATGAAAAACTGGATCATTAGCCAGAAATAAGGCCCCCTTATTATCGACAAAAAGCGTTATTTGTTGAACAATGTGAACAAGACCAAGCTCATGTAGCAACCCACGTAAATAGATAGCCTCTTTTCCAGCTTCAGTGTAGCTTACGTATTCCGCTTCAGTAGAAGATAGCGCAACAGTTCTTTGTTTTTGTGACTTCCAACTTATCGCAGCTCCACTCAGATTGAAAACGTAGCTTGAATAGGATCTTCGGTCGAGAGTGCATCCACCCCAGTCAGCATCAGCGTATCCAACAAGTGACTCATTTGTTTTTCTGTAGATCAGTCCAAGCTCCTTTGTTCCAGCAAGGTATCTTAGAACTCTCTTGGCAGCATTCCAATGATCTTGGCTAGGTTCTTCAACAAATTGTGCAAGTCTTGAAATAATGTGTGCTATATCAGGCCTCGATGCTACGCTCAAGTACATAAGGCTTCCAATAAGTTCTCTATATGTTTCCTTTTTACATGTGCCATCAGATTGGCTGTAGTCTAAGTGCAAATTTACTTCAGCGGGAGTTGCCAAAGAATTGCATTCACTCATACCATATCTAGTGAGTAATTCTCGTATATAATTCGATTGCTTCAACTCAATTGAGGAACTCTGTTGATTTATCTGTAAACCAAGGCAATGCTTTGCTTCACCAATATCTTTTATATCAAAATCCATCATCAAATGACCTTTTATTTTTAGAAGGCTTTCATCATTGCAAGTCGCCACCAACAAATCATCGACGTATACCAAAACAAGTGTCAGAGTTTGATTGTCTTTAACATAGAATAGGCAAGGTTCACTTTTCATTGGTTTCAGTCCAATTTCAGTTAGCTTCTCACTGAGCTTAGTATACCATTGTCGCCCAGCTTGTTTAAGGCCATATAATGCCTTATTAAGTTTACATACATTGGCGCCATCATGAATGTTATGCAGCATCTCTTTGGCTCCGATATATACTGCCGAAAGTTCATCTTCATTTCTTAAAATGCGTTCGAGCATCTCATTCATCATATCTGGAATCCTCATAAAGACTGTTTCGTTTAACGTTCCATTCAGGTAAGCCGTCACTACATCAAACTGCCATATCTTTAAACCAAACTGCGCGGACAAGGCCAGAAGAAGTCGAATAGTTTCCAGTCTTGCAACTGGTGCAAAAGTTTGATGATAGTTAACACCAAATTTTTGGTTGTAACCCTTAGCTACAAGGCGTGCTTTTCGGTGATCAATTTCTCCATTATGTGAATATTTGTTAGTAAGCACATAGCGGCATCCAATTATATCCACAGTGTCAGATGCTTTAATGAGATCCCAAGTCTGGTTTTTAATTAAACTTTTGACTTCGCTCTCTATTGCTTGCTTCCACTCTTCGCTTTCCTTTCCATCAAGGGCATCTCGCATGTCAACTTCAGCAGCATTAACAAAAACTTCGTTCTCAAAATCATTACATTGATCACTTGCACTTAAGATGCCATCATCTTCAGTTGCCACACTCAAAGTACGTGCTTTCCTCGGACGCAATTGGCGATCTGTGAGCAAAGGTGTTGGTCGTCTCACATTCCTTTTAGTTTTCTCTTTGTTTTCAGTCTCAGGTGCGGCAACAGTTTCTATAGAGTTGGACCGCATTGGAGTATTCAACATAACCTCCAACTCACATGCGTTGTCACCTTTCTCTCCTTGAGCGAGTAAATTATATTCATCGGTGGATGTGTCTGACCTGTTTTCTGGATCCTCAATAAATCTTACATCACGAGCGTATAGTATTTGTCTGCTGACCGGATTCCAGATTCGATACCCTTTTCGGTCCCTTGGATATCCAACAAAAATTCCTTCAATACCCCTGGGATCAAGTTTACTTTTGCTTGGATCTTTGTTTAGCATGACTGCTTTTGAACCAAACACTCGAAAATAATTTACATTTGGTTTTTTGTTGAATAGCCTCTCATAAGGTGTATTGCCATCAAGAGCACTTGTTGGACAGCGATTCCGGATCTCTGCAGCCGTAGCGACCGCATCGGACCAAAAAGATGGAGGCAGTCTGGAATGCAGCAGTAAACACCTGGCCATATCTAACAGAGTACGATTCATTCGCTCAGCCAGTCCATTTTGTTCCGGGGTGTAGGGAATCGTTAATCTTCTCCGTATGCCATTATCTGAAAGAAACTTATCAAAATCATTATTACAATACTCACGTCCATTGTCGGACTGCAAAGCCTTTATTTTCTTCCCGGTCTGCCTCTCAAAATACAGCTGGTATTGTTTAAACGCCTCGAGAACACCAGATTTCTCCCTCAGAAAGTAAACTTCACACCATCTCGTACAATCATCGATGAAAGTAACAAAGTACTTTGCGCGACCAGTGCCTTCTACTCTAAATGGACCGACAACATCAGTATGCACAACTTCTAAAGGTTTCTTACAAGGAATATTTCCTTTACCAAATGGTAAAGCTGACATTTTTGCCCTTAGGCATACAGTGCAATTAATTACATGTTTGGTCTCCTTAGAATTGTTCAACGTAATAATACCACTTTTAATCAGGTGTAGAAGGTCCTTCGCGTTTAAATGACCAAAACGACAGTGCCACCTCGACAGTTCGGAACACTTCGTTTCGACGTTAGCACATTCTACGCTTTCACGAATAAAGAATAAATCGCCTCTTCTTTCAGCAAACATGGATTGGTTGCCAAATTTATCAGTGACAACTGCATCAGATTTTGTAAATGTCACAGTATAGTCCTTATCTGTGATTTTTGCCACGGACACAAGATTTAACCTCAAATCAGGGACAAAAAGCGTGTTCTTAAGCTCAATTTTTAGATTCTGGCCAGTTCGTGGAGCCACAGACAGCTGAACAGCACCTTGTCCATTCACTTTTGCAGAATTATGACTTGCTAGATTAACTTTTTTCATTCCTGATTCAATTATTGATGAAAAAACTTCTTTGTCCCCGCATAGATGGGATGTGCAACCGCTATCAAGAATCCAGCTACGCGCCCCCATCACATTTTCGTCTGCCGAACAGGCACTCTCTGCCACATGACACACAGCGAAACTCTCATCAATTTCGTCTGTTGACTGTTTTTGAGTATATGCTTGTTTCTCTAAATTTCTGCCACTATTCTTTTGACAAACGTTTGCTTTATGGCCCAATGTGCCACATTTATAGCATCTAATTTTAAAACCTCCTCTTGATGGTCTCCCAGCTGCCATTGCGATTACAGAACTTCCACTTGACTGCTTGCGCGCTTCACTTTCCTCGATAATTTTTATTTTTAGTACCTCGGCGGCTGGTAGTTTATCGCGAGATTCAATAGCACAACGAAAATTTTCATAAGTAGACGGCAAGCTGTATAGCAACATTATGGTTAGGAGATCACCATTTATTTGCACATCCATATTCTCAAGTTTGTCAACTGCATCAAAAAACCTTGCTATATGCCCACGAACATCAACATCTTCGTCCAATTTCTGCAACATCAACTGCTTAAGCAACGTTGCCTTTCGAGCTGGTCCACGTGAGGCGTAAATAGACTCCAACTTTAACCAGACATCGCGCGAAGTGTTGCAGCCTCGTACCTGTTTCACTTCTGACGGATGGATTGATAAAATTAAGTCCGCCTTTGCTTTTCTATCGAGTTTATGCCACTCATCTGTCGCTGTTGCATTCGCTGCAGCGGGTAGCACATTTGCTCCGCTTACAAATTCCCATAAATCATTCTTCACCAACAAGGCTTCAACTTGCATACTCCAGGTATCAAAATTATCTTTCGACAATAATTCAATGCGCGTTGATGCCGACAAAACATTTGCTGACATGTTTGACATGGTAAAATCGTCTTTTTCGTTATCGCTTCACTTGTTTCCAAAACAGGTTTATCAAGAATTGATTCGTAGTTTGTTTTTATCGATGCCTCACTCATTTAATTTTAGGTATATGCAGAGAGCTTTAGAAGTACTCTGGGCCCATTGACGATACATCATGATCATACTCATATTTAATAGTATGTGTGAAAAAGAGAGAAAATATGCATGGATGTGTCACACAGTCATGATCGCGCTGTGATCACTGACTGATTGTCGAAAATCTAAATCATTTAGATTTTGAGGGGAAATTTTATTACGATGTTGATCATGATGTATGGATGATCGTCGTTTGTGGGCAATTTACATGCAAATTTTGCTCATTTGAGTTTGACTGCCAAAGTGTGAAGATGTGTGCGGATAAAAATAATAAAAATGTGTTTCTGCTGGAGTCCCTTGAATGCTATTGTACTATTTCGTTTGTACCTTTCTTTCATTCAAAATCCTTTTTTTTATTTTTTTTACAATTTTTCCTTGCACACAAAACTTCGTCACCCGACAGAGACATGACAACCTCACTCAACGACGACTATGAAAAAATGATGATCTTCGATTTTGATCACTCGTCTGTGGCGGAGCTTCATTCAACACGTACACGAATGAGTATGATCATGATGTATCGTCTATGGGTCGCATAACACAATACTTACAGCAATTCAATGGAAATAAAACACAATCTGTTTAAGTAGAAAAACCTTATGAAAAAACCACTTTTTATTTTACTTAATTGAGCTCAACAGATTACTGGGAATTATGTGATGCATGTGCACAAAATATATTTGGACGCACAATACAATACATTATTAGCACATATAGACATACATATGTATAAATATATATATACACACACATATATTCAGCGAATAAATGTCTACATAAATATGCTCTAAGAATACCTGTGGCACTGCCCATGCTTACTCTTATTCGGGCTCCTGCCCTTATTGCACCTTCTTTGCACGTCGCCTCAGAACTTCCATTCCCAGCTAACGTCTCGTATTTCCTTCTTCACAGCACATCACTACCGCACTGCTCCTTGACACTCTCGCACTGCTCCATTGGCACTCTCGCACTGCTCCATTGGCACTACCACAATTGATCCATTGGCACAACCGCACAGCTCCATTGTCAGAAACGAACTAAACTTCCAAATACTCGCTGAACCTATTTTCACTATGTACGAAACTCAAACGCATGGTTACATTTGATACAAACTCTTACCTATCTCGAAGAAGAAAATAAAATTGGACAAACTTTCTTTAATATCTATTGGTGGCGCACAGCTGAACTTCGTTAAGAGATCATGTAGATTGGGCTTCCATATTAATTCTTCTTTCACTTGCACTGATCAAGAAAATAGTATAGTGAAAAAAGTTTTTTTTGTGCTGCGACAGTTACGGATGTCAGCAGAGTTTACCCCTGTGGAGACTAGGAGAATGTTGGTTAAGCAGCTGGTTGTACCGATAATTTGCTATTCAGAGCTTGTATATAGTAAGTTGGATTCAAACTCCCTACATAAAATACAAATTGTGTTTAACTATGCCACACGATATGTGGTTGGATTACGTAGGTTTGACCATATAACTTCCTGGAAGACAAGTGTTCTTGGATGCAGTATTGAGAACTACTTACGGATTAGATATTCTATTTTTCTTCTCAAGATAATTATCTCTTTGAGAAACATCAGCAGAGCCAATCAAAAAGAAGTCGCTGCATGATAATACCCAAGTTTGCCTATTCTAATTCAACTCGATACTATTTCATTAATGCCATCAGGATCGGAATTCGCTGCCTTCTGCTGTGAGAGGCGTAGCAGCGATTAGTGAGTTTAAGTATTTAGTGTTCCAGTACTTTTGTAGAGAGCTGACATAGAGCTCTCTTAATTTTACCCTTGAAAATAACCAAATATCTCTTTTATTGTTCTTTTCTGTCAGTATTCTTTTAATTTTTTATTGTATTAATTTATTAATTATTTATTATTTATTACGTATTTACTTTTACTGGCGCATAACCCTGACAGGCCATGCTTCAATTCTGAATCAGGACCCACCTGTCCCCAACTTTATCGATTATATGTCGGTCTATCCCGATTTGAACAGGGAATTCGACCTCACTATTCCAAGTCGAAGCGACTGGACCTCAGAAAACCGAATCGTCGGTGAAACAGTCGAAATCTACACCGACGGTTCCAAGCTTGGAGGTAGAGTCGGCAGCGGTATTTATTCCGACAAGCTGGACTTAAACATCTCCCTACGTCTCCCAGACCATTGCAGCGTTTTTCAAGCTGAGGTCATGGCCATTTACCACGCAGCCAAATGGATGCTGAGTAGTGATATCGGCGCAGTTGACGTATCTATCTTCTCAGACAGCCAGGCCGCCATTAAATCTCTTTTTGGCTCCACGGCCACATCAAGACTAGTTCATGAATGTCGAACATCTTTAAATGAGTTCATTTATTAATTATTTATTATTTATTACTTATTTACTTTTCATTTTTTTTTATTTATCTATTTAATTAGTTGTTAATTTAATTTAATATATCTATTTTAATAACTGATATATAGTTATATATTAAAAGGCTTTGTCTTATTGTATAACTATAAACAATAAATTGAAATTGAAATAAATGGAAATTTTGTTCTTTATTGCATAGCAAGCATACTCTTACTGGTTTCCTTGTCAAATCCTTGATATTTTTGTGTGTTGTTTTATTTTTCTTCTCTCACTCTCCCGAAATAGCCCCATTTTCCTCTCATAATCTTACGAAGTCTGTCTCGAGCACTACGATCTACACTTCCACTGAAAGTGTTATTATTATTATAGTAACGGGTCACAAGTCTCCAGCGCTGTAGATTTAATTATTAAAATAACATCTATTTTCTGTTTATATTTTGTTGTGGATATAGTTAGTAGTGTTGTTGAGCTTTGAGAAAAAAGTACTGAAATATTTAAATTGAGTAACCGTGCAAAAATATTAGAGAGAATAAAACGATTTTTTTGTGTCAATATTTTTATTGCTTTGACAATAATATAGAGATCTAATCTATAATATGAATGTACTTGTTATAGGGTGTATGTTATCTCGTTTTCGTTTTTCTCTGATTATCTTTTTTCTTTCATTTAATGGTTTTGGTCCATAAATTTCACGGGTTTTTGTCACTCGGAGAAGTATGGAAATTTCAGAACTTGACAGAGAACTGACTTTAGGTATCAGCAGGTTGTTCAATTCGTTGCCATATCTCCAGCAAATACGTTCGGCGACTGTGCCCTGAGCGGCGCGATAACTCTTTGAGAAACCCCTACTTCAGTGCTTAGACTTTGCCCGTTTCATTATTTTAAAATCTGGTAAGGTATGAAAATAGATTAGCGACGTGTTCTTTTCTTTAAATGCGCATTGATCAATAAGTTCTTGAATCGTTTTTGTACATCTGTTGCTATAATTCGCCCATTATCTGGAATGCACAACAACCGGCTTCACTTAACTGTTTAACAGTTGCTGAACATTGTAGTACTCCTTTATATATATATACACACATATATATACATATATGTATATATATATATATATATATATATATATATATATATATATATATATATATATATATATATATATATATATATATATATATATATATATATATATATATATATATATATATATATATATATATATATATATATATATATATATATATATATATATATATATATGTATATATATATATATATATATATATATATACATATATATATATATATATATATATATATATATATATATATATATATATATATATATATATATGTATATATATATATACGAGGTGTGACCAAAAGATAACCGTTATTTTCATCTGTTCCTGAGTTACGTATGTTCGATGTTAGCATTTTTTTTTTTATGTTGGTACACATGTCTGTTATATATGTTGGCAGTACCAACCATTTTGGATTGTCAGTTTGTTTTTGACAGATAAAAAGGTTAGTCGTGTTTTGGTGTGCTCTTCGTTTTTGTACTATTCGAAAAAATGGATCAAAGAAACTGTATTCAGTTTTGTGTAAAAAATGAAATTAAATGCGCAAGGACATTTGAAATGTTGACTGTGGCCTTTGGCGAGTCTACTATGAGCAGAACACAAGTTCAATTGTGGTATAGCCGGTTTAAGGAAGGCCGAGAAGATGTCAATGACGATGCTCGTCCTGGTCGCCCGAGCACGTCAACAACAGATGAAAACATTGACGCAGTGAAGAAAATGATTTTGGATAATCGTCGAATCACTATCAGAGAGGTTGCTGATGATGTTGGCATATCGTTCGGCTCATGCCAAGCAATTTTTACGGATGTTTTAGGCATAAAACGTGCGGCAGCGAAGATTGTTCCAAAATTGCTGAATTTTGAGCAAAAACAACGTCGCATGGCCAACGCTCAGGAGCTGTTTTTGGCCAAAAACAAAACCGTTATCATGCCTCAACCACCGTATTTACCGGACTTGGCCCCCGCTGACTTTTTCCTCTTTCAAAAACTGAAGACACCGATGAAAGGAAAGCGTTTTGCTACGATTGAGGAGATAAAAGAAAAATCGAAACAGGAGCTGTTATATATATATATATATATATATATATATATATATATATATATATATATATATATATATATATATATATATATATATATATATATATATATATATATATATATATATATATATATATATATATATATATATATATATATATATATATATATATATATATATATATATATATATATATATATATATATATATATATATATATATATATATATATATATATATATATATATATATATATATATATATATATATATATATATATATATATATATATATATATATATATATATATATATATATATATATATATATATATATATATATATATATATATATATATATATATATATATATATATATATATATATATATATATATATATATATATATATATATATATATATATATATATATATATATATATATATATATATATATATATATATATATATATATATATATATATATATATATATATATATATATATATATATATATATATATATATATATATATATATATATATATATATATATATATATATATATATATATATATATATATATATATATATATATATATATATATATATATATATATATATATATATATATATATATATATATATATATATATATATATATATATATATATATATATATATATATATATATATATATATATATATATATATATATATATATATATATATATATATATATTTGAGTCATACAGCAATAAGTCCACTAGTATTATTGTGACCTTAATTCCGATACATTTCAAACAAAATTTTTATTATTCTTCTACTGTACTTTTTGGTCTCTGCCTACTTTTAATGCAGTTTCTCGCTGTTAATTCTGAGGACGTTTGTACGAGTTACTAAAGTTTTGACCATTTACATTCTAGGGCATAAATAGTTCTTGCCAAAGTCGATTTTGATTTATATAACTTTTGTCGCTAATTCCACTGATATACTCGTATAATTTCAGTGATAACCGTTTTAGGTTTTTACAGGCGACAGACATGACATTAAACTGGAATTGAAGTAGGTATTCGAGAAAATGCGTTGGCAAAAATTGTCACTTGGTGGTGCTCTCGCCGTTGTTAGTATGTTTGTTGTCACAGTGCAGTTGAGGCGGTAATTATTTTTAACTTTTCGAGTTTGTTGAACTCTTAGCTTATGTCTTGAGTTGCATATAAGTTGCGCAGCAGTGCGTTGAACGCGCTAGTGTTAGTTGCAAACTTTAATAATTGTTAAATTGCACACTTCATACACTTTAATTGTTTTGGTTTTTACGACCAGATTTTGAAAATATTGATGCGATCACTGGAATCGCTGGATGTGTTAAATTGTGACATTTTATTACTCTCCATATTATTACTATAAGAGCGGATTCGTTAGTCAATAACACAGGGGAACACTGATTCTACGACATAGGATTTATTCGAGAATTTTTAGGTAATTTTGGTCTGCTGAATACAAAAATAATATTTTTGTTGAATTGACTCAACTTTTTTTTTACTGGAAATTAAATTTTAAACAAGAGGAGAATATTTTTTAAAACGTTATTTTTAAATTATCAAATGATTTCAAACAAATAAACTGCTATAAATGATACAAATGATGTTAAAATTAATCATAAAAAACAAAAACATATCAATATCGATAAGTTGTTATTGATACGCCAGGCTGAAGGCAATGTTTATACCCTTTACCATTAAAAAAGCTAAAAAGGGTATACTAATTTTGTGCTTTTGAGAGGGGTTGCAATTTAAAGAAGGAGGCGTGGTAGGTATGGACATATTTATACAGATATGAAAAGAATCATTAAGCAATTTTTAATTTGTCCGTCCGTCCGTTCGTCTGACTATATGGGTCGATTTGTACAAAGACCACGCCTACCTCACGTATAAAGAGTTTTTCTCACCTTTTTTAAAATGACTGCAACTTTGGTCCAATTGATGGAATAGTGACGCAATTGATGGAATAGTGGAAGTTATGTCGATTTTGGTCCTACTAAACACTATGCAAAAAGTGGGTGGTATATAATAACTGCCACGCCCACTATTTACAAATATTCATAGCTTAAGATCTGGTAGATATTCAGGGACTAAATTTACGGGAAGGAAAAAAAGCTATCTGCAATAAATAGGGTTGATCAGGGAAAAGACACGCCCACTTTTGATATAAGGAACTTTCGGGTCAAAAATTAAAATTAACCTACCTATGCTCGGATTGATGCCATCGGAATAAAATGGCAGAAATGTGCATGGTGTCCATAATAATGTATATGCAAAATATGGGTATTAGAATATGGAGATCATAATACAACTGTCACGCCCACAATTATCCAAAAATCATTAATAGGTTCCTATTAAAGATTTATCAACGAAATTTTACAGTAAAGTTGCGGGTACTAACATTAGCACAAAAATGGGCGTGTTGTTTTCACAGCCACACCCACTATTGACATAATACAATATTATGACCTATACAATATTTTTTGACGACATTTTATTTTAGTAATAAGCATAATGACACTAAAAGCCACAGGGCCGTGCGCACGGGGGTTTGGGTGTTAAAACCCCCCAGAAGGGATGTTAGCTACAATAAAAGGGCTTTTAGCTACAATAAAATGTAAAGACATATATGTACGTGAATAAAAATGTACATATGTATATGTAATCATACAATTATATGATATAACATATATTATGTGCATCCACTTATTGATAGATCTCTTTGAGCTCCTCTCTTTTTAAATGAAATTTGATTAAAAAAAAACCCCACCCCCCCGAGCAAATCCTGCGCACGGCCCTGCAAAGCCAAACACAAGATATGGGGTCGATATAATCAATTCAAGGTGCCCTACCGAAAATTACCGTAGATATGATCATAATGATGATTTCTGAAGAAAGCATCCCCATTGTTGAACTCGCACGCACAAGGAAAGTAAAGGTTATTTCGAAGTCGGTCTAACCCGACTTCACACTTCTGTACTCGTTTTCTTTTAGTCTTGTCGCAAGAAGCTCAGGTGATTTCTTAGATAAATTTAAATCTCGAATCAAGTCGTTTAGCTCGCCCTGAGAAAAACCTTGAAGTGTAGTTCTACATCCTTCGAATTCACTTTCACTATTGCTTTTACTCTGACTATCTAAAATTTCAACTTCATCGCAGTAATCGTCTGATAAGGAAGTAAATTGGTATTGCCAAATCTCCATTATGCAGCGTGGTGCTTTAGCGGATTGTACGTTTGGGTAAGCCCAAGGGTCCTTCCTACATTTTACAGTCACAGCACAAAAGCAGCAATCATCAAGATGAATGACACCATTTTTGTGTCATTTACATTAAAACCTATATACTTTTTATACATGAATAATAATCTATATTTATTATATGCTATAATTAAAAGCAATTTTAAAGAAGAGGAACAATTTATATGTTTTTACAATTTTTTAATTTGTATTTATAAATTTTTAATGAAAAGTATCTCCAATGTGTCAAATATTTTACACAGAAACAAATTCAATAAAAATTTATTTCATCCGCTAATTATTCCAAGCCCGCTACACTTTAGTTTTACTAGTTAGTAAAATATATATAAAAACTTCACCCGTTTCTCATTTCAAAAAGTACATAAATATTAAACAATAGTCACAAATAAAATAATAATTGTGAACGAAATGTTCGTTAAGAAAAGAATTATACTTAAATAAGGTATAAAACATGGCGTTGTCACTTTTTGCATAATCGTCCATAAAGAATATATTAAAAAAACTGCAGCGGCATACAAATCAACATTAAAATTGACACAGCTTTTAAAATTTTCAACCCCTTTAGCAAAAAATCCAAGTTCCTCGACGTTTCTCCTCTTGGTCTAAAAAGTAATGCTTCTGTTGCCAGTCCTCGAAGTTGGCGAACAACCAAGTATTCCCAGTAGCACAGAAGTCCCTCAATTAATTTCCAATTCTATTGAGGGCGTTGGAAAGGCAATAATGTTTAGTTTTTGTAATTTCTGTTTCCATTACCATTCTATTGTTTTTGGGCTTTGCTGTAGGTTTGGTATTGTGCCGGAAAGCGCAACATAAAGAAATGTGGAAA
Organism: Clusia tigrina; assembly: GCA_920105625.2. Lineage (NCBI taxonomy): Eukaryota > Metazoa > Arthropoda > Insecta > Diptera > Clusiidae > Clusia > Clusia tigrina. Next base: position 61,591,785 of record OV050030.1, read on the forward strand.
AGTGCTAAAGGTGTCGTTCTTCGTAATATTGACATCTTTTTTATGTTTTTCTGGTATATGGAAAATTCACAACGATCTCAGAATTCCAAATGTACAAGAAGAAAGAGGCAATTAAAGAAAGTTTACCTTCTGACATTGGAAAACCACCCAATCGAGCTAGCCCGAAATTTCCTGCTGTATTCAGCAGACAAACGGCTAAAAAAGAAATATATATTTCTAGTCTAACAATGAATTAATTAATTATAAATTAACATATTTTAAATATTTGCATCTTCTATATATCTTTTTAAATTAGCAGTGGCAAAAGAACATTAGAGTTTAATGTTAGCTTGTAAGATTTCAAAACTTATTGTTAGTTCTTTCGAAAGATTAAATAAATAGTAATTGGACATTTTTTTCTCATCTTTGGGATGTGGTCGATTTATGAATTTCTGAAGATTCGGTTACTTTAAAATATACTTGCCTCCTCAAAACCCTCCCACAGATTATTAATATTATGAGAGATTTACTCGATATGACTAATTTATATAATCGAACTACTTGTATCTTAAAGGTGACTAATATGATTTGATAAATATACTTTTTTAAAATTTGTATTGTTTTTGCGATTTATTGGTAAGTATTTATTTCGGTAGTTTAATTACATGACAAGTACATTTATAGGAACCTTCACTTATTTGCTAATATAATCGGGATAATTAAATACCAGTAAAGAAGACTGAAGTCGGATCAGACCGATTTCGAGATACCATTTAAATTTAGAAAATTTTATAAAATATACTATTAGGATATGGGATCCATATACTAAACAGAACTCTAAGGGACGGTTTTCATAATGTTGAATTTTGCATGAAAATAACGTGATACTTTAATTGTTCGGCCCACAAAGAGTTTCATAACAACGAGTATAACAAATTTTGTGGATGTCCTAGATAGATATGGAGCTGTCTATACTAGTGATGAACGCTATTTCCGTACCAGTGATTTAATCACGGTTATTGAAAAATAGCTTCGACAGCTGCCTAATATTTGCCGTTACCGTTCTTTTAATATACGTTCGTTGATTTCACTTATTTAAATATAGGTACATTCGTTTAGTTACTTATCTTGTTCTTTCATAACCATTATTAATAGGCGTATTCGACTCGCCTCTTGTAACGAGCTCGTTTCGAGTTTTGCTAATGAAACAGCAAAAGAGTAAGTGGTATACTTGGCTGCACTGTTCCAAAAAAGGCACTGTAAAGTAAAAATCCCATGGGAATTTTTATGTGTAATTTTTAATCTCGCTGGTTTTCAAGCAATTTTCAATTTGGAAGCTCTTTCTATCGAGGATAGAAAAACTTGCTCGTTTCGTCCGAGTATAATTTACTCGATAACTTTTTCCATACCATTTCTGTCCTATCCTCGATAGAGTGGCGAATCGAACACGCCTATTATATGTGTATATGTATATTTTACTTATTTGATTTTATGCTTAACGCTTTTATTGGTTTAAATTGGGTGGCGTCTACTACGCTGCGACAGTTGTTATTCCACTGCCACTTTCGCGCTGTCACAAGAAAGAAATAATAAAATATTCAATTTATGCCACACTCCAACAAATATTGTGTTTTGTGGTACTAAATTCTTATGTGTACTCTCATGTGGATGGAATCACTTTCTGCCTATAGTATATTATGGTACACATTTTGTTTGCCCGTCTGCCCTCCCTTCCAACAGAGCCTTTCACTGTGCTGCGCCCCATATTTGTAGACGAGTAATTAGAAGTTTGTGCTTTTCTGTTTGCCGTAATTGTACGTGCTTATTATTATCCATTCATATTTTTTTGGTTCTCTGGAAATACATGGATATGTACGAGGTGTGACTTTTCGTGAGTTACGTATGTTCGATGTTGGCATTTTTTTTTATGTTGGTACACATGTGTGTTATATATGTTGGCAATACCAACCATTTTGGATTGTCAGTTTGTTTTTCACAGATAAAAAGGTTAGTCGTGTTTTGGTGTGCTCTTCGATTTTGTACTATTCGAAAAAAATGGATCAAAGAAACTGTATCAGTCTTGTGTAAAAAATGAAATTAAATGCGCAAGGACATTTGAAATGTTGACTGTGGCCTTTGGCGAGTCTACTATGAGCAGAACACAAGTTCAATTGTGGTATAGCCGGTTTAAGGAAGGCCGAGAAGATGTCAATGACGATGTTCGTCCTGGTCGCCCGAGCACGTCAACAACAGATGAAAACATTGACGCAGTGAAGAAAATGATTTTGGATAATCGTCGAATCACTATCAGAGAGGTTGCTGATGATGTTGGCATATCGTTCGGCTCATGTCAAGCAATTTTTACGGATGTTTTAGGCATGAAACGTGCGGCAGCGAAGATTGTTCCAAAATTGCTAAATTTTGAGCAAAAACAGCGTTGCATGGACATCGCTCAGGAGCTGTTTGGCCAAAAACCGTTATCATGCCTCAACCACCGTATTCACCGGACTTGGCCCCCGCTAACTTTTTCCTCTTTCCAAAACTGAAGACACCGATGAAAGGAAAGCATTTTGCTACGATTGAGGAGATAAAAGAAAAATCGAAACAGGAGCTGTTGACGATACGAAAAAAGCGTTTCAGAAGTGTTTCGAGGATTGGAAAAAATGCTGGCATAAGTGTATAATATCTGAGGGGAATTTCTTTAAAGGGGACAAGATAGTTGTTGATGAATAAATAAATACTTTATTTTTTGATCACACATAACGGTTCTTTTTTGATCACACCTCGTATGTACTTATGTGTATACTAAGCATTACATAAATTGTAAAGTATATTAGAGTAACAATTTATGTAAAGCTTAGTATATGTACACATAAGTACATACATATCCATGTATTTCCAGAGAACCAAAAAAATATGAATAGATAATAATAAGCACGTAAAGTATATTAGAGTACTGTCTGAGTGCTGCGCTTACTAGATTGTTCCGACAAAAAAAAAATAAAAAAAATAAAAAAAAAAAAAAAAAATATATATATATATATATATATATATATATATATATATATATATATATATATATTAGAGTAAAATGTATAGACTTAATTACTTTGGTATTAGTTTCATATCCAAGCTTTCACCTACTTGCCCATGAATAATTAGTTTTAACCATAATGAAAATTATGAAAATCCAAAATTTGAATCGATGATTTGGTATTAATTTCTTCTTTTCAATAAAATTGCTGAATTTTCACAATTAACAGCTTTTCAAATAATTTAGATAAAATTGATAGGAGGCTGATAGGTCTATAAAAGGACAGAATTGACGAAACCTTGCCAAGAAGTTTTCCAAATCTTTGGCTAGTATCCAAATGTCAGTATGCTGTTGCATAGTTGAATAGCACTTAGTGCTTGATAGCATTGAATGACCCAAAAGTATTCTTTTTTCCAAAGCCGGAAATATAATCGAGATTTTTCTATTATTATACAATCTTCACTTCATCATATCGCCGAATATCGTTTTTATTAAAAGTAGTATTGTCAACATTTTATGTGCTACTCGTATTATTATACTTCCCCTGTCACATCCTCAATTTACACATAGTCAGTACTGGGACCCTATATTAGCTTTATTAACGGAAATTTGTTTAGATGTGGCAGGAGGTCAGACACTTTTTTTAGCTTTATTTACTAACAAGATGGTCTACATCGCGAAAGTGGGGAAGGCTTCACTAACCAAACCTAAGGATTACAGACACATAACTGTAACATCTTTTCTTCTCAAGGTTTTAGAAAAGCTCTTGACCTACATATCAGGACATCGATCAACCCTTCTTTTCTCTCTGTATCTCAACACGCCTACTCTAAAGGCAAATCGGTTGAAACATCACTTCATTCTCTCATTTCTCAAGTTGACAAATCCTTGGCGTTCAAGGAATTAACACTTTCCATATTTCTGGACAGCGAGGGAGCATTCAACAATGTATGCCCCAACGCTGTCATTTCCGCACTATATAATCTTAACCTGAACTCTGGCCTTCTTAAATTTATAGAGCTTCTACTTAAATCTAGAATCATCATTTCCACGATCGGCAGTGCCCAATCAAGAAGGGTGGTTAACAGGGGCACGCCACAAGGGGGTGTTTTATCACCCCTCCTCTGGAACCTGGCAGTTAACACACTACTGGTAAGATTGGAATCTACTGCATGCAAAGTGATAGCCTATGCGGACATAGCAATCGCGGCATTCGGCAAATTCACTTTCCATTGTGTCGATCTGGTGTCGTGAATTCGAACTTGGGGTTGACCCATCCGAAACCACCGAGGCTATGCTTTTCACTAGGAAGTACAAAATTCCAAGATTTACAATGCCTAGTCTAAATGGCACTCCGCTCTCTTTGAGCACAAACGTGAAGTATTTAGGCGTGATTCTCAACCCAAAGCTTAATTGGAAAGCCAATCTAGCTGAGAGGGCACGTAAAGCAACATGTGCTATATACTGCTGTAGAAGAGCAGTTGGAACAAAATGGGGACTTCGTCCTCGAGTCGTGCTCTAGCTCTGCACGGCCATCGTCGAACCCAACCTGTTATTCGGGTTGGTCTTTTAATGTCAAGCTCTCGAAAAAGCTTGCAATATCAAGCCCCTCGGTAAAATCAGAAGCTCCATTTCTCTACTGATCACTGGCGTTCTTCGTACCTAACCTAGGAAGAGCCGTTTTTGCCATGCTACACTGGATCCGTTCGGGGCTCCTGGTTAAGCAACAAGCCAAGTTGACAGCGATTTAACATTGGCGATTAACCGTGACGGGCCATGCCTCTATTCTGAATCAGGATCCACCTGTCCCCAACTTTATTGATTACATATCGGTCTATCCCGATTTGAACAGGGAGCTCGACCTCACTATTCCAGAAATGACTGGACTTCAAAAAAAAGACATAATCGTCTTTGAAACGGTCGATATCTATACCGACGGTTCCAAACTTGGAGGTATAGCCGGCAGCGGTGTCTTCCGAAAAACTGGACTTCAAAATCTCCTTATGTCTCCCTGACCATTGCAGCATTTTTCAAGCTGAGGTCATGGCCATTTATCACGCAGCTAAACGGATGCTGAGTAGCGATATCGGCGCAGTCTCACATATCCATCTGGTCTACGGCCACCTCAAGACACGTTCATGAATGTCGAACATCTCTAAATGAGCTCTCAAGATACTCTCAGGTGCATTTAGTCTGGGTTCCCGGGCAACTGCGTGGCGGACGAGCTTGCCAAGGCAGGCACGCTACTGCACGAAATTCAGCCCTCCGTAAATATCGGCATCCCACGGGCAAAACAGCAAGCTCGATATCAAACGGAAATACCTAGCTGTCACCTACAAATCCTGGGTTGACGCGGAATCCTGCCACACGGCTAGACCAACATGGGCAAGAATGGACAAAAACAGAACCAATCAACTTCTTCGACTTAATCGTGTTTCAATGTCGATAACTGTGTCGGTTTTGACCGGCGGCTGAATACTGGGAAAGCACGCAGAAAGACTTCAAACGATTTTTGCCGAAGCTGTGGTTCCGAAGAGGAGGACGCGACGGTTCTCCTCCTCTTATGCCACTGCCCTTGAGCAGAAGAAGAAATCGTACTTTTGGTGTGCCATTCCTTACAGGCCTGACAGAGCTGTCATCCTTTAATATTAGGGACATAGCAAGGTTCATCAAACTATTAGGATGGTTTCCTGCAACTTAATGGGGAGTCCTGTCTTTCCCGGCGCTGTCCTTGCGCTGACTCACCATCCCAAGAACGGCGCCACACCGTGGTATCACAATGGGCCATTAGGTGTGCTCAAGTGTGCTTTTGTAATGTACAAATAATGTACAAGATTTTGCATTTGTACATTATTTTTGATTTTAAAGTATTGTTTGAATTAAAAAAGTTTCTAAATAAAAAGCTTAGGCAATATTTTTATGATTGGTTTATTTAAAGCTAGTAAAGAAAGCTGAATTCGGGTTAGACAGACTTCAAATTATCCTTTACCCCCGTGCGTGCGAGTGAGACTATGGCGATGTTCATTATTACCAAATTTTATTCATATATTTTTCATAGGGTGGTTATAGAAATAACCCGCCCATTTGTATGTGGTGTTAAAGGGTTGTACCCTAATAGATTTCGTTGATGAATCTTCTTGTAATGATTTTTGGTTAAATTTGGTCGTGGCAGTAGTAGTATTATGCCCATATTTTCAACACATACCTGTATGGACCCAGTGTACATTACTACACATTCATACTCGTATACTATCAATACGAGCAGTGCTAGGCTAATTTTAATTTTAGTCTCGAAAGTTCCTTATTTGGAAAGTGGAAGTGTCCTTTCTTTAATGAACTCCATATCTTGCAGTTGGCTTAAAATGTGCACATGCTGCTTCGCATAAAACTTCGTCCATAAATCTCTAACAGATGTAAAACCAAAAGCATCATTATTCCATCAATTGGACCGAGTTAAAAGTACTATCTTGACATATTAACACTTCTAGATTTGCTCTGTATATTATAGCTACTCTGTACATTATATTATGTGAGCCGCAGTCATCAACGTTCTAAACTATCGCCGGATTGGTAATAGGGTGGGAGATATCGAAACTATTATGCATTCATAATTGTCTAGCTCAACTCTTGAGAAATGTGTATATGTATATTTACTTCGCATCTTAGCATTGATTAACAATTTCGCAAGTTCCCCCGAATATACGTATAAGCGTTATATATTGATACAATCAGCTTTTGTGGGAGTACAGCTAGATTTGTGCACTTCGTATTTACTTCTCACGTAAAGGCACAATATACAAGGTGTGTTCAAAAAGTATCGCGAATTTTGAATTTTAGCGGGCATACGGATGTTTGATTTTCGATCTTTTTGTGGCGTTATGTTGGTACTCATGTCCCTCAGTTATGTTGACAATCTCGGCCATTTTGAATGTTCAGTCAGTTTTGACAGCTATTGTGCGTGGACGTATTTTAGCTTGTCTTCGATTTTTGTCTATCCCGAAAAATGGATCAAAGAATTTGTATCAAATTTTGTATGAAAAACAACATAAAGTGCGCGGAAGTATTCCGAATGTTGACTGTTGGGTCTATGGTTATGACGTAGAAACCAAAGCTCAATCATCTTAATGGAAGCTGCCGCATGAGCCAAGACCGAAAAAAGCACGCCAAGTTCGGTCGAATGTGAAGATTTTTCTGACAGTTTTATTTAATTGCAGGAGCGTGGTGCATTGTGAATTCTTGCCGCAGGGTAGCGGTCAATAAAGAATATTATCTTCAAGTAATGCGCAATTTGCGAGAAGCAATCCGCCGGAAGCGCCCGGATTTGTGGAAGAACAAAAATTGGCTTTTGCATCATGATAATGCCCCTGCTCACATATCATTACTTGTGCGCGAATTTTTTGCCAAAAACAACACTGTAATAATGCCGCAGCCACCGTATTCCCCAGACCTGGCCCCCTGTGACTTTTTCTTGTTCCCGAAACTGAAAAGGCCCATGAAAGGACGACGCTACGCCACGATCGAGGCGATATGTATGAGTTTTTTTTTGTCATTTTGTATTTTTAAATACTTCGAACAAATCGTTTGCCTACGTTTGAAATTGTTTAAAGTTTATTCGAAGTGGATGCATTTTTTGTGTTGTATATGTATGTGGATAATAAAAATATAATTATTTATTTTACCAGTATTTTTGAAAATCATACCAAGAGAATTTTGTCTTAGTCGACAATCTACTAATGCCAGGAGGCAAGCTGCTAACAGAGTAGAAGAAAGTGAAGTACAGTGCACACAGCGTATACAGCGAGCACAAGATGATCGAGAACGCAGTGCGCGGTCACCTTTCCGGTTACGAGAAGCAAGGAACATTGATAATCGAGGACGTATAAATTTTGTGCTGCATTCAACTATGACATATTATAGTTCACACAAATCAGTGACCATTGGTTCAATGAACAAAGTTTCTGAACATTGCAAGGAACTCAAATTCAGAAGAATTTAATGCACGCGATATCGTCCCTCATCGTACGTGTCCATGAACTTCATTGCTCTTATGATGCTTTCCAATATCCGATTTTGTTTTCGCCAGGAGAAGACAGCTATCAAATTAACATTAAGTTGGTCAATTCGTCATTTGGTTAGTTAAATTTCTTTTCACAGATGGAGAACACAATTTAGAAAAATGTTTAAAATTCAATTACAGTGCGGAAATTCCAAATAAAACGGTCAACGCATTGAATTATTATGCGTACAAATTGATGATTCGTCAAAATCGAGACAATCGTATTCTGATATGTCAAAGACTTTTTCACCAGTATGTTGTCGACATGTATGCGAAAATCGAGATGTATGCGAATTCAATTACATTAGGTTCTATCAGGTGGCAACCAGCGTGCAAATCCAACTGACGATATTGCCACTTTCATACATTGGTTGCCTGCGTCATATGCATGAGTAAGCACAGGATTCATTCGTATGGTCGACTAGACCTGTTTATCACTTTTACCTGTAATCCACAATAGAGTGATATTCGAGAATTCTTATTGCCAGGGCAATCGCCAACAGATCGTCACATGTGTTTAAACAAAGTCAGGAATCATTAATGGTTTCATAGCGAAGCGCAATGCTGGATGTATTCTGTCCAAATGGCAAAAAATACTCCCTCAAGCACACATATTGATATGGTTGGTTGACAAAATAAGGCCGGATGAAATTGATGACATCATATCTGCGGAAATTCCAGATGAAAGCACCGATCCAGAATTATTTGAAGTGATCACAAGAACATGATCCATGGTCCATGAGCTCACCATACATGATTGATGGTAAATGTTCGAAACGTTATCCCAGAGCATTGATTTCAGACACAGTTACAGGCAATGACGGATACCCGATATATCGTCGCCAGTCGGCAGAGGATATCGGAAAATCAACAACTATTAAAATGAGAAATCATACGTTGAAGTTGATAATTGTTGGAACATGCCGTATTCACCGATTTTGTCCAAAACGTACAAAGCCCACATTAACGTGGTGTATTGTAATTCGGTGAAGTCCATAAAGTACATCTGTAAATACGTACATAAATAAAGGTAGCGACATGGCTGTGTTTAGTGTACCTGATCCAAATAGAATTGACGAAAGCATTTAATTTCAATTAGGGCATTATGTCAGCAGTAATGAAGAGATGTGGAGGTTTTGTACATTCCCAATTCGTGAGAGGTATCCGACAGTAATTCACTTCGCTGTCCATCTTGAAAGTGGTCAACGCGTTTATTTTACCGCTCAAAGCGCATAGCAGAGCAACGAATCCACCATCCACAACATTAACCGAACTTTTGAATTGAGTGCATCAGATACATTCGCTAGCACGTTGTTATACTCAAAAGTACTGCAATATTATAAATCGAAAAACATGTTTCAAAGGTTTAAACAAGGAAAACCAATCGATGGCTACCCAAATGTGTTCTCGACAGATGCTTTGGGACGTATTTACACATCATTTGAAAGCCTTAAAACAGTTGATAGACTACTGTTTGCAATAAATCGTGAGGCGTGTCAACGATTACTTTTACTGGAAGATGACGCACACTGGGTGGCTACCCTTGCCGATGCTGCAGTTTCATCTACTCCTCACCAAATAAGAACACTATTTGCATTTGCTATAATTATATCATCATGTTTCCCATCAACTCCACTTGGACTATGGAGAAATTATCAAGATTTCATGACGGAAGACATTTCTAACAGACTTCGCCGTAGTACGTTAAATCCACACTTGCTGTACACTCCGGAAATGCATAATGAAGCATTGATTATGATTGAAGACAATTGGTTAACAATTGCAAGCATTGGCACAACTTGGCATGGTGTCACCAAATCACTAAATGCATGATCTGCTTAATCGAGATTTGCAGAGTGAACGAGATTACGATTGCAACATATTGGATGCATTTGTTCCAGAAAATATTTCAAAATTGAACAATGATCAAAAGCATGGATACGACACGATTATGCATGTTGTTAACGATGAAAGTGGTGGAATGCATTTTTTGGACGCGCCTGGAGGAACTGGAAAAAAATTGTTGATTTCGTTGCTACGAGCAACGATACGATCGCAACGTAAAATAGCAGTGGCATTGGCTTCTTCTGGGATTGCTGTTACTTTATTGCATGGCGGTCGAACAGCACTTAAACTGCTAACAAAAAATCATTAGAAGCATTGGATAGAACAATGAAAGATATATGAGGAAATCATGATATGATTGGCGGTGCTTTGATACTGTTAGCTGGAGACTTTAGATAAACGTTACCAGTCATTTCTAAATCTACTGGTGCCGATGAAATAAACGCATGCTTGAATTCTTCAATTCTGTGGAAAAATGTAAGAATATTCACATTAAAAACAAACGTACGCATTCAATTGCAAAACGATCCATCAGCAGCTGAATTTTCAACGCAATTTTTGAAAATTGGGGATTGTACAATGCCAGTCGACAGCAAATACAGGTGTGATAACACTACCAAACGATTTTTCCCGTTTCACTCAATCAAAAGAAGAACTGATTCATAGAGTGTTCCCAACATTACAAAAATCATGCTTGGCTAAGCGAGCGAACAATACTGGCCGGAAAGAACAAAGATGCCAATGATCTAAACGAGGCTATTTTAATAGGAATACCACCACACGAATTGCAGCTAAAAATTGGAGTGCCGATTATTATGCTTCGCAGCATCAACCAACCAAAACTTTGTAATGGCACCTGGCTTGCCGTTAAAAAAATATTGAGAAATGTGATAGAAGCAACAATTTTGAATGGAAAATTCAAAGGCGAAGACGATTTGATTCCTCGCATCCTAATGATTCCATCTGATGTGCCATTTGAATTTAAGCGTTTTCAATTCCCTGTTCGCCTTGCATTCGACATTTCCATCAATAAATTGCAAGGATAATCTATATAAATATGCAGTAGTAAATTTGCAGAACACAGTTTTCTCGTATGGCCAACTCTACGTTGTATGCTCCCGCGTACACGAGCGATGGTGAAAAAAAACAAGAATGTTGTTTATCTAAAAGCAATAAATGTTTTAATTTAATTCAAATTGTTGGAAAAAGCTGGCGTAGCGGCGTTTAACTAGTTGTTTATATTTTGTCTACTATTTTAGCGCACAATGTGTCTAAATAAATTGTTTATGAAGTTTTTAAAAAAATCATTATGTATTTGAATAGTTGTGGTAATTACAATTTGTGGGACAAAATTTTGTGAAATTAATAAATGTGTGTTATTTGGTAAATTATATTTTCGTCAAACCCTATTTACACGTTAGTATCTCATAGATTTTTTATGTTTGGTAGGCGAAATGTTGAGTAGTCGAATCGAGTTGAATAACGAAACCTATTGTGTCAATTTTGTGGTTCTGTGTAAAATGAATGTCTATTTTTCCCACCAAGCTGCAACTTTGCTTTTTCTCTTTAAAGATACCAATTTTCGTGCGGAACACGAGAAGTTGATCTCTCACAAGAAGATATTCTTCTTTCTTCGCCAACAAAATCGTGTGAAAGCTGGTTATGTAGATTCTGTAGAAGAAGTGAAATCGCATAACAAATGTAAATGACGCCGAAAAAAAGAAATTTGAGTACGAAATTTGAGACATAAAAAAGAAATGGAAAAAACATTGTGGGGGGACATCCATCATATTTTTAGCAAAGGAGGGAATATGGGTTTCCAAACCAATTCAATTTCCAAGTCTAAAACTACTTAAGACAAGCACACCCTCAAAAGATTTTGAAGAATGCGCACGAAAACTAAAAAAACGGAAAAAATCAAGATTTATTAAATTAAATAATTCGTCAGAAGAATTTAAGCTTGCAGCTCAATGTAAATACCTTCATCAAGGTCATTTATTAAAAGAATAGTTAGCATTGTGCAACATACGTACATTCTTATTATTGCTTCATATTAATTTTATATATATGTACAAAATATATGTATGCATTTTATAAATTTCAGACGAGTAGTTAGTTGAGTTGGTGCGAATCCATTAAAGTTTTTTTTGACTTACAGTCGGCGCATTACAGCGACTTTAATAATTATATGGAAAGAAGTTTCTCTTGCAATTATATTCCACAAACACATAAAGATGGCATTAGCATCCTTGTCTTGACTAAGTGAGTTACAGCTATATTAGGTAATTCTTTTATCATGTTCCATTCCTGGTGCTTTTTTAAGATTTAAGTCTTTAATGATGTCATTTACCTCCTTCCTTGAGGTTTTCAGGCGCTCACTGTTTCCACTACTCTGTGCTTCACGAGGTACAAACGATATATTGGGAGGATTTGGACAGAGGCCATTACTCAGGTGATGTGCCAAGGCAGTGCATTTTTCATCATCGCTTTTAGCCCAATATCCATTATTTTTCCGAAGTTGTGACTTATGTTGTATTGGTCGTTTGAACAATGGATCCTCATTATCGCCATGGGGTCTCAAGCTTCCAAAATAGTCTGCAATTGATTTTTGGTGTTTCTGCTTCAATATGTTTTTTAGTTTACGGGTGCAACACGTGAGTTCACTCTTCAATTTTGGTTAACGCTGATTTTGCCATACTCTTCTAAGACGTCGCTTTTCTTTAACCAGTTTTTCCATATTACTAGGACGGTACAATAAAGAAGCTTTTTGTGTTACGGGTGTGGTGGATAAATATACGGCTTCCTTTAAAACACTTACCAGGTCGTTCAAAGTATTTTCGATGTCACGAGCATCTTTTAGGGAGGCTTTATAGTTAATGTGAGTACTTATAATTTTTTTGTATTTAAGACAGTCAGTGCACCTATTTGTCAGGCGAATAGAGTTGGAATTTGAAGACACTGAAGCGGTTTTCAGATGAATGAGTGTTCAGACGAAAGATCAAGCAAAGTCTCAGCGGTCATGTTTTCCTTTATGTTTCTAAACACACCGAAGTCTATGAGCTCTGGTCTTTTGTTGATATCAGACGGCCAGTATGCTGGCTCCCCGCTATGCTACTGGAAATGGGGTTTCGATGGTAGTTAGTGGTCTGAGTATAAACAATCCTTTTCAAAAATGCTGGAGCTAGTAATTCAAATATTTTGATGACATCCATCGTTCCGCTAGAAATTCAAAGGCAGACAGAGAATACCCTCTTATCGATCTGGAAAAAAAACTTCATCTGCACGGGTTTGTAGTCCTTTAGGTTTTTCTTTTAAAAATGAATGCATACAGAAAATCAAAGAGGAGTTGCAACGCATGGACTCACAAAAGCATGAACTGCAAGATACAGTTTTTTCATTGAGGTTAAAAAGGTAGCCGTTAAACACATTTTAATGAAAACCATGACGAAAATAAGTTCTGATCCGAATTGGTGAGAAAACAACGAGCCATCGGGAGAAATCAGTGGCATTGCGTCAGAGATAATCCAAAGATTTTTTATAATACTGAAAACTTAATCCTGCGGCCGCATAATACATGTAGAAAAATTTCGAAGTTTTTATTTGGAAACTGCCAAGTTTGTTGTTTAATAATTTTTTTTGTTCCAAAAGCCTTCAAATGTGAATACGATTTTTTTGCATGGCGCTGACCACTTTCCCATGACTATTGGTGACCTATCGGAAGATGTGCAAGAGGCAGGGCAAAACGATTTTAAGAACTATCACAAAGAATTATCAAGAAAAATGTCTACAATTTTCACAAATACTGACATTTTGAAAGCGCTTTAGATTTCACCGGATCCGGTTATTACAACTACTTTCAGATAATTAAATATATCACTTCTAATTATAATTTCTTTATCTTATTGTCAGTTTGTTTGAATTGAATATGATAAATCGCCCTTTTTTTGCTTAATTGTATTTTTTTGCAATTTTTTTACAATTAAATTATATATTAATGTTAGAAGAACTCTTTTTTTCTTTTAGGTCAGAATTGTAAAATCGATTCCCAAGAACACTTTTCATTTCAATAAAATTGATGTAAAACAGCTCGTAGCAAGAAAACTGTTCATTTTTTAATTCAGCAGCCAAAATTCATTTACATCACCTTTTGTTACATTACTTGGTCTTCTAGAACAGAGAAAATAATAAATTTCCTCCAAATGCCAAATCATCCCATGCAAATCCGAATCGATGCATAAATTAGGATACAAATTGCTCCCTCATCCAGCATATTCGCTAGATTTAGCCCCCTGCGACTATTTCCTGTGTCCAAATAAGAAGAAATGACTCGGCGGTAGGATATTTGGGTCTCATGAAGTCGTATTAATTTTATTTTCAACGTTAAGGTGTATGGAGCTAAAAGGAGACATGTTGAAAAATAAAACATTTTTATGCCGAATAGAGTGTTCATTATTTCAATTTTCATTCCTTTGGATTGTTGCATCTAAGTTCCTAAGTGTGTTAGCAATGCTTGAATCTTTCTCCCTCTTCATCAAATGCTTTAGTTTTCTGCCAATACTGTTTAATTCGGCTTTGGTATCCGGATGTCTTGAAATTTACAAATGTTTGCGCGCTCGTCTTTTTCCGCAATTTTGTCAATAACTGTAAGAGAGTATTTCGGAGCGGACGAATTAAAAGTGTTTTACTTGTGTGGAGTAGCACGCCATGCAGATTCTTGTATAATGCTCGTAAGATACTCGACTGCAGCATCAATGTGTTCATCTGTTTTGAGTGTTATATGGAGTTCTATATTTCTCATAAGACAGTATCGAAAAAAGATTTTGTGTGAAGAATACACTTTTCCGGTATATTGTCAAAATTGTTCGCTATAGTCACAACTACAGCCGAGTGGTCGAACAAAAGAGAGCAGTGTGTTTGTCAGATCGGTATATTTTTGGATATTCAAAAATCAATAACATCTGGAGACTTACAGGTCAATTTTGGTGGCCTGACAAAATTTTGTAGGTATTATGTTTTTGACAAAGCTGTCTGGCGAATGCTCTCTTAAAAAATCGTTACAAATTGTAAGAAATTTGTAAGGACCATATGAGCAGCTAACAAATAATATTTTGAAGAGAAAAGTTCAGTTTGTTTGTTAAAAATAATAAAAACATTTAATACGTATAAAAAGAAAAATGGAAGAATTTGGAATGTTTTCCGCAATTTTAGAACTCAAGAGGGAAATTGCAAATTGTTTGCGACTACAAATTGTGCATACGGTATATACGAACACTGGCAGTGTCCATGACGCAAGAAATCCTGTTAAAGCTATAAAAATTTGCTGCACATTTTAAGTAAAGTCGCTGAAAGTATCGTTATAGTTATTGTCCCAAACCATGAAAAGTTAATTGGACTGATAAATGAAGGCAGTATATATGTATTTATTAAGAGTTTAAGATCTATAGACAATTTATGAGGAAAATCGTTTGGGCATTATAAAGCCATATAAGGAACACTCGTGACGCGCTCACTTTCCATATTTAGAGGAACACACACATTGTCTTACTGCAGAAGGTAATTCAGTCAACATCTTTGTTGTTAAGTCTGTACTGAATGAGTACGTTGACACATAAACATAAAAGAATTACACTAGAAATGAGTTCCATACGATAAAGGTCACCTTCCTCGCATTAAATCAACTGTATACCACTGAAAATTATCATAGATATGCTCGTATTGATGATATATAAATAAAATTTGGTAGAACTATACATCGCCATGGTTTAACTCGTAGGCGCATATAAAAATAAAGAGTATCTCGAAATGGGGGTAACCATTCTTTAGCTTTGTTCGGTTTTAATCTAAATTGGTCATTGCATTGCATTATGCTTGATTCAATTTGGCCTGGCACCGCTTCCCCACATCAAGCTCTCAATATCCACCACCCTACCTCTCTACCAGCGACGCCCATCGCTTGTCTGTTGCTATGTTTATGTTCTCTGCTGTTGCTTTTAATTCATTGTTTTTATTTTTTTCATGTTGTTTATATTTTTAGTTGCAATTAGTTTCTGTGCCTCGTTTTCTGCACACATTTACTACGAACATTTTATGGTTGTAGTTGTAGTTGTATTTGTAGTTATATAAGTATTATTATTTCTATTTTCTTGTTTTCCAGATACACTTGCTTTCAAATTTGGCCCTTGAAACTGTAATCGTTGGCCTGCGTCACGCTTATATGTGCGTATCTGTTAATACTGACATTATTTTTCTCCTCTCCTTTGCGATTTGTTCTAACATTACAAGGAGTACTCTTGCTTTCGTAAATTTAGTTTTGTTTGTAAGTAGAGCACCTGCAATGAAACCATAGGGTTTTATTTTGTACTCTATTCTGGGATTGGACCTTAATACCTTTCATTAAATATTATACAGAATGATGGAGCGGTGCATACCGGTATTTCAATTTACGATTCATAATTGTGCTGCGCCTGAGAATGTTTAAAGTAGAGAAGACTTCCCGTGATTCCACCAATCTCGAATGACCCTACAAAAAACCACATACAAAAACTAGTGGAACCTGAAATTTACAATATTTTAAAGGCTTTATTATATAAAATTTTTCATTGTCATCCTTCCCTCTTCACAATTATACATTTATTTCGCTCAAAACAAGTACAAACGTTTGTTAATGATCATTTTGTCGGAATGCGAATAAAAGTACTTGTATATATGAACTTTATGATTCTTTCCTGCTGGTGAAAATCTCCGACGTGTACAGACGTGTCTTCAATCTAATTTATTTCTACTTTTATTAACATAAATTAGAAAATGTGCTTTAGTGCGATAGGACGTTTAATGTAGACACTTTTGTATGCACTAAATGGTGATTCCATTTTGTGCACATTGTAAACAATAAATTTAATTATTTTGCATTTAAAAAGAGAAAAGTTAATGTGAAATCGAAATATAATTTAAAAAATAACTACAAAATGAGTGTGTTACATCTACAAACCAGGTTTGTTCAAAAAGTATCGCGAATTTTGCGGCGACCCGCCTCATGCCCAAACTATTGGTGATAATCGAATGACGAGCTAATCGATATATTTAGGTCCTCAGCAACTTCTCTGACAGTGATTCGACGATTGGCCAATACTAGTTTCTTTACTTCATCAATGTTTTCGTTTCTTGTTGACGTGCACGGGCGTCCGGAACGCTCTTCGTCGCTCACATCTCCTCGGCCCTCTGAAAACATTTTGTACCACCGATAAACGTTGCTTTTATCCAAAGTAGCTTCGCCGCATGCAACAGTCAACGTACTTCCGCGCACTTTATGTTGTTTTTCACACAAAATTTGATCCAAATTCTTTGATCCATTTTTCGGGATAGACAAAAGTCGAAGACAAGGTAAAATACGTCCACGCACAATAGCTGTCAAAAACTGACTGAACATTCAAAATGGCCGAGATTGTCAACATGAGTGAGGGTCATGAGTACCAACATAACGCCACAAAAAGGTCGAAAATCGAACATCCGTAGCCTCCGAAAATTCAAAATTCGTGATACTTTTTGAACAGACCTCGTCACAATAGTTTGGCTGCAAATAGAAATGCCAAACTAACATACACTTTGTAAACAAAAAAGTAAACATTACAGTGAAATATTCAAAATAGCAACAGTTATTACTTTATATGAAACATTTTTCGGTGAAATTTATATAACAATATATTTCAAATATATTGGCGCAAATACTTAATTTAAATTGCAATTATTTCTATTAGAAAACCGCCCATCGTAAATGGTAAATGGAATAAATCAAATACATTTCTGCTATTATCGACGATTCCTCGTGATGTTGTGACTTCTATAAGTATATTTGAGGAGTAAGGAAAGAGTTTTCCTTATTCCCATCTACTGTACGCGGGTCTTCTGCGATCACACTTAGAACCTGTTTGGACACACAGCTTTCTACCAAAAGTTTCTCCAAAATCTACAGCTTTAATATCCTCTTTAAATAACTGCGATTGATCTTTTTTACCATTATGAGATGCGACTACATTTTGCTCTTGGAGTAGCTTAGCGACAATCTTTTTATTTTCTCTCCTTTCAACGCGTTGAATACGCCTGGATTTTCAAAAGTCGTTTTGAAAATTGTTGGCGCAGCGCCGCGGTTCAACAATCTCCGTGTAGTGAAGCCTGGAAGAATTGTAGAATTTCATCAATACGAATGCAATTTAAATAATGTATATTTTACCCATTTGACACTTCAACCTATTTGCAAAGTCATCACTTGTGAAATGATCCATGCAAATGAAGCTGGTCTTCAGATTGAACACTTTTTCAAAACAGTAGCATCGGCCGGAAAGGTGAAAAAACTGCACTCTGACGCTTTACTTTCATTCCAGTTATTCAAAGCTGCCACCGCATTTCATTTATCAAAATTGTCTCTTTACTATCTTATTTATTTAATTATTTATTAAAAATACACTATCCGTACTATGTGTTTATTACTACTGTGACGTCACAGACCAGCAACGAAATGCCAAACTCAGAAAGAAAATAATAACGGCCTGCGCAATGCACTATCTTCTCTATCATTCTTGCTCACACACGGTGTGAGCCTAAGAACTCTATCGAAAATATTGTGCATGGGCGCTCGGCCGCTGAGCTTGACCAACCAAGTGGAAGTCGCTCTCAACCAAATGAGCAGTCTGCAAGCATAGAGATTATGCCGGCCTATCATCAACAACAGCAACCAACAGGTATATTTAATGTTATACGTCCGACTGCGGAACTACCAACAACAAGTTTCGTATGTCTGAAAATTTGAAGAGCAAAACCAAAGACAATATACAACAATACTATGCAAATCGCTCTTTAGCAAACAGGGGAAATGTCACGCATGGAATCGCCGTGGAACTGCTGTCAAAATATAACATTTTTCTGCTAAAAATGATTATAACAGCGGCATGTTAACAGTGAATTTAATAAGAAATTTGAAAAAATTTAATTCCAAACAAAAAATTTATAAAATTTCTAAATTATTATTCAAATCCTTTTTTTTTTGTTCAAATATTTTTTGCTGTATACAATATATATTTTAATAAATAAATTACTATTGTTACGTTAATTTCATTTTGAATATGCCTATATATGAAACTGCATCGTGGTCAATGTTGGACAAAGACACATATGTAGTTCAATAAACGTTCTGCTGTTGGATTAATGATTTCAAAACAGTTGCACGCCCTAAAATGTCGCAAAAAAGCTAAAACATTGCACGCATCTGAAGCGCAAGTGGGAAAGGGTTGGTGGTCTGTCAGCCTTTACGGTGCCGGTTTCAAACCAGCAGAGGATTATATTTTTTAATTGTTCATCTTTTTTTAAAGTAAATTAATAATTATTTTTATAATCTTACTTATAATCTTATAATTAATCTTACTGAACTACATTTAATTGCTGCTGCCAGAAATGAAATTTACATACGATGTAAAGGCTTTGGAGTTTAAGTTCAAGTCCTACCAGGGACACCACTTTAAAAAAAAAACGCACCAATACCTCAAAGGTGGTGTGGAAAAGAGTTCAAAAACTTTTTAAATTTTTATTAGATTTATCACTTGAATATTTTGTTAAATTTTAAATTTCATCATACTACATCGCTACCAGTGTTTTTCTATAGCAGCCATGAAATATTTTATTATAATGCCAATAATAAAACGATGGATAATTAATGGAAAATAAATATAAAAAATTTAAATACATCTGCAAAATTCTAGCGTTTACTACCAGAACAATAAAATCCAATCTAACAATGTACTTGTACGGAAATGCAACAACTTCCAGAAATTGCACATTATCATTGACGAACGAAATGTTTGGATTAGATTTTGTGAAATATATGAGCTTCTTCAGACGAAAAGCGCAAAAGCATCACAAAACTAACTTCACCAAAGCAATTGAAATCGCACATGAATTTATGTATGTGAGTTAAGAATCACCGTTATGACTATTTTTAGAAAATATAAATTTCATTCTTGCAGTATTCTGTTATAGCAGCAGCAATTAAATATGGTTCAGCAAAATTATTTAAAACTGAATAATTTATGTAACTGTTTTGCAAATTAATATTAATAATTATATTCATTTACTAATTACACAATTCATTCAATAAGGTCACATACTCAGAATCATGAAGCAGTAAGAAGTTTTTGCACTTTTTTATTAGTTTCCATAACCCAAGTCTCCACGTCAAAGCGAATGATGTACTTAGTTGCCAGTTGTAGTATTTCGCATGGCGTTTGTGAAAAAAGATGCAAGCAAGTAGACTTGGGTAAGCCCTGCCCAGATCATGTTGACATTTTTTAAGTAAATGTCAAATGAAATGGACAAAAAGACGCACCTTATATTAAAATATGTTTTACTAAACATTATTTATCCTAATACAAATTTCAAATTTCTTTGATTTTCAAATACTTGAAGTTCCTTTACTTTTAAAAAAGGTTATACTATGCTTTTAAGAGGGGTTGCAATTTAAAGAAGGAGGCGTGGTAGGTAAGGCCATATATATACAAATCTGATCAGAATCACTTTCTAAGCAATTTTTATGTTATCCGTTCGTCTGTCCGTCTGTGGCCGCTTTTTTTCTACACCGTTAGATCCATCTTAATGAAATTTTCCAAAAGTATAGTCTGGACAAAGATACACAATCAAATTGCTATATGGGCCGATTTGGATGAAGACCACGCCTACCTCTCATATAAGGAACTTTTCTTACCTTTTTTAAAATGACTATCACTTCAATTAATGGAATATTTAAATATCCATAATTTCATGGGAAATTGAATTCTGCTCCACTTTATATTTAAAGAAGCCGCACATCATAAAACAAAAACTCTAATCGAGACATGAATCCGCTTTATTTTAATTTCATGCTTCTTATGCCACAATTCGCTACCTGTCAAAATGATGACAACACAAATATGTATGTATAGATTGTATGTATGTACAGATTGTATGTATGTACATATATATATGATTTGTCAAGATTGAATTTCATAATACTCCACCGTTTCCAGTCTTCTTCTATATCAGACATGAAAATAATTCTGATATAGTTTTGGTTCAGTAAAATTATATAATACTGGTTAATTTATGGAAAATAGTAAAATACTTTTATTACTTTTTTTAAAAATGATTGTTAATTAACTTATAATTTAAGAAAAAAATTTGATAAAACACAACAGCCTTTTGTTGGGCTCGAACCCCTAGCCAGAAAGACATCGTTGTTGATTTTGGAATATATTAGGATGTCAAAGTATTTGCTGGTGCAATTCTGACTTAATTAAAATTCCTACAATTCTGTTCGTAACATTCCGCAAAAAATCACTTTTAATCTTCTGCTGTGCAGCCATGAAGTTTTGCTGTGCAATTCGATGGTGGCTTATTTTGGGATAAAGAAACAAATTAAATAAATAATATTTAAATCTATTTATTCATTTTATACACTAATTTTTTCTTTTTTTTACAAATTTACAATCTAAATTTAAAAATATTCCCATAATTATTTATATAAATATACATGCCTACCTACCCACATACATACGAGGGCGGATTGATATTGAAGCTACCTAAGTAGGAAAAAAACATTTTTTTTTTTTTTCAAAAACCATTTATTTCTCAACATAGTCTCCTTTTACTTCGACACACTTAGTAAGACGATATTCCAACTTTTTTATACCATCTGAATAATACGATTTCGGGAACCCCTCCAAATACGCGTTAGTTTCGGTAATCACTTCTTCATTTGAGATGAATCTTTTTCCTGCGAGCCATTTTTTCAAGTTTGGAAACAGGAAAAAGTCACTAGGAGCTAAATCTGGACTATAAGGTGGATGATTAACCAATTCGAAGTGTATTTCACGTAATTTTAGCATCGTATCTAATGCTGTGTGAACCGGTGCGTTGTCTTGAAGAAAGAGCATATTTTTCTTCTTTAAATGTAGTCGTTTTTCCTTGATTGCATCAGTGAATTGATCCAATAATGCACGATAATACTTTCCTGTGATTGTGGATCCTTTTTCAAGATAATCGATGAGCAATATTCCGTGTGCATCCCAACATACAGTGGTCATAACCTTGCCAGCCGATTTCACAGCCTTCGCCTTCTTCGGAGCACTTCCACCAGCTTCCACCCAATGTTTCGATTGATTTTTGGTTTCAGGTGTGTAGTGGTGGATCCACGTTTCATCAACAGTTATTAATCGACGCCAAAAATCAAGAGGATTACGCTTTATCATGTCCAAACACCGCTGTGAAGTGGTCTGTCGAACTCGTTTTTGTTCGAGACTGAGCAAACGCGGCACCCATCTTGCCCATAGCTTTTTCATATGCAAATGTTCATGCAAAATGTTGAACCACACGTTCATATGATATGTTTACCATTTCAACAATCTCACGCAACTTGACTCGGCGATCATTCATAACGATATCGAGGATTTTCTTGATATTTTCTTCAGTAACCACCTCTTTTGGGTTTCTTGTTTATGGTATTGTTGCAGTGCTTGTTCGGCCGCGTTTAAATTCAGCAATCCAATATTTTACCATGTAATCTGACGGAGCAGACTCACCGTAATGTTTATCGAGCTTTTCTTTTGTCTCTTTCGCCGTTTTCCCTTTCAAATAATAGTGTTTAATCACTGCACGAAATTCGCTTTTTTCCATTTTTCAAGAAACACAAAAGTTGCTTACTTCAAACGACTACAACAAATAAACTAATCGATGAATTCGGGTGAAATTTTAACAGCTGACGTTTGACAGATCGCAATTTCTAAAAAAAATGTTTTTGTGTTTGTGCTGCCATCTAGCGCTAGGTAGCTTCAATATCAATCCGCCCTCGTACATGTATGTATATGAAATTATTCAAATGCAATTAACTTACATATAGTAGTACTAATATTTGTAAAGAAAGTTATTTAAAAAAATATATATTGTAAATTGCATTAAATGTTTGTGCGATATAACATATTTTAAACAATTAAAAATTTTTTAGAATTTTTGAAAAGAAATGGTACCTCACCTACCTGTCTCAGAGTTTGCAACCAGATGATGCTTTTGCTAAGGCGAAGAAGCATAGGGTTTTAAAGGATTCGGCTGGCACAATATCACAACCGAATGTAAACAAGAACCTAGGGTACGAAACACCTTTTCTCCTAATCTTGACGCAGCCAAAAAGAGGACCGTCAGGCCCACCTAGTCGTAGAGGGTCCAAGGCAGCAGGTAGCTACGCTAAGGTGGCGTCCGTCACCAAGGTGGCTGTTGTTGCGGCGGACTATCCGAACACCATCCTGACTAGCAATGAGCTGAGAAGTGTTGAGCAGATGTTGCTTGAGAGGCTGGTTGGAGAGTGGACCAAAGAATTCTCCTTCGATGGTATCCACTCCAAGCCTGGCGTCCTGAGCATCGACTGCTGTTCGACGGACTCGATGGAATGGCTGAAAGGCGTCGTGACGCAGCTTTCAGTGAGAGAGGGCGTCAATTTGGTTGCCAGAGTGGGAAACATTCTACAATCACACACAGTCTTCCTCTTCCTCCCTCGTAGTAGTGGACAAGAGGTAGCTGTGTCAGTAAAGTTTCTCTCCAGCCAAAATATTGGGCTAAACACCAATTTCTGGAGTTGCAAGGACGAGGACAACGGACAGTTGTTGTCCATGGAAATAGATGATGGGTCGATGCGACTAATAAAGAGCTCGGGATATGCGTTGAACAACCGATTTAGCAAAATCAAAGTCGGTTCTTCCAAATGTACTCAGGAAAAACCCAAGGCAGAGGAAGTAAAGGAGACAAACATCCCACCTCTGTCAGATGTAACTACGAGTAGTAGGCTTCCCCCAGCTGAACCGAAGACTGTGGCCCCGGAAATCTCTTCCAGGGCCCCCAGTGTTGAGATAGGGGCTGAGGCCGCATACTGTCCTTCACTAGTACACAGTCTGGAGGATGTATCTATGGACGAGGAGGACGAAGATGGGAATAACACCATCCCGTCACAATCTGTTCCATAAGATGAGGAGACTGAAAGTGGCTCAAGCAAACATCCATCATGCCAGAGCAGCCTCGGCTGTCATCGGGAGGGTGTTTGCCAAGAACAACATGGGGCTAGCCCTCATTCAAGAGCCATGGTGTTACAAAGGTCAAATTAGGGGTCTTTCTAGCAAGTTTACAAAGGTAATATGGGATGCCAATGCTGACATTCCCCGCACCTGTATCCTGATTATAAATGATATTAATTACTTTTGTCTTTCAGTATTCATGTCGCGAGATCTTACACCCATCATGGTAAAGTACATAAATGATGGGTTCTCTCACGACATAGTCGATGCATCGGCCTACTTTCCGGGAGATATGAATGATATCCCGGAAGAAGTCTATAAACTGGCGAGGCATTGCCTATCCAAAAGGATTCCACTATTGGTGGGCTATGACTCAAACGCATACAATAGAAATGCCAAACTAACATACACTTTGTAAACAAAAAAGTAAACATTACAGTGAAATATTCAAAATAGCAACAGTTATTACTTTATATGAAACATTTTTCGGTGAAATTTATATAACAATATATTTCAAATATATTGGCGCAAATACTTAATTTAAATTGCAATTATTTCTATTAGAAAACCGCCCATCGTAAATGGTAAATGGAATAAATCAAATACATTTCTGCTATTATCGACGATTCCTCGTGATGTTGTGACTTCTATAAGTATATTTGAGGAGTAAGGAAAGAGTTTTCCTTATTCCCATCTACTGTACGCGGGTCTTCTGCGATCACACTTAGAACCTGTTTGGACACACAGCTTTCTACCAAAAGTTTCTCCAAAATCTACAGCTTTAATATCCTCTTTAAATAACTGCGATTGATCTTTTTTACCATTATGAGATGCGACTACATTTTGCTCTTGGAGTAGCTTAGCGACAATCTTTTTATTTTCTCTCCTTTCAACGCGTTGAATACGCCTGGATTTTCAAAAGTCGTTTTGAAAATTGTTGGCGCAGCGCCGCGGTTCAACAATCTCCGTGTAGTGAAGCCTGGAAGAATTGTAGAATTTCATCAATACGAATGCAATTTAAATAATGTATATTTTACCCATTTGATACTTCAACCTATTTGCAAAGTCATCACTTGTGAAATGATCCATGCAAATGAAGCTGGTCTTCAGATTGAACACTTTTTCAAAACAGTAGCATCGGCCGGAAAGGTGAAAAAACTGCACTCTGACGCTTTACTTTCATTCCAGTTATTCAAAGCTGCCACCGCATTTCATTTATCAAAATTGTCTCTTTACTATCTTATTTATTTAATTATTTATTAAAAATACACTATCCGTACTATGTGTTTATTACTACTGTGACGTCACAGACCAGCAACGAAATGCCAAACTCAGAAAGAAAATAATAACGGCCTGCGCAATGCACTATCTTCTCTATCATTCTTGCTCACACACGGTGTGAGCCTAAGAACTCTATCGAAAATATTGTGCATGGGCGCTCGGCCGCTGAGCTTGACCAACCAAGTGGAAGTCGCTCTCAACCAAATGAGCAGTCTGCAAGCATAGAGATTATGCCGGCCTATCATCAACAACAGCAACCAACAGGTATATTTAATGTTATACGTCCGACTGCGGAACTACCAACAACAAGTTTCGTATGTCTGAAAATTTGAAGAGCAAAACCAAAGACAATATACAACAATACTATGCAAATCGCTCTTTAGCAAACAGGGGAAATGTCACGCATGGAATCGCCGTGGAACTGCTGTCAAAATATAACATTTTTCTGCTAAAAATGATTATAACAGCGGCATGTTAACAGTGAATTTAATAAGAAATTTGAAAAAATTTAATTCCAAACAAAAAATTTATAAAATTTCTAAATTATTATTCAAATCCTTTTTTTTTTGTTCAAATATTTTTTGCTGTATACAATATATATTTTAATAAATAAATTACTATTGTTACGTTAATTTCATTTTGAATATGCCTATATATGAAACTGCATCGTGGTCAATGTTGGACAAAGACACATATGTAGTTCAATAAACGTTCTGCTGTTGGATTAATGATTTCAAAACAGTTGCACGCCCTAAAATGTCGCAAAAAAGCTAAAACATTGCACGCATCTGAAGCGCAAGTGGGAAAGGGTTGGTGGTCTGTCAGCCTTTACGGTGCCGGTTTCAAACCAGCAGAGGATTATATTTTTTAATTGTTCATCTTTTTTTAAAGTAAATTAATAATTATTTTTATAATCTTACTTATAATCTTATAATTAATCTTACTGAACTACATTTAATTGCTGCTGCCAGAAATGAAATTTACATACGATGTAAAGGCTTTGGAGTTTAAGTTCAAGTCCTACCAGGGACACCACTTTAAAAAAAAAACGCACCAATACCTCAAAGGTGGTGTGGAAAAGAGTTCAAAAACTTTTTAAATTTTTATTAGATTTATCACTTGAATATTTTGTTAAATTTTAAATTTCATCATACTACATCGCTACCAGTGTTTTTCTATAGCAGCCATGAAATATTTTATTATAATGCCAATAATAAAACGATGGATAATTAATGGAAAATAAATATAAAAAATTTAAATACATCTGCAAAATTCTAGCGTTTACTACCAGAACAATAAAATCCAATCTAACAATGTACTTGTACGGAAATGCAACAACTTCCAGAAATTGCACATTATCATTGACGAACGAAATGTTTGGATTAGATTTTGTGAAATATATGAGCTTCTTCAGACGAAAAGCGCAAAAGCATCACAAAACTAACTTCACCAAAGCAATTGAAATCGCACATGAATTTATGTATGTGAGTTAAGAATCACCGTTATGACTATTTTTAGAAAATATAAATTTCATTCTTGCAGTATTCTGTTATAGCAGCAGCAATTAAATATGGTTCAGCAAAATTATTTAAAACTGAATAATTTATGTAACTGTTTTGCAAATTAATATTAATAATTATATTCATTTACTAATTACACAATTCATTCAATAAGGTCACATACTCAGAATCATGAAGCAGTAAGAAGTTTTTGCACTTTTTTATTAGTTTCCATAACCCAAGTCTCCACGTCAAAGCGAATGATGTACTTAGTTGCCAGTTGTAGTATTTCGCATGGCGTTTGTGAAAAAAGATGCAAGCAAGTAGACTTGGGTAAGCCCTGCCCAGATCATGTTGACATTTTTTAAGTAAATGTCAAATGAAATGGACAAAAAGACGCACCTTATATTAAAATATGTTTTACTAAACATTATTTATCCTAATACAAATTTCAAATTTCTTTGATTTTCAAATACTTGAAGTTCCTTTACTTTTAAAAAAGGTTATACTATGCTTTTAAGAGGGGTTGCAATTTAAAGAAGGAGGCGTGGTAGGTAAGGCCATATATATACAAATCTGATCAGAATCACTTTCTAAGCAATTTTTATGTTATCCGTTCGTCTGTCCGTCTGTGGCCGCTTTTTTTCTACACCGTTAGATTTTTTCCAAAAGTATAGTCTGGACAAAGATACACAATCAAATTGCTATATGGGCCGATTTGGATGAAGACCACGCCTACCTCTCATATAAGGAACTTTTCTTACCTTTTTTAAAATGACTATCACTTCAATTAATGGAATATTTAAATATCCATAATTTCATGGGAAATTGAATTCTGCTCCACTTTATATTTAAAGAAGCCGCACATCATAAAACAAAAACTCTAATCGAGACATGAATCCGCTTTATTTTAATTTCATGCTTCTTATGCCACAATTCGCTACCTGTCAAAATGATGACAACACAAATATGTATGTATAGATTGTATGTATGTACAGATTGTATGTATGTACATATATATATGATTTGTCAAGATTGAATTTCATAATACTCCACCGTTTCCAGTCTTCTTCTATATCAGACATGAAAATAATTCTGATATAGTTTTGGTTCAGTAAAATTATATAATACTGGTTAATTTATGGAAAATAGTAAAATACTTTTATTACTTTTTTTAAAAATGATTGTTAATTAACTTATAATTTAAGAAAAAAATTTGATAAAACACAACAGCCTTTTGTTGGGCTCGAACCCCTAGCCAGAAAGACATCGTTGTTGATTTTGGAATATATTAGGATGTCAAAGTATTTGCTGGTGCAATTCTGAGTTAATTAAAATTCCTACAATTCTGTTCGTAACATTCCGCAAAAAATCACTTTTAATCTTCTGCTGTGCAGCCATGAAGTTTTGCTGTGCAATTCGATGGTGGCTTATTTTGGGATAAAGAAACAAATTAAATAAATAATATTTAAATCTATTTATTCATTTTATACACTAATTTTTTCTTTTTTTTACAAATTTACAATCTAAATTTAAAAATATTCCCATAATTATTTATATAAATATACATGCCTACCTACCCACATACATACGAGGGCGGATTGATATTGAAGCTACCTAAGTAGGAAAAAAACATTTTTTTTTTTTTTCAAAAACCATTTATTTCTCAACATAGTCTCCTTTTACTTCGACACACTTAGTAAGACGATATTCCAACTTTTTTATACCATCTGAATAATACGATTTCGGGAACCCCTCCAAATACGCGTTAGTTTCGGTAATCACTTCTTCATTTGAGATGAATCTTTTTCCTGCGAGCCATTTTTTCAAGTTTGGAAACAGGAAAAAGTCACTAGGAGCTAAATCTGGACTATAAGGTGGATGATTAACCAATTCGAAGTGTATTTCACGTAATTTTAGCATCGTATCTAATGCTGTGTGAACCGGTGCGTTGTCTTGAAGAAAGAGCATATTTTTCTTCTTTAAATGTAGTCGTTTTTCCTTGATTGCATCAGTGAATTGATCCAATAATGCACGATAATACTTTCCTGTGATTGTGGATCCTTTTTCAAGATAATCGATGAGCAATATTCCGTGTGCATCCCAACATACAGTGGTCATAACCTTGCCAGCCGATTTCACAGCCTTCGCCTTCTTCGGAGCACTTCCACCAGCTTCCACCCAATGTTTCGATTGATTTTTGGTTTCAGGTGTGTAGTGGTGGATCCACGTTTCATCAACAGTTATTAATCGACGCCAAAAATCAAGAGGATTACGCTTTATCATGTCCAAACACCGCTGTGAAGTGGTCTGTCGAACTCGTTTTTGTTCGAGACTGAGCAAACGCGGCACCCATCTTGCCCATAGCTTTTTCATATGCAAATGTTCATGCAAAATGTTGAACCACACGTTCATATGATATGTTTACCATTTCAACAATCTCACGCAACTTGACTCGGCGATCATTCATAACGATATCGAGGATTTTCTTGATATTTTCTTCAGTAACCACCTCTTTTGGGTTTCTTGTTTATGGTATTGTTGCAGTGCTTGTTCGGCCGCGTTTAAATTCAGCAATCCAATATTTTACCATGTAATCTGACGGAGCAGACTCACCGTAATGTTTATCGAGCTTTTCTTTTGTCTCTTTCGCCGTTTTCCCTTTCAAATAATAGTGTTTAATCACTGCACGAAATTCGCTTTTTTCCATTTTTCAAGAAACACAAAAGTTGCTTACTTCAAACGACTACAACAAATAAACTAATCGATGAATTCGGGTGAAATTTTAACAGCTGACGTTTGACAGATCGCAATTTCTAAAAAAAATGTTTTTGTGTTTGTGCTGCCATCTAGCGCTAGGTAGCTTCAATATCAATCCGCCCTCGTACATGTATGTATATGAAATTATTCAAATGCAATTAACTTACATATAGTAGTACTAATATTTGTAAAGAAAGTTATTTAAAAAAATATATATTGTAAATTGCATTAAATGTTTGTGCGATATAACATATTTTAAACAATTAAAAATTTTTTAGAATTTTTGAAAAGAAATGGTACCTCACCTACCTGTCTCAGAGTTTGCAACCAGATGATGCTTTTGCTAAGGCGAAGAAGCATAGGGTTTTAAAGGATTCGGCTGGCACAATATCACAACCGAATGTAAACAAGAACCTAGGGTACGAAACACCTTTTCTCCTAATCTTGACGCAGCCAAAAAGAGGACCGTCAGGCCCACCTAGTCGTAGAGGGTCCAAGGCAGCAGGTAGCTACGCTAAGGTGGCGTCCGTCACCAAGGTGGCTGTTGTTGCGGCGGACTATCCGAACACCATCCTGACTAGCAATGAGCTGAGAAGTGTTGAGCAGATGTTGCTTGAGAGGCTGGTTGGAGAGTGGACCAAAGAATTCTCCTTCGATGGTATCCACTCCAAGCCTGGCGTCCTGAGCATCGACTGCTGTTCGACGGACTCGATGGAATGGCTGAAAGGCGTCGTGACGCAGCTTTCAGTGAGAGAGGGCGTCAATTTGGTTGCCAGAGTGGGAAACATTCTACAATCACACACAGTCTTCCTCTTCCTCCCTCGTAGTAGTGGACAAGAGGTAGCTGTGTCAGTAAAGTTTCTCTCCAGCCAAAATATTGGGCTAAACACCAATTTCTGGAGTTGCAAGGACGAGGACAACGGACAGTTGTTGTCCATGGAAATAGATGATGGGTCGATGCGACTAATAAAGAGCTCGGGATATGCGTTGAACAACCGATTTAGCAAAATCAAAGTCGGTTCTTCCAAATGTACTCAGGAAAAACCCAAGGCAGAGGAAGTAAAGGAGACAAACATCCCACCTCTGTCAGATGTAACTACGAGTAGTAGGCTTCCCCCAGCTGAACCGAAGACTGTGGCCCCGGAAATCTCTTCCAGGGCCCCCAGTGTTGAGATAGGGGCTGAGGCCGCATACTGTCCTTCACTAGTACACAGTCTGGAGGATGTATCTATGGACGAGGAGGACGAAGATGGGAATAACACCATCCCGTCACAATCTGTTCCATAAGATGAGGAGACTGAAAGTGGCTCAAGCAAACATCCATCATGCCAGAGCAGCCTCGGCTGTCATCGGGAGGGTGTTTGCCAAGAACAACATGGGGCTAGCCCTCATTCAAGAGCCATGGTGTTACAAAGGTCAAATTAGGGGTCTTTCTAGCAAGTTTACAAAGGTAATATGGGATGCCAATGCTGACATTCCCCGCACCTGTATCCTGATTATAAATGATATTAATTACTTTTGTCTTTCAGTATTCATGTCGCGAGATCTTACACCCATCATGGTAAAGTACATAGATGATGGGTTCTCTCACGACATAGTCGATGCATCGGCCTACTTTCCGGGAGATATGAATGATATCCCGGAAGAAGTCTATAAACTGGCGAGGCATTGCCTATCCAAAAGGATTCCACTATTGGTGGGCTATGACTCAAACGCATACAATACCATCTGGGGTAGCAGTGACACCAATAAACGGGGTGAGTCAGTTCTACAATTTTTATTATCACTTAATTTATATATATTAATAAAGAGAACACACTTACTTTTAGAAATGTAATTAGGGAGGAAGTTCTTGATCTGACTTTCTGTAGTCCAGAGCTAACGCTATTGTTAACAATTGAAAAGTTTCGGACGAACCCTCTCTGTTGGACCACAGCATAATTGAGTTCGATATAGGAGGTATCGTCACAAAAATGGTAGTTTTTAGAAATCAGAGGTATACTAACTGGGAATTCTTCGATAGTTCAGTGCATTCACTACTCTCATCCTCAAACATCCAAGGAATATATAAAAATCCGCTGGAGGTAGAGGAGGGTGTCAATGAGCTGAATGAAATTATTTCCGCATCCTCGAAGAACAAAGAAAAACAGCAGGAATGTTCCTTGGTGGAGTCTGTCTACTAGACGTACTAAGGTGCGTAGGCTATTCAATCTAGCTAAGCGTACGGGGGACTGGGAAGAATATAAAAAAGAGTTGACGATCTATAACAAAGAGATCAGACTAGCTAAAAGGACTAGCTTTAGATCCTTTTGTGAAAGTGAAGAATCGACTCCTGAAGTAGCACGACGACATAGAGCTCTTGCGAAAAACAAAGCCGATTTAAAGCTGGCATTGAGATCTGAGGATGGGACATTGACGATCGCACTCTCCTTTTGCTGCGTGTGCACTTTCCTGGGAGCTCGATCCAGTTACCGTCATCTTTGCAGATGGATGCTCTTCCTAGAAGAGCAACCAAGATTGGCTGGAAGGTCGCCAATGAAATTATAACTACTGAGAGGCTGAGATGGGCCATCAACTCTTTTCAGCCATATAAATCGCCGGGTGCGGATAGTATTTTCCCGAACCTTCTCCAGAGGCACTGATTCCGCGCCTGATAAATATCACTAGGGCAGGACTTGCTTTCAGGTACATACGGAAGCATGGCGCACAGCTAAAGTGGTATTTATCCCCAGGGTAGGCAAGAAGGATTGGCCCATCCCAAATCCTTCAGGCCTATCACTTTGACGTCCTTTGTACTAAAAGCAATGGAGAAAATACTTAATATACATCTCCTTGAGACAATATTGAAAAGGGAGCCTTTACATCCTTGTCAGCTTGCATATATTGCGGGAAAATCGACTGAAACCGCACTATACCATCCGACTGATTTTATTCAGGCAGCACTGGATAAAAAAGAAATAGCACTTTGTGTCTTTCTCGATATTGAGGGGGCTTTTGACAACACTCCTCATGAATATATGATTAGGGCTCTTAACAATAGAGGAATAGATAATACCAGTTCCAATTGGATACGAGCTTTACTCAACAGTAGACTGGCTGAAGCTGAAGCAGGTGACAAAACTGTTAAAGTCAAAG
Source organism: Clusia tigrina (assembly GCA_920105625.2). Taxonomy (NCBI): domain Eukaryota; kingdom Metazoa; phylum Arthropoda; class Insecta; order Diptera; family Clusiidae; genus Clusia; species Clusia tigrina. The sequence continues at coordinate 61,624,452 of OV050030.1, forward strand.
TCAATAAAGGATGTCCTCAGGATATGGTATTTTGTGGAGCATAGTAGTTGATGATCTTCTGGTAAAACTCACAAATCTAGGCATATCATGTCAAGGATTTGCGGACGATATTGTGATAATAGTTAGAGGAAAATCTGAATCCACTCTTTCTGATATTATCCAGAGGGGCTTATTAGCAGCTATTGAATGGTGCGGGGGAACAGGATTGAAAATCAATGCCTCAAAGACCACCATTGTGCCGTTCACTAGAAAAAGTTCTCTACCATATATGAAACCTATGCTTCTAAATGGTACATAGGTCGATATTAGCTCTGAGACCAAATACCTCGGAGTAATTTTCGACAAAAAGTTATTGTGGAAGGCTCATCTGACAGCAACCACCAAGAGGGCTCCAGCTTCCTTAATGATATGTAGACGGCTTGCTGGTAAATCTTGGAGATGTAAACCAAAAATCGTTCGCTGGATGTATACAATGATGGTGAGACCAATCATCACCTATGGTTCTGTAGCCTGGTCAAATAGAGTCAGACTTAAGACAGCGAAATCTACATTAAGTAAAGTAGAACGCCTTGCCTGCCTTGTTATCACAGGAGCTATGCGCACCTGTCCAACGGCAGCAATGGAAGTTATTCTAGATCTAACACCCTTACATCTAGTAATTCAAGACTCTGCTAGGAAATCTCTTACCAGAATACAAGGAATTTTCTCGAGAGAATCAAATTACACCCAAAATATATGGGGTAAAAATTCTACTCAAGAATACGGTATACTAAAATCTCAAGGATTTTATGCCAAGAAAAATCAATTTTGCACACAAATACTGTACAATGATGAGTTGCAAAATAGAATGGAAAGGTCTAACTGAGACGTATAGAATTAGAGAAAATTCCCTCTTATGGTATACTGACGGTTCTAAAACAATTGACGGAACAACTGACGCCCTCTATCGCCACAACAGGTAACTTATCTATAGAGATTAATTAGATTATACTTATTTAAGGGTGTTATACACCGCGACCTGAAAGATCTGTTGTGATGCTCCTATTTATTTGAAAGATTAGGATAGTCACAGATCTTCTGTCAGGTTAATTTCCGACAGGAATTCATATATTTTCTAGGAATCAAGTTGAGAGACCTTCTCATATCTAAGATATATTCTCCAAAACACCTGGGTCTTTTGTGTGCCAATGGTCTGCAGTCTGTGATCAGGTGCAGTGAAGTTTCGTCACTTTCTCCACAGAATCGACAGATGGCATCTGAAGATATACCCAACTTGTTCAAATGGTACTTGAGTCTACAATGTCCGCTTAAAATGCCTGTGATGATTCTTAATTTACCCCTAAGCATATTTATTAAGTCCTTAGCTCTTTTAGGATTAAAATCTCCCAGAAGAGCTTTGGCCTGTCTTAATCCCGGAAGAGTTTTCCAGGTTTGACTTCGTTTTGCATCTGTACACTACTTCAGCAGACCTCCAATGGTATTGGGTTCAGGGCCGCTGAAGTGAGAGGCCGCAGCCTTCCTAGCTAAGCTATCAGCCTTCTCATTTCCCTCTACTCCTATGTGGCCTGGTACCCACATTAGAGATAACTTGTTCATACTGCCTAGGGAGTTTAGCTTCCCAATACAGTCCCACACAAGTTTAGACCTCACTAAGGGTGAGCTCAGACTCTTAAGTGCTGCTTGACTATCAGATAGTATCACGATGTTTTTCCCCTGATACTTCCTGTCAATGTTGATCTGGGCACATCTTTCAATAGCGTGAATTTCCGCTTGAAAAATGCTTGGAAAAGAACCCATTGGTTCCCAGTAGTTGGTTCTAGGCCCAAATATTCCTACTCCAGTTCCGTCAATTGTCTTAGAACCGTCAGTATACCATAAGAGGGAATTTTCTCTAATTCTATACGTCTCAGTTAGACCTTTCCATTCTATTTTGCAACTCATCATTGTACAGTATTTGTGTGCAAAATTGATTTTTCTTGGCATAAAATCCTTGTGAGATTTTAGTATACCGTATTCTTGAGTAGAATTTTTACCCCATATATTTTGGGTGTAATTTGATTCTCTCGAGAAAATGCCTTGTATTCTGGTAAGAGATTTCCTAGCAGAGTCTTGAATTACTAGGTGTAACGGTGTTAGATCTAGAATAACTTCCATTGCTGCCGTTGGACAGGTGCGCATAGCTCCTGTGATAACAAGGCAGGCAAGGCGTTCTACTTTACTTAATGTAGATTTCGCTGTCTTAAGTCTGACTCTATTTGACCAGGCTACAGAACCATAGGTGATGATTGGTCTCACCATCATTGTATACATCCAGCGAACGATTTTTGGTTTACATCCCCAAGATTTACCAGCAAGCCGTCTACATATCATTAAGGAAGCTGGAGCCCTCTTGGTGGTTGCTGTCAGATGAGCCTTCCACAATAACTTTTTGTCGAAAATTACTCCGAGGTATTTGGTCTCAGAGCTAATATCGACCTATGTACCATTTAGAAGCATAGGTTTCATATATGGTAGAGAACTTTTTCTAGTGAACGGCACAATGGTGGTCTTTGAGGCATTGATTTTCAATCCTGTTCCCCCGCACCATTCAATAGCTGCTAATAAGCCCCTCTGGATAATATCAGAAAGAGTGGATTCAGATTTTCCTCTAACTATTATCACAATATCGTCCGCAAACCCTTGACATGATATGCCTAGATTTGTGAGTTTTACCAGAAGATCATCAACTACTATGCTCCACAAAATACCATATCCTGAGGACATCCTTTATTGACTTTGACTTTAACAGTTTTGTCACCTGCTTCAGCTTCAGCCAGTCTACTGTTGAGTAAAGCTCGTATCCAATTGGAACTGGTATTATCTATTCCTCTATTGTTAAGAGCCCTAATCATATATTCATGAGGAGTGTTGTCAAAAGCCCCCTCAATATCGAGAAAGACACAAAGTGCTATTTCTTTTTTATCCAGTGCTGCCTGAATAAAATCAGTCGGATGGTATAGTGCGGTTTCAGTCGATTTTCCCGCAATATATGCAAGCTGACAAGGATGTAAAGGCTCCCTTTTCAATATTGTCTCAAGGAGATGTATATTAAGTATTTTCTCCATTGCTTTTAGTACAAAGGACGTCAAAGTGATAGGCCTGAAGGATTTGGGATGGGCCAATCCTTCTTGCCTACCCTGGGGATAAATACCACTTTAGCTGTGCGCCATGCTTCCGTATGTACCTGAAAGCAAGTCCTGCCCTAGTGATATTTATCAGGCGCGGAATCAGTGCCTCTGGAGAAGGTTCGGGAAAATACTATCCGCACCCGGCGATTTATATGGCTGAAAAGAGTTGATGGCCCATCTCAGCCTCTCAGTAGTTATAATTTCATTGGCGACCTTCCAGCCAATCTTGGTTGCTCTTCTAGGAAGAGCATCCATCTGCAAAGATGACGGTAACTGGATCGAGCTCCCAGGAAAGTGCACACGCAGCAAAAGGAGAGTGCGATCGTCAATGTCCCATCCTCAGATCTCAATGCCAGCTTTAAATCGGCTTTGTTTTTCGCAAGAGCTCTATGTCGTCGTGCTACTTCATGAGTCGATTCTTCACTTTCACAAAAGGATCTAAAGCTAGTCCTTTTAGCTAGTCTGATCTCTTTGTTATAGATCGTCAACTCTTTTTTATATTCTTCCCAGTCCCCCGTACGCTTAGCTAGATTGAATAGCCTACGCACCTTAGTACGTCTAGTAGACAGACTCCACCAAGGAACATTCCTGCTGTTTTTCTTTGTTCTTCGAGGATGCGGAAATAATTTCATTCAGCTCATTGACACCCTCCTCTACCTCCACCGGATTTTTATATATTCCTTGGATGTTTGAGGATGAGAGTAGTGAATGCACTGAACTATCGAAGAATTCCCAGTTAGTATACCTCTGATTTCTAAAAACTACCATTTTTGTGACGATACCTCCTATATCGAACTCAATTATGCTGTGGTCCAACAGAGAGGGTTCGTCCGAAACTTTTCAATTGTTAACAATATGAGTTAGCTCTGGACTACAGAAAGTCAGATCAAGAACTTCCTCCCTAATTACATTTCTAAAAGTGAGTGTGTTCTCTTTATTCAATATATATAAATTAAGTGATAATAAAAATTGTAGAACTGACTCACCCCGTTTATTGGTGTCACTGCTACCCCAGATGGTATTGTATGCGTTTGAGTCATAGCCCACCAATAGTGGAATCCTTTTGGATAGGCAATGCCTCGCCAGTTTATAGACTTCTTCCGGGATATCATTCATATCTCCCGGAAAGTAGGCCGATGCATCGACTATGTCGTGAGAGAACCCATCATCTATGTACTTTACCATGATGGGTGTAAGATCTCGCGACATGAATACTGAAAGACAAAAGTAATTAATATCATTTATAATCAGGATACAGGTGCGGGGAATGTCAGCATTGGCATCCCATATTACCTTTGTAAACTTGCTAGAAAGACCCCTAATTTGACCTTTGTAACACCATGGCTCTTGAATGAGGGCTAGCCCCATGTTGTTCTTGGCAAACACCCTCCCGATGACAGCCGAGGCTGCTCTGGCATCATGGATGTTTGCTTGAGCCACTTTCAGTCTCCTCATCTTATGGAACAGATTGTGACGGGATGGTGTTATTCCCATCTTCGTCCTCCTCGTCCATAGATACATCCTCCAGACTGTGTACTAGTGAAGGACAGTATGCGGCCTCAGCCCCTATCTCAACACTGGGGGCCCTGGAAGAGATTTCCGGGGCCACAGTCTTCGGTTCAGCTGGGGGAAGCCTACTACTCGTAGTTACATCTGACAGAGGTGGGATGTTTGTCTCCTTTACTTCCTCTGCCTTGGGTTTTTCCTGAGTACATTTGGAAGAACCGACTTTGATTTTGCTAAATCGGTTGTTCAACGCATATCCCGAGCTCTTTATTAGTCGCATCGACCCATCATCTATTTCCATGGACAACAACTGTCCGTTGTCCTCGTCCTTGCAACTCCAGAAATTGGTGTTTAGCCCAATATTTTGGCTGGAGAGAAACTTTACTGACACAGCTACCTCTTGTCCACTACTACGAGGGAGGAAGAGGAAGACTGTGTGTGATTGTAGAATGTTTCCCACTCTGGCAACCAAATTGACGCCCTCTCTCACTGAAAGCTGCGTCACGACGCCTTTCAGCCATTCCATCGAGTCCGTCGAACAGCAGTCGATGCTCAGGACGCCAGGCTTGGAGTGGATACCATCGAAGGAGAATTCTTTGGTCCACTCTCCAACCAGCCTCTCAAGCAACATCTGCTCAACACTTCTCAGCTCATTGCTAGTCAGGATGGTGTTCGGATAGTCCGCCGCAACAACAGCCACCTTGGTGACGGACGCCACCTTAGCGTAGCTACCTGCTGCCTTGGACCCTCTACGACTAGGTGGGCCTGACGGTCCTCTTTTTGGCTGCGTCAAGATTAGGAGAAAAGGTGTTTCGTACCCTAGGTTCTTGTTTACATTCGGTTGTGATATTGTGCCAGCCGAATCCTTTAAAACCCTATGCTTCTTCGCCTTAGCAAAAGCATCATCTGGTTGCAAACCCTGAGACAGGTAGGTGAGGTACCATCTGACTCCAACTCCACTTAGCTCCTTTCTTCTCGGGTCATCCAAACCCCAGGTTGACCACAATCAGGAAGAGGGATTCCTCTCTTGGCCATCCTGGAGGTTTTCTCCGAGGTGGTAGGTCGGGATGGATTACTCTCTTTGTCCCCCAGTTTTACTGCCAGTGTCAACAATCTCTCCTTAGTGGAGATGGGAGTTTGTTGAGTTGGTCCCATTTTTGCCCTGGCAGCAGCAGAAAGAAAGTTTCCGAATTCCTGCACCACCCGTTCTGTCTAGTGGCATGTGGGTCCCATAGGTCCAGCCACTGTTTTGGTCACGAATGAAGGTCTCCGCTCATTGACCGCAGCAGCATTTGATTGGGGTTTAGCGGGTGATCTTACCCCACTAAGAATTGTCTCATCAAGGATTCTTTGCTCCATCTGATTTGCTAATTGAATTGCGGTGACGTCCCGCGGAATTTTTTGGTTTGATTTTTGCTTCTTCATGAAGATTCTTTTTGCGGAGAATATAAAGACCGTTCGGACAGAGATTCGCAATATCCGAGCTAGACTATTACCACCGAAGGGCGCCTTTTATTCGGGGGCTCCGTGTACGACTAGACTATTTAACAGGGCCTTTAGCCTGGCAGATCATCAGCACGGGTCACGTTACACCTTGATCCAGCCCTTACCTTCGAACCATAGTCAAGGTGTATTTCTCAATGCAGTACTATTAAGGAGTATCAAACACTGAGCGCTACATCCTGACCTTAGCTAGATCCAGCACCATCACAATTGATGCCATTGTAGACTTATTACCAGCCGGTACCCTCGGGGAGGGGTTCAGTCGAAGGATTTTCTACCGGCCATTGTGTTCGTTGTCACATTCTCTCTTTAACTTCCTTGCGAGAATCTATGTATGTATGTACTTAGTACAGAAAAATGTAGCGAAGCGAAAAAGACGGATGCATATATGCACAACAATAATGGTTTGATGTATGTATGTTTTTTCTATCGGTACTTCTCTGACAATGTGCTCACATTTCAGAATTTATGTAAATTCATGAGAGAGCTCTTATTGTTTTGTTATATATTGTTTTACAAAAATGCCAAAAGAAAATCTGGTTTCTCGCGCAAAAAAATCTATTGGCAGTAATTCTCTTAAAGTGCAGTCGCGATCGAACGAAGTTAGCATATTTTGCAGGTACTTGAAAACGCAATATCCAATCACACTTGGGTTCAGAAAAACAAAAAGCTTGCAGCCGTTCATATCCACCCAAATTCAAAATGCGAGTGCCAAAAAATCTAAAGCTGATACTTATTCAACGAATTTAGCTACAGCATTTATTGAAGGTGGGATTCCTTTATGGAAACTGCGACATCCAAGCATTTTTTACAACAACATAATGAAGTTTTACCCAGTGTACACACACTTTACAAAAATATTAATTTCATTTATGAAAATACTTTGCATAATATTAAAGATTGCCGGCGATAATCCGATATTCTTAATTGTGGATTAAACTATAGATGCTTGTAAGCGGTTTGCAATAAATATTTTAGTCAGAAAGTTAGATGGACCAGCTACAAACCCAATGCTGCTTAGCACTATATTTTTGGAAGAAACTAACAGCACCACTGTGCAACAATGCGTACATAAAGCCTGTACAACTTTATATGGTGCATACGAGTATATACCTTTCGAGAAAGTATGGATGTTGCTACCGGATCAAGCTTCGTAAATATTGAAAGCTGGGTGAGATCTGAAAGGAATATTTCCAAACCTAAGACATATAACGTGTGGTGGACATGGACTGAATTATTATTATTATTAATTCCATGAGATTTGACACAATAAAACTATACTTATGCTAACAAAGTTAACTAAAAGACATAATTATAAAAGAGTCAAATATCGCTCCTAGTCGAAGCATAGGGCGGTCACAAAAGCTCTCCAACGGTTTCTATCAGCAGCCAGGTGTCTTATTTCGTTCCAGGTGGCTCTGTGGTGACTTTCGGCGTGGATAGTGCGTACCCATCTTTGTCGTGGGCGTCCTGCTTTCCGACTACCATGTGGGTTCCATTGAAAGGCCATCTTTGCAATGTTGGTGTCTTCTCTACGCAGAATGTGCCCTATCTAGCTCCACTTGCGTCTTTTAACTTCTATGTCAATAGGCTCGCTATTGGTGAGGCGCCACAGGTCTTCGTTCATGATCGTTGTCGGCCAGAAAATGCGGCAGATTCTTCGTAGACATTTGTTGACAAAAGTTTGAAGTTGTCGAGTTATTTGAGACCAACCATGTTTCAGACCCATACAACAGAACCGGTTTTGTGCTGGTGTTAAATATTCGTATTTTTGTGCGCAGCGATATCACACGAGAATGCCAAATTCGATCTAAATTCCGGAATGCAGACCGTGCTTTGTTTATGCGTGCTGCCATATCAGATGTTGCACCCCCATATTTTGTTATGTAGCTACCAAGGTAGCAGAAGGTGTCAACGTCCTCAATGTTGATGGTGGAGTTATCATTTGTCAGTACAGTGAGTGGAGATGTATTTGCAGTTTGCCGTCGCAAAAGTTTAGTTTTGGAGAAGTTGATTTTGAGGCCAGCTGCATAAGCGTTTACGTCTAGTATTCGTATTCCTGATGAGGCGCCTGCTAACGTGTGCGTCATGAAACAGATGTCATCAGCGTAGTCCAAATCGCTGAGCTTTTGGTTCAGTCTCCACCGCAACCCCTCCTCCGTCTCCGCATTAGTACGCCTAAGGACATCATCCAAGACCACTATAAACAACAGTGGTGACAGAACGTACCTCAGCCTAACGCCTCTGTTTATATTAAAGTTGGCACTATTTTTACCTTTATAACGCACACTAAGGTTCGCGTCTTTATATAGGGCCTTAATGAGCTCGATGATCTTGTCCGGAACTCTGCAATTTTGTAGAGAGCGCCATATTGCGTCTCTGTTAACCGTGTCAAACGCACGTTCGAAGTCCACGAAAAGGAGAAATAGTGGCGATCTCCATTCGACAGTTTGCTCCACAATTATGCGTAAAGTGTTGATGTGGTCCACGCAAGATCGGTTTGGTCCGAACCCATTTTGTTCACGCCGCAACTGGCTGTTGAGTACACCTGACATCCTATCTAAGATGATAAGAGCTAGGATTTTCAGGATAGAGTTGAGAAGGGTTATGCCCCTCCAATTTTTACATTGGCTGAGATCTCCGGACTGAATAGAGTTTGTGAATTAATCAAACACGAAAACGACGAGGTGAATGATTTAATCGCTGGCATGAAATCGGCTCTTTGTAAATCACATTCCCGTCATCAAAGATTTTCCGAAATGTGCAATTTCCCGTTTCCTCTCGATCTGATCGAGATTCGTTGGAACAGGAGGCCTTCTTCTGCATTTTACTATGTGGAACATTAAATTATTTGTGCTCGCGTTGCAGTCGGACTCATTGGCAGTTCTAAAATTAAAACAAAAACCATCGAAAACACTAACTTGGACTCAGCCTTGTATACAATATACAGTGCACTCGCGGTAACGTGAACTAATTAAAACCAAGAGAGTTCACGTTAGCGAAAATGTTCACGTTAGCGAACGTTGAATTTCAGAACAAAAAATAGCCTTAAATTACTTTATTCAGGAGTTTAACACGTTCTAGCGTGATAGTTTTTTTATTATAGTCATTAGTAATATTAAAAACTTAAATTATAATTTCAATTTAATCAAAAAATTAAAAAAAGAGATCGTGAAAATATCAGTGGGTATGGAATTATAAAGCAATTTAAATTAGTAATAAAAATTCACAAAAAAAAAGCAAAAAGAGATCACAAAAATATCCATAGGTGTGAAATTAAAGAGCAAACATAATTCCAAATCAAATTTATCCATTAAAGAAGTCCGTAATCTTTTTCTACTGCTTTTTCTTCTCAAGTAGCTGGAATACTGCTTCCTCCCTTAAGCGTCTGAGTGCATTCATGTCACTTTGGTCCACCATTGCCTCTCCTGCCCATTGCAAACCCTTGTCAAAGATTTCAATTGCCTCACTTGCGGTAATTTTCTTTACAGGATTATCAACAATGCAATCATCGTCATCATTTTCTTCGTTTTGATCAATTTCAATGATTTCGCTGGAGTTATCTTCACAATGATCGTTATTCCACTTTTGAACAATTGGCAATATAAACTCTACCTAGAAAAGAGTTAGAAAAACAATTTTAATTATGATTTTACAGTGTTTCCTAAAATGCCTACCTGAGGACTCAAATCCTGAAGGAGATCCATTGAAATTCTCATTAAAGAGTTTATTCCTCCATCCCATTTCTCTTTCAAGGTACTTAAGGGAATGTTCCATTCAGGGTCCTCCTGGATTTCCGTTAAATTCAAAACATTATTCCAGCAATTGGCAACAGTTGTTGTGCTGACCCGATCCCATGAGACAGATAAAAGAGTTACAGCATCTTTCAATGTTACATTACGCATTGATTCTAACAGATCTGAATTTTTTGCCGATATTGAAGCCAATAAACAGTTTCTGTAATGTAACTTTGTTATTTTAATAGCATTTTGGTCCATCGGTTGAATGAGAGGAGTGACATTCGGTGGCATAAACATGGCAATTATATTTCCATCATCTGTTTTTAACCCTGTTTCGCATGGATGAGAGGGAGCGTTGTCAAGAAGAAATAGTGCCTTCATTGGCAAGTTGTTCTTCTTTAGAAACAGTTTTACCTGTTTAAAGTTAGAATGTTTTATAAGTTTTTTAAAACAAAGAAAAAATTGTCTACCTGTTGCACAAATGAAGGATGAAACCAATGCTTAAAAATGGCAGACGTCATCCAGGCTGATTTGGAGTTCTGATAATCCGTAGGACAATTGAAATTTTTAAAACTGCATGGATTTTTTGCCTTACCGATCACCAATAGTTTTAGTTTATGCGCTCCAGATGCATTTGCACAACACAGGAACGTTATACGCTGTTTTTCTGTCTTTGCACCAGGAGCTGTTTTCTCCTGCGATGACACGTACGTCCTAGCTGGCAAAAGCTTCCAAAATAAACTTGACTCATCAGCATTCTATATTTGATCCTTGCATAAGTCCATTTCCTTAATTTTTTCTTTTAGTTTTTGCTTAAATGGATCTACTAATTGAGGCTGTGACGAGAGTTTTTCTCCAGTTATTTTCAGCAAGCCAACTCCGTATCTTTTCTTAAATCGCTGGAGCCAACCGTCACTAGCATTCAACCTGGTTTCGCTTTCTTTTAGTTGGGAATGTAATTCCTTTGCCTTTTCTTTGATCATTAATCCACTTATAGGCCAATTCCTGTTACGCATACGGATGAACCAATGATATAGACTTTTTTCCATAGCAGCAAATTCTGACGTCTTAAGAGAAGAGTTTGTCTCTTCCCCGGTCCTTGGTATGTGTTATTTACACATGTCAAAATCGATTCTTTTTTTTTTTGATACTGCATATTGTTGACTTAGCGCATTGTATTTTTTTGCCAAGCTAGTTACACTTGTTCCATTTTTTAAACTGTCTAAAATGTCTGCTTTGTCTTTTAACTGCAATCAAATTGGTTTTTTAACACTCATGTCGATAAAATCACCACCCCGCGCAAGAAGAAAACGTTAAATGAACTAAGACGAAGTCATACATTGAGAATTTGTAGATCATAGACACACATATTTCAATGTACGGGGACTCCCCGAACTTTTAATATCAAATTTCATGTATTGCAGTGTTGTTGTTGTTTTGCTCGCAACCTTACGTAGGATCTCACATGGAATGAGATCATGACAAGTCATTTACTCTTATAGCTGGTATAGACACTAAACCGGTTTGACAAACAGGGTGAGTGTATTAGTGAGATTTATACGTCGGTTGTGGTTGTAAGAGTTTAACGGACCCTGTTGAAAGGGGATTCCCCAAACATTTAAAAGAAATGGTCATAGATTTCAGTGTTGCCTAACACTTTATGACAAGAAATGCAGTGAAAAAAATTTGTTCGTGTTATAGAGCTTTCAAGTTTGTTCACGTTACAGAGTATTTAGTGTAAAAAAATGCGTGTTCACGTTAGGCGGTGTTCACGTTACCGCGAGTGCACTGTACTAATACAAATTTTTGGGTGAAACAATTACGCGGTTGGAAAAACGAGGATTAACCGCACAACAGCAATTAAACATTTTGTCAAGAAAAGCTAACGGACTCTAAATTATTAGAACTTTAAAAAGTTTTGTTTAAAAGTCCCGACGTAAGCTTTTTGGTTGCCTGTCATTCAGAAAATTAAATACAAATATACACCAATGACTTCAGTAAATGTTGAAAGATTGTTTTCGATTTACCGATACATTTTATCTGAAAGACACCATTCTCTGACTGAGTCAAATTTAGCCATATTTAATGTCATTCAGTACAATAATTTTCAAAATGATAATTCAGATGTAGCAGATCAATTTTTTAATAATTTGATTTAACCATTTTTTGTACAATTTCGGTTTGTTTTTCTAACAATTTCGGTTGATTTTATTTAACAATTTTTAGAGGCTCTAATTATGACCAATCGAAAAGTCTGATTCCACCTATTCTAAACCATTCATATATTGGTAAAATATCATATCATATATCATTTTTATATAATTTAGTTTCGTTTGGCGAAACGAGGCGAAACAAAACAGGCGAATAAAAAAAAAATCGAAGGACTGTCAGTAGCTCCTTTTAAACGAGATTCAATATTGCGCTCCCTAAAAAACTAACAAAAATACTAGCTTTAATAAAAGTAATTTAATTGAAATAGCAATTGCATAAAAGAGCAAAGCCCATATTTTAGCCAAGTTCATTTTCTGACTTTTATTTTACCCCACTAGTGGTTATGCCTTTCTTTTTACCCTCCCAGCACAGGATGTTACTAATTACGAATGTAGTAAAATGTAACAAAAAATCCACGTCTAGGACGAGGACTATATTTCCTTTGAAAATAAACTTTCTCAAAGAGTAGTGTATAAAATATACATGTTAGCATTAAAATAAAGGAAATGAAAGTTGATGAGAAAAATGGTTTGTTCTAATTTTTTTACTAAAAGCCTGTGTCTCAACATTTATTGTTGACCTGGCACTTAAAGCACAATTTCTGAGGGAGCTGATGTTGCAGGAATACACAAATACTTTTCGGAAGTTTCGAAGAGGAACGAACACCGAGTGACAGACTCGAGTAAAAAATTCATTCGGCTGATTTTTCATTCGAATTTTTTTCTTGATGCGAAGCGGATGAACGACTAATGAATGAAAAATTCACTCGAGCAATTTTTCAAGAATGAACGCATAATTTACTGAGATATTTCGTGCGAACTAGAGTAACGAGTACTATAGTATCCAAAGAGAACCGAGTACTATAGTATCGATATCTACTTTATACATAAAAGCTTCTTCATAGGCGCCGTGTTGTTTATTGCATGTCTGCGTACAAAGTTTGTTTATTTTTTTATTGTGTCGATAGTTCTCTATGGGCTAAGAACGCTAATCGGCGTGCTAGAGAAAACAGAGCACGAGGAAACCACATTGACACGCTCTTGTGCTTTGTATAAATTTTGCTTAAGGGATTACATATTTAGCGTTTACATGGTCTTGTCTTACTGTTCTTATGCCATGGCGCAGCAAATTTGTTTGTATCGCCATGTGGGGGGAATTAGTTCCAAGGAAATCAAGTTTTAGTTTTGTCTTATTTAACTAGAAAGTACTAAGCTGGGTATTTGCATTTGCATCAACATTTTTCAGAAATTGTGTTGTTCCATATATTTTGTTTTTTTTGTTTTGTTTTTGACAAGCAGATAGTGTAAAAGTTATTTCAAATATTATGCATAAATTTACCCCTTGGCGCCATTTGACTTTTTGTTTGTATATCGTTGACCTAATACGAAAAGGCCCCAACTCATAATTTTTGGAAATCGAGATTTTCACGCATTTTGACAAAACACTACTAGACACACCTCTCCTAAAAAAATTACGCGGGTTTGGTAAAAAACTACGAAGCTATGGGCTAAAAACAAAAAGCACCAACTCATCTCTTGAAATTTTTAAAAGAAAAAAAGCCCTAACTCATTTATTGCTGCGAAAACATCTTTTTCTGTTATTGTTATTGTTATATAGTGTCACTTTAACATAACGTATCATAACAATAACATCATGATAACATTGACATTATTAACATTGCTCCCGCCAAAAGCTTTATTTACATTTCTTTATATCACCCAAGTTGTTACTATAATAAATGAGTCGTTAACCGAACTCCGAGTGTTTTAATACATTACATTGGCGACGAGGATAAAGTATAATTACTGCTGAACGTGTGAACAGTTACATACATATGTACATACATATTTGTGAACAGTTACATACATATGTACATACATACATATACATATACATAAATAATAAAATAAATTGTGTATGAACAAATAATTACAAAGAGTAAATACTCTAGTTCGGTGTTGCAAGTGTTGAGAAGACGTACATAGTATATCTCAACAAAATTAAAATCAAGACTTTACAACATACATAGTTCAAGCGGTTACAGACATCAAACAATATGCATACATACTTATATATTACGAAGTGTGTGAACAACGTATACATAAAGACATATAACATTACTGCATACAAACACTACCGGTCAGTTCAAAATTATAATTGTGCTCCAATAACAAAAAAAACTTAAAAAAAAAAATGTTTCTAAATAAATACCATCTAAATAACACCATCAATACATAAAACAATTGTGCAGCAAAGAACAATCTAGTCTGTTCGGTTGATATATGCAGAGCTGTGCTGTTACCATATATCAACCGAACAGCGTTCCTCAATTCTCCCCCCGAGACGAGTCATGGCTTTTATGGAAAGAGAGACTGGAGATACATTTGGTTGATATAAACTGTACGGAAGAGAATGTAAAAAAATCTACACTCTTAAAAGCTATTGGTCCTATTCCGTACGAGACACTGCATAATTTATGCAGTCCAGCTTCTCCTGTATCAAAAACTTACAAAGAGCTTTGTGAACTTTTCAAAACGCATTATACTCCACCTACTATAGTCTTTCGTGAACATAAGAACTTTCATTTGGCAACACAGAGTACAGATGAGTCCGTTTCTGAGTGGCATGCAAGGGTCAAAAAGCTTGCGCTCTCTTGTAAATTCGGTGAGAATTTGGCAGCATTTGTGCTAGATCGTTTCATCATGGGTATAAACAGCAAAATTTTTGAACGACTATGTGAAGAGGATGAGCGAATTACAATAGATGAAGCACTGCGAAAGTCGCTTATAATGGAGATGAAGCTTTTAACGAAAATTGAAGGTGATATGCAAATTGGCTACGTTAACAACAAAAAAAACTACAAAAATAGAGGAAACCAGAATCAAAACAGAAACTACAACAATGACTACAAGCAAATGAGTCAACCTGATGAAAACAAAACAACATACAACAAGTCAACAAGATCCAACAACGCCTGTATACACTGTGGTTGGCGAAACCATTTATCTAGAGACTGTCGGTATAAGGAGAGCAAGTGTCACTACTGTGGAAAAATTGGACATTTACAAACAGTTTGTAATAAAAAGGAAAAAGTTGTAAATTATTTATCGGAATCAGATTCCAATAGTGAAAATTTAGACAAAAACAATCCTAATGATTTCTCTATTTACAGTATTTCACATAACAGTGGTGTCGATTCAACGAAGCTTTACAGTATTTTCATTAAGATAAATGGATTTCCAGTTAATGTAATTTGTGACTCTGGGGCTCCGTGCAGTTTGGTGTCGAAGTCATTCTTTGAAAAATATGGTAAGAATGCAAGTCTTAATTCTTGTCAAGATCCTTTTGTTGATTATAATGGAAATAGAATCCAGATATTAGGAGAATACTATGAAGAGGTGGAATTAAATGAAATAAAAAAAGAGATTCAACTCGTGGTTACAAATAATAACAACAATCCTTTGTTTGGTAGAAACTTTTTAAGAAAATTTTATTTTGAACTTGTTCAAGTAAATATGGTAAACAATACTGATCAATCTTCCATTATAATTGAACAGATTAAAAATGAGTTTTCAGAAGTCTTTGACAATGGCCTTGGTAGCTATAAATTTGGCGAAATCTCTTTGGATATGGATGATGATGTCAAACCCATTTTTTTTAAGCCCCGTCCGATTCCGTTTGCTTGTAAGAAAAAAATTGAAAACAGTTTACGTGATTTAATTGCAAAAGATGTGTTGGAACCGTTAGATCACTCAGAATGGGGGACTCCTCTTGTTCCTATTTTAAAACCTAATGGTGATACTAGAATTTGTGGAGATTATAAAGGCAAAAGGATTGTTGATTTTGAAGAAGAGCAAAATGTTTTAATTCGCGACTATTCTAATCCAAATAAAAGTTCATGGGCTCCGGCTGTTATAAAAACAAAGATCGGACCACGATCATATACTTGTTTATTAAGAAATGGTAGACTTATAAAAAGACATACAGATCAAATAAAACTGGCTACTATTTATTCCAGTAATGAAAATATAATGCAAGATAATCCATTATACTCAAATGAAGGTACTGTAAGCTTACAAGTTGAACGGACACAAGAAAACAATACTTTAAATGAAATAGAACCACCAGTTGATAAGCAAGTTATTAACAATAATAATGAAGAAAATGAAAATGTATCAAATGAAATTGTTTTAAATGAAGCTCACAGAAATAATTCAAATGAAATTAATTCGAATGAAAATGAATTAAATGAAGGTCAAAGAAATAATTCTAGAAATGAATATGTTAGAATGTTAAGACCTAGAATAAGAAGATAAATCATTTTTTTTTTTTTTTTTTTTTTTTTTTTTTTTTTTTTTAAAGCGTTCACATATAAGACAGGGTCTTTTAAATGCGTCAAGAAGTATCCGAATAACAATGAATTATATATAACAAAAATTACTTAAAATAAGACTAAGAATGTAAGTTAAATTAAACTAAATTATTAGATCAGACAAATAAATAAGTTAAGATCAGATAAATAAATAATTAAACATATAGATAATTGAATAAATAAATAATTAACTTTAAAAATAAATAATTTTTCTGAAATAAGGAAAAGTCAGATCAGAAAAACAATGAATAAACAAAAAGGAAACAAAAAGTAGGAAAGCAGAAAAGAGGGGGAAAAAATAAAAAACAAAAAATAAAAAAAAATAGCATTAAGAGAAGTAGTGAAAAACTGCTTGCTTAAAGTTGTGCTTACTTGATATACTCCTAATTGCCAAAGGCAACGAATTCCACAACCTGATGGCGTTCACAAAAAAGAGTCTATTCGAGTTTAAATACTTGTAATTAGGGACTAAGAGGTTCATATTTCTCCTCGATCTACAAAACTTCAACTTTACAAACAAATAATTAGGTGTTCGCGTGTATATTAAGTTATGTAGAAATATGCAATTTCTAGCATCCATATAATTAAAAATATTGCAACCAAGGACCTGATTGCAAAACTTACTGATATGGTCAAACTTTCTTAAACCATATACATATCTTGTAGCATTATTGAATGCCACCTGCAACTTATGCCTGGAACCCGAGTCAAGTTTACCATAAACAACCTCTGAGTAAGTTATGATCGGTACAATAAGCTGAAGCACCAACCTCCTTCTGGTCTCAGCAGGCACAAATGATGCAGTCCTCCTCAAATTCCGTAAGGTATAGTATACCTTACTCACCACTGAATTTATGTGATCCTCACAGGATAGTACGGAGTTAATGTGGTATCCAAGGTTTTTTACTTTTTCAACAAATTTAAGTTTTGTATCATTTAGTGAAATTGTCGGTATATCAGAGGAAGGGTAACCAGACTTGGAAATCGGAAGGACATATGATTTTTGGGAGTTGAGCTTCAGCCTATTAGCTATAGCCCATTCTGCTATTATGATCAAGTCTTCGTTTACCCTAGCACATAAATCATCAATGAGACCAATAGGTCTGGACAAATACAATTGAAGGTCATCAGCATATGCATGCATGGTAACATGACGACACTTACTGAAAATGTCATCTATGAACAGTGTAAACAAAAGTGGACCAAGCACTGACCCCTGAGGCACCCCACAGGTTGAATTACTGAACGCAGACACATTCTTTCCCACCCTAACCCTTTGAGACCTTCCAACCAAGTAACTATTTAACATACGGACCGCCGAGCTGGAAAAACCAAAATTCAACCGTAGCTTTTCACATAGTAATGAGTGATCTACAGAATCGAATGCTTTAGAGAAATCTAACAGACAAAGCAAGGTCAAATGTCTCATATCAAATGACTCTCTGATGTCATCCAATATTTTAACAACAGCAGTGGAGCAGCTGTGTCCAGGCCGAAAACCAGATTGGAGTGGGGAAATAAGGTCAAATTTTCTGACGTGTTCTGAGATTTGCTCAGCCATGAGAGATTCACATACCTTTGATAAAGCCGACAACAAACTTACAGGACGGAAATCAGACGGTACATTAGCATTGGACTTTTTAGCTATAGGGATAATCGTCGCTATTTTCCAAATACTGGGGAAGCAGGAGCTCGTTAAACAATGGTTAATTATATGGGTCAACGGGCTTAGAATGAAAGGCAAAATAAGTTTAATAAATTTAATAGGAATTCCATCCTCTCCGACAGCATTTGACTTTATCTTGTTGACACAGCGAGCAACATCATCTTCACCCACAGAAATAAACTCAAACACAAATGGGCATTCAGAAACACAGTCCCTCGCAACTACAGCAGACATATCATCAGCAGACACTGAACTACTACCAAAATAGTCATTCAGAATACCCGGATCAATCCGACAATCTTCAGATTTCCCATTGCATACCCCAGCTTGTCTCAAATTATTCCACAGCTGCTTGGAAGGTCGTGCCAAACATAGTTTGGACATGAAAAATCTGCGCTTAGCCAATTTAATAGTAGAATTTGCATCATTTCTAGCTCTTTTGTGCTCTTCCCATCTAGATGCAGTTGGATTTCTTTTCCACTGATTGTATGTTCTATGCCGTTTTTTAATAGCCAATTGGGCATTCTTCGTAAACCAGGGACAACTGCTGTTAGTGACAGAACGAGTAACAAGTGGAACATGCAAGTCAAACAAGGCACCAATTCTGTACATAAAAGAATCCAGCTTTTCATTCACAGAGCTAAACAGCCTACATTCAGACCAATTAATAAGTGACAGGTCATTAAACAAAGAATCAAGATTAATTGATTTATAGTCTCGAAAGGAAAAAGAATTTTCAGCAACCACTGGGTTTAGATTTACATTCACTGAACAAAAAATTAGATCGTGGTCGGATATAAACGATAATTGGTCAAAGATCATAACTGAAGAAATATCCGAAACCAGAAAAACATCCAACAAACTTGGAGAAGCATTATCTGCAAAGCGTGTTGGCATACTGGTATTCAGCACTTGCAGTCCAACTTCAGAAATTTTACAAATGAATTGCTTGGCAAGACTGTCCTTACATAACATGTTTATATTGAAATCACCACACACAATAAAATGATCATAATCGATTACACAATTTGACAAAGTAGCAAAGAACGGATCCAAACAGCAGTAACGATAAGGATTATATACACACGACAGAAAAACTTTTGTGCTATTGTCATAAATTTCAACATTTAGAAATTCCACATCTGAGCCTCCAGACATATTCAACAAATTCACTCTTAAATTACTTTTACAATATATTGCCACACCCCCGCCTTTTTTGTCTAATCTATCGTTTCGAAAAAGCTTGTAATTACCTATATTCAGGCAAGAGTCACCTATACCTTCATGCAACCAGGTTTCGGATACACAAATTACATCAACAGATGAATTCTCAAAGCAGTGTCTAACATAATCCATCTTAGAATCACTTAGACTCCTCGCATTAAAATGTACAATGTTTAATCCAGAGCGCTGGCTGCATAAAACGCCAATCAATGTTTTATGAACGTCACTGGAGGCAGAAACTTCATCACCCATAATTAGCATAAAAATACATATCAGCAACACAACAATAAGCACTACAGTAATAGAAGAAGCAGATAGTAGAGAAGAGGAAATTACTTAAAAAAATAGTCGAGCACAAGGCATATAGAGAGAGAGCATTTAAGCTATTAATATATGTAAATGTGCAATTTAACACTTGAATAAAAATAAAGAAGAAACTAAATAGTGAAGTTGAGAGTAATATAGAATAATAAATTAAAATAAAATAAATAGAATAATACATTAAATAGAATAATAAATTAAAATAATCAAGTAAAAGTTGAGTTTTATGCTCCAGTATAGCTTCTGCCGGCAACTGCATCTACGCTCTCTCTGCTACTCACTACTATTGCTTCAGCATTCGGATCGGCTCTCACAAAGACTCGGCCCCGAATTGTAAACGCTGACACTAGAAGTTTTTGTCTTTTGAGCTCATTGGCCCGACGCAATATTTCACGATTGTTAATCGTTAGACTCTCATGTACATAAAACGAGCTGTCACCCTGAACCCCAATATCATTTAGCAACAGCGGCCTTTTACTGGACTTGCGGAAGCCAGCAATGTGCTTGAGCAACTGACTTCTATCACGTGCCGAGTGGAGTTTCACCAAAATCGGAGCTGTAGTGGTTTTGCTCAGGTTTCCCTTACCTCTCAGACGGAATGCCTCTCTCACTAGTGGAGTACTGACATTAACCGCTTTGCAAACTTGTGAGAAAATAGCAGACACATTTTCAGCTGCAGCATGGGGAATACCATTGATAATCAAATCAGAGGATACCGCATCGTTCTCAAATTTGGCCACTTTATCACGCAACGTGGCTACCTCACGTCCAAGAGCCCGATTATCAGCATCCATCTCCTCCACAACAGCAACCCGCTTCTCCATTTTTGCCACAGCAGACCTGACATTGATTAGCTCACCAGATAACTCACTCATTCTCTGCATAACTCTCTCTTCAGCTAATTTGACAGCTTCAGTTATACTTTGAGTCACCTGCTTAACAATGCACTCCTGCTGCAGTTGAAGCTTCTCTTCAAGCAGCTGTAACCAATTTCGTGGTAGTGGTGAATCACCAAGTTTTTCATGTATTTGAGTAGGAGTCAAATACTGCGGCGAAGAGACGGACGTCATTTTTTTGGCGCGGCTTTTCGAGTGGTAGGCATTGCTTTCAAACCACAAAACATTCAAGTTGAAAGTCTTATTAAAAAACAAACAATCACTTCAAGAACAAAAACAATTCCACCAATCAAACAATTCCGGCTCTCCAATTTCCAAGATAACCCGTGATCAACAACAAAACAGTACACTGAAACTACGCGACGCAACCGCCAGCCAAAACAAACACGTCTATTCGTCACACATTACACTCAATGTTCATATTCAAATTAACAAAATGAATTAATATAAATATATACATAGGTAACTATAAGTAAATGAATGTATATTGTGCATTTTTTTTAAAAATATATATATATGTATATTTTTTTTTTGTTAATGAAATTTGATTATATTGAATTGAAGAATATTTGTAGTCAATTTAAGGCGGAGGCGTGTTATATAGTGTCACTTTAAAATAACGTATCATAACAATAACATCATGATAACATTGACATTATTAACATTGCTCCCGCCAAAAGCTTTATTTACATTTCTTTATATCACCCAAGTTGTTACTATAATAAATGAGTCGTTAACCGAACTCCGAGTGTTTTAATACATTACAGTTATAGTGTTTGCCTTATGCTATGACCTGCATTTATTTCTTTATTTGCTTAGATCCAAGAATAACAAAAGGCGACACCAATTATTAATGAAAACCAAAAATCAGCTGGAGCTTTTTTTGCAATAGATTTGAAGAGTGCAGAAATATAAAACAAAGTAGGATAATTTTGCCTTAATATGTTATCTCTGTTTAGTTGGTTAAAGAAATTGGAGTCGCTTCTTGTTACTCTTTGCATCGATATTGTAAACAGCATTTGTGTGTGTGATTTTCATTTAAATACCGTTATAAATCAGAGATAAAGAGTGAAGAGTTTAGATATTGATAAAGAAAACAATAATAATGCTAAACGGATTAGGAGACCTACCCCGAAGAAATCGGAATGGAGCCGAAATATAAATCAATTGAAACGTATGAAAGGTGAAGAATACTCTGGATTATCAGAAAATCGTGTTTGCCTGAAGGCCCCAAGACATCAAGGTGAGGCTTGCAAATCAATCTTTTGTAAAAAAAGTGTATTAAGACATTGTTCTGAGTTTAGCGAGCAAACCCGAAAAGAAATGTTTACTATGTTTTGGAAAATGTCGTGGGAGCAGAAACATCAATATGTCGTAGGTCTGGTATCCATAGAAAAGCAAAAACAAAAGTTTTGCGAAAATTCAACACGCGTTCAGTCAAAAGCATATTTTTTGAGACAAGAATTAAACCGAGTGCAAGTATGCAGGCAGATGTTTCTCTCAACATTAGGATTGAAAGAAAAAACTATTCGAAATTGGATTCACTCCGGGGGAAAACATGGAACCGTAGTTAGTCCTGAAAAGTACACATGCTCCGTAATGGAATCAAGACAAGAAACTAATAAGCGCAATAAGAAAAGACGTGAGTTTCTACAAAACTGGCTAGATGAGTTACCAAAGATGGAATCGCATTACTGCAGAAAATCATCAAAACAATTATATTTTGAAGCGAATTTCTCGACCTACCAAGAAATTTATAAGCTTTATGCGGAGAAATGTGATTCAAATCAAGAAAGTGATATACAAAAATTATCCCATCCAGTTTTCGCAAATATAATGAAAGAATCAAAGTATTCGATTTTTAAGCCAAAGAAGGATGAATGCGATATTTGCATATCACATAAGCTAAAGAACATATCAGATGAACTTTATGAAAAACACCGTGAAGAAATAGAAAAGATGCGAGAAGAGAAACGGAATGACATAATACATGCAGAATCTGGATTGTGTGCTTTATTTTGTATAGATATGCAAGCAGTTAAATTAGTGCCTCAATTAAACCCGAACGCAGCATATTATGAAATGAAATTACAGGTTCATAATTTCACAATGTATAACGTCGTCACTCATGAATCAGATAACTACGGTTGAGTCTGATGGCAATCTCGTAGCCTCAGTTTTTGCAACGTGCATTGAAAAACACCAAAAGTCCATCACATAATTATTTATTCGGATGGATGCTTTTACCAAAACCGGAATATTACATTGGCCAATGCATTGCTTGGTTTTTGCGAGGAAACAGATGTATCAATTGAGCACAAGTATTTAGTAAGTGGGCACACACAAATGGAGTGTGATGCATCCCACTCCCTTATTGAGAGAAAAGTTGCTGAAAAACAAATATACCTACCTTCTCAATTTGTGGAACTCATAAGAGAAGCCCGAAAATCTCCTGCACCTTCACAAGCACACCAAGTGAACTATGATTTTTTTTTTTAACTACGAAGCTATTCCCAAGCGATACACGTCGATTCGGCCAGGTAAGTAAAAAAAAATAGTAATATTTTGTATCTAAAACATTGGTTCATATTTTAGGTAGAAGCCGTGGCGACCCTACTGTAAACATGCTACGAACCTTAGCATATGACAACTCAGGGTCAATTTATTTTAAAACAGATATATGTGGCGAATATGAGCTTCTACCGCAAAGAACAAAGCTGCCCAATAAACATATTGAACCTGGCCCACTTTATACATCTAAATTAGAAATCTCCAAGAAGAAGTGGGATCACTTGCAAGATCTAAAAAAGTTGCTGCCCAAAGACTGTCATTACTTTTATGAAAACTTACCATTCAAAAACTAGCATATTATGAAGTTTTAATTATATTTCAATGTAGTTTAATTTAATTTTCATGAATCGACTCTTTTCTTTTCTAAAATATGAATTTCAATTTAATTTTTTTTCAAGTTGAAAAAAAGCCCTAACTCATTTTTTTTCATAAAATGGAATAAAAAAAGCCCTAACTCATATAAATTCATTAAAAATAAAAAAAATAAAAAATGAAACATAACACTGAATTTGTCAAATGTTTTTACTAAAAATTGCATTAAAAAATGTTTGTATCAATATTATTTCTCTTTTTATTTAGTTTTTTCTTCCTCCTGTAAACTATCAAAATCCCGTTGATGCCGATAATCCAGATATATTGATGTTGCTGTATTTTAAAAGGGTTCGGATGAGATCCAGGGTGAATCCATGTCTGACCATAAAATTCCAATAATTGTGTTGTTGACAATAGGAGCAGTTTGTTTGCAACTTTACACATTCAAGCTGTTTCTGCTGTGAAAGTCATAAAATTGTTACCCACTAATGGTTCTACATCCTCATCAATTAGATAATTTCTTATTGTTGAATGTTACCTTCCTGTATGTAGTTTCCGTGTAAAATACTTTCCGATTTGTATTTACTCAACCGTGAGCTAGCTGGATGCAAGTGAAGCTTTCACCATGCGACTTCACGCCTAAAGATTTGTTGGCTTCTGGTCTAGTAACTGCTCTACATTGCCCTCTGCATTGATTTTACTGATCCCGTGATCCACACCGTGCATATAATTTTTAATATCTTCAACGAACAACTGACACTTTCGCCAAACCTTTCGTTTCCAGACCATAAAAATACATGCAATAAAATTTTTTCGTATGCACCATATCGTTTTAATTTCCCAAGATGCCATGATAACATGATACTTCTTTCTGAATTACCGCAACTTTTTCAAGAATTTTTGATCTGTCCTCTTTTATAGCTACAATTAACGCCTCTATGCAATTATACCCTTTATTTAGTTTGACCTGCCATATTTCTAAATTGCAGTTTAAAGTTGTTAAATTCGAATTAATTATCTTAAGTCAGTGGTTTTGGCATAACTAACAATCTACTTCAATATAACATAATTGTAACTCCACTTATAAGGCTGTGGAGATGCTACAAATTAGCTTGTACGTATCACTCAATTTTACTGTTGTCCGACTATAACTCCTACAAATATTAGGCTATTATCCGAAGAAATTGTATAATTGATGATACTACTTTTGCTATTTTCTTATTCGTTTGAGACTTGTTAATTTTTCCTTTTTTTTAATATATATTTTGCTATGGACATTTTTAAGTGCAACTTCAATTTAAATGTCTAAAATAAATAAATAATTCGAAATTAGAGGGAGAAATGGAATCTGTTGTATAACAATAAATTCATTAAATTTAAATGCTTTGATGCTAAGCGGTTTTATTAACCCATTTTGTTTTAGTGATAATAATTGAAAGAATTCCAACTGAACAAATAAGTTCATGAAATTGTCGATTTGTAAGGTTTGTTTTGAATTTTGCAGGCCAATAATTCATGTAGCGGGCTTTTTATGGCATTGGATGTAGTGGTGAGTGTGAGTACTGATCTCCCCTTTAAATTTTCCATTCTATGTTAATTTATGCATCGTTTATATCTGTTATTCCATGTTATTATATTTCCTTTATTCCTTTTTCTTTATTTACTTTTCTTCGATTTTTCTGAATTTCATTATTTTTTATTGAAAACTAATTTTCAACATGTGTTGTTTGTTTCTGTTACCCTTTTGAGCGGCGGCAATCACCGGGGAATTATATTTCAGAAATAAATCGATTTCAATGAGTTTCCCTCCCACAACAGTCAGGCACAAATTTGTAAGTTGTAGTTGTGTACAAATTTGTAAAATATTTCTGCTTCTTAGTCTGGCCACAGACAACGTAGTCATATAGATTTCCAAATATGACTACGTTGTCTGTGGTCTGGCAGTCTGGCCAATACGAGTAAAGACCGTTTTGTCGTATAAACAATGTGTTCCAGTGACTATTGGTTGTTTGTTCGTTTGAGTGGCACCATGCTACCCCCTCCATGGGCTTATGAGACGCATGCTGATCCACTTGGGTGCTCTTGTTGTTCTCATTTCTTCGGTTATTTTTACATAAATCGGGTATGTGTAAATATTATTTTGTGTTTTATCTTCACTTTTGTTTCCTCTATATGCGGCCGCCTGTGTACTAGAGGAAACATACATATAGGTTATTAGGTATTGTTTTATACATATAATAGAACTGAAACCACTTTTTTATTTTCAAATATCAATTTCCAAATTAGTAATTATTGACATTTTTTTGTTTCTTTTCAGGTAACTTTTCATTCATTGGATTAAAAATTGCACTCAGCACGGGGTTCCCGTGGGAAGGACATTTTGTATCGCTGCACTGATAATTCTCAGTATGAAGTATTTATAAAATATATCATTTCAAAAGTAAATTAAAAATGCACAGTACCATCTACCAGTAACACTTTCGTTTAAGTATAGGGTTTTCAAATAGAGGCAATCGAATTTTCCTATTAGGTATGCTTGAGAATATTTCGTTCGTCCGTAAACATTATTTTTTACAATTACGAGACATTTTTAATTACAAATAATTGCTATATTAAAGTTTGGGGCAATTCTTAATGATAACAGAATGGAATCGAAGACAACAATTATTGATAAAGTGTGCTTTTATCATTATAAGATTTTATATTCCCCGTATGCAGTTGTAATGTTTCTATTTCAATTCCTCCACTCTTCACCTTGCCTTCGAACATATAGTCGCTGTTCTGTTTTGGTTTTGTTTTTGCTTAATTTCATTTTCATTCGTTTATGTCAGATTTTTCTTTTGCTAGCTATTCACCAAGCTTTGTTGATGATGTTGATGCTGCACCCTTGTAGATTTTACATTTTTTCCGTCTGTTTTTTAGCGCTTTTCATTTTTCCTCCATTATATGAGTTTTTGTTTTTCATTATATGTACGAAGTTTTCTTTTTGCCATTTTTGGAGCTTTGCGGAATTTTATAGTATATTACTTGGGTGATGGAAAAACGTAAATTGACCTTGCGTTTTTTTTTTTGGTGGTAATTTATTACAATATTATTCCGATATTGCCATTTATTTTTCCAGCCATAAACCTTAGTTTATTTTGGAATATTTTATAGTGATTATTATATGCAATTAAGATTTCGTTTCTCATTTTAAAGAAGTGTATTCAAGTTTTCTTATTATTACAAAGATCCACTCAAACAGATTTCCTTTCACAGAAATATTGTGAAAAGTGGCAGAGCACTTTCGTATTAAAAGATAGCAATGAAGAAATATAAATTTTTTAATATTCTCTAGTAGGTATGTCCAACAAGAGAGAATCGCATAATGCGATTATTTGTTTACATGTTTACGACGCCAATATCATATCAACTCAGTATTGTGTGGTATTTCATTAAAAGACGCCATAAGGACGAAATGAGTTTTAATGAACACACCGAAAATGTCGTACAAAAATTCGTTAAGAAGTGGGCTTTTGGGTATGGTGAAGCATCCCTACTTAACCACCAATAAACAATTTTTACAACGCAACGTGAAACACTTGTAAAAGTTAATGTATGGGAGTGGCTCTCAGAACTCAGTTTTAGGACTTGCTTCTCTTCACCCAAAATTTCATAGTGAAATTGTACAGCATGACCTTCTGAAATCAGCCAAGAAAAAATTTGGAGCCAATAATGAAAATTGGTTTCTACAAGAAGATAATGACTCAAAGCATCTCTGCCACAAGTGGAAGGATAAAAATGGCGTCATCACAATTTGAAGCACGGAGAATGCTGAAAAGCTAAAACTAATTAGAAATATGCCAAGATGATGCGCAGCTATTCTCAACGGGGAAGAAGGTTTCACAATGTACACAATAATTGTGTCGTAGTTCACAATATATACTTCAATAAAAAATATATATTTCCAAGTTATCATCGTTTCTCTGTTATGACAGGATTTGTTATTATTATTATCGTTACTAGTGGAACCCAGCAGCCGAAATTCGACTGCACTCTAGGGAAATTCAAAAATTTGGGGTAAGGTGTTTGGTTTAGATCGGCAATAATCGGCCATCGACTTAAAAAACCGAAGAAAATTATTACAGCTGTCCAATTCATTTGCTAATGCACGTATCAAATTCACATTACATTTAACATTTGCTCATTCTGCATCCACATCCAAAAAATACAACTGTGGATAACACGGCTGATGACCATATTCAGAAGTTAATGCACCAGCACGATGGTAAAATATATCAACTTTTTCAAACTGTTTTTTTGAAATTTTCCGTCCCCATGTAATTTTTTATATATATTTGTGTAAATAACATGTCAAAGCAGTAACCGCATTCATATACTTGTTGGCCGCCCTCTGTGGTCTAGTGGTAAGCATGCTAGATTAACACCCCGAGGGCCGCAGGTTCAAATCTTGCCACGGGCTTGGTCTCCAAAATGCTTCTTTCTATAAAATCTTTTTCTCTTCGAGTCGAAAGCCTCTGTAGCTAGTACTGATTCCCCCAATACCTTGCACTCATAATTAATTATGGTGTAAGGAATAATATTATAATAATAATAATATGCTTATCTCTAAATTCCCCACACCGGAAAGGTGCATGCTGACCATACCCGACATCGGCTGCTGTCTATGTATATCATAAACAGTTCAACTCTTCTGACATTCATCAGCTGATTATCGCTCATCGTGCGCTTTTCTTTTATGAGCCCATGTACTGTCTCATTCCACCGCACTCTAAACTTCTGTCTCTCATTATTACCCTTCATTTGTTCCGTTAAGTCGCTCTTTCTATTTTTATTTCCTGTTTGTAGAGAATTTGATCAGTAAGTTCACCACCTGCAGCTAACATAGTTGTCTGGATGGACAGAGTGCAATAGCTGAAGGCCCAGATTCGATTCCTGGGAGGGTTCTTAGTTGGTGTGCTTTTTATTTCTGAGACATAATAAATGCTGGAGGAAATTTGCCTTCATTGAAAGATCTCTGATGAGGATAAGTGGCGAGCTCGAAATAGCTTTAACATCTGCCAAAATGTGGCATACACACATACACATTTGTATCTACCGTGCGTAACTTCTCTGTCAAAGATTGTATAATATTCTAGAATTGTTATAATTTGTCCCATAATCAAAATAAACTTACCACCCTGCTGATCGCGATGTAATTGTACGATTTTGAAAATCGTTTTCCTCAACATTACATTGAACAAACAATGTTTAAATGTGACTTTCTACGAATAAAATAGGGTTTTTAAAGAAATTATTCTGAAATATTACTGTAGTTTATTTTGTGCAGGCGTGTTTCCAGGATAAGCTGTTGCAACGTAAATATTTATCTGGAGAACATTCTGGTTAGCAAAATATGACTATATAAAGGGAATGCAGACCAACGGCCGTTGAGACGCGAATTCAAATTAGCAGTGATGAGAGTGATATAGAAGTAACAGTGAAACTACTTTAACTGTTGTAATGCAATTTCTGATAACTTAAATTACTTTTATTAATGCTAAAAAATCAATTATTTTACTTGACAAAATGCATTGCTTCGAACTATTATGAAAGAAGCTACTTTTACTACTTTACTATTCCATTCCTTGTTTTTCAGGTTGTTTTGCTTTTTTTGTTCCATAATGTCACTTTCATTAAATTGAATTTTTATTTTGCATGTATTGAAATTTCCGCTCTTTATTTATTGCTGTAGTAAGCATGAAGTAATATCCTCTGCTCTACATTCATTCATATTTTATGTGTACCTTTGGCTTCGGGATTTCCTTTATTTTTCTCTCCTCGCTCTCATCCTCTTTCTTTCCGTAAATCCTTTCTTTCCTTTTTAGTTGTATCGCCAATCTAAGTCAACTGAAATGAAACTAGAAATCCCTGATCCATCAAAATTTATATGCTCTTGGTTTTTCTCCCTTATATGGTTTTATTACTTCTACATACTCTTATGATATGCAAAGTTTGAAGGACTTTGTGGATTATTTCTTATTGGAATTGTGTGAGTAGTTATGAACTTTTAATAATCGTTTCTAATTTATCACTATATATGTATTTGATTGCAGTCGTCGCGTTTTATATGTTAGGAATAACCATAAGCGGAAAGTTTCTAAATTATTTCTAAAACAATATAATTAAAATGTCATATTGTTCATAGTTACTTTTTTATATAAATCTTTTTTTCAGTAAGGGTGTTTTTGTTACTTTTGAGTAAAGTTACTATGCAGTGAAGATTGCAAAATTACTATGGAAGAAATGTTGCAGGAACTACATTTGGGAAATTTATTTCCATATTTTGTTTATACACAGATAACCATTTTGTTGAGCGATAGATAAAGGTAATTTTTAGCGTTGTCAACCGGCATATTTGGAATGAAGATAAACTTCTTTAAAAATGACATCGAACAGCGAGTTATATTAAATAGCGCTTGTACAGTAATATGATTAGTTGCTTTTCTTTCTTAAATTTCCAGAGAGATATAGAAAATATTATAATAATATTTGTTTTTAATTAATAGCCTGGATTAATTCTTTTGCGGAAACCTGAAGTGTCTGGTTTAGACTAGAAACAAACTTTTTATTTTACATATCGTAAAATATTCTAAAGAATTACTAATAATATTTGAGATTCAGTTTTCCTGTTGGTAAAATTCCAATGATTTATTGTTACATAGTATTACATGAGCAAAATCTATATTGTGCTTAGTTCTCGTACAAATATATATTTTGTTTGATTTCACTTTAATTGGCTTCTATATGCCTTTTTTGCAAACTGTGCGGAGCGATTTGAAACACGCCCGTAATGTAAACTGCTAAATTTCAACTCTTCTATGGCCACAAAGACTGCTAGTTATATTGTTTGTATTGGACTCTTCCATCGGCCTCACTAGCTCATGAAATACTGTCTCTGTGGATTTCCCTTTCAGGTAAGCATCGGGCATCGGAAAGCTTATGCTCTACATCCATCCTTATATGTAGGTCAAGTACTCGTTCGAGTGTCTTTAGAACAAACGAAGTCAGTCTTATTGGCCGAAAATCCTTGATCGATTCATAACCTCTTTTTCACGACCTTTGCTCGCCTTCACCTGCTAGGAACTTAGTTGAGTGCAAGGCAGGCCATAAAAATAACATACAGCCAAGGTATTACCTATTCCTGTGTGACCTTCAGCATCATTGGAATGATCCCATCCGGTCCAGTTAATTTGTAGGAGGCGAACATTTTAATGGCCCATGCCAACTTCCTCTTTGTGATTATATATACTCGTATATTGGGCAGCTAAATGCGTTCTATTGGCCTCTTCGGGATTTCATGCGATGAGGTTGGTTCTCAAGCTCTCATCTGCTTCCCCAATTTTCGAAATACAGTCTTCCAGAAATTCCTTGGAGAACTGGTTATAGTAGACGACCTGACGACTAAGAAAGCCTACTGCAGAAACTAGCAATCACCATTGATAAATTATACAGCTATCAAAATCAATTAGGCAATGAAGCTATATGCACTTTAAAGACTAAGAACACTATAGAAGTTTCAGACTTCGTAAATAAGTAGTATAATGTATTAGTATAATGGTGCTTCAACCTTTGCAGCAAGGTCATGCAAAGGGTTATAAAAGTACAGGTACGTAGGTAAAATGACTGCCGACCTCGGGTCGCCTTAATTAGCAATATTGCCGGTTTGTCGCCATGTCCTCGCGAGCCTAAAGAAAATGGTAATATACTTTTGTACCTTTACAACCACCCGGAGTTGCTAACAAATTTGGATAGGTCTGAAAGTTCTAAGCTAGAGCAATGCCCTAGACTGTCCAGAAAAGGACTTGCGAGATATTTGAGTCTCAAGCGAGTGAGGGCTGGGCAAACACAAAGAAAGTGGACTGTTTCTTTCTCCTGTGGGTCTTTACAGCTCCTGCAATGAGCATTGAATGGAATGCCCATTTTTTCAGCATGTGTGCCAATAGTCCATAAAGGTACAACTAATATTACTTTTAGCTTTGTATGTTGCCCGCTTAGTGGGCTCAGTTACAGTGTAAGAACTAATTTTAGAATTAATTTCATTAATTAATCTTCAAAATGTCCTGAATTATCTAAAATCAATCAAAAGTTGGCAGCATTTTTATTCGCCTGAGTAATTCCCGTATACTGATTGGAATTCGTTTTATGGGTCTTTTTGTTCCTTTTTTGAATAAGGGTAAACAATTCCCATAAAACCGGGATATAACGGGTTGAAGTGTTCCACAAATATATTTGTCATAAAATCTTACTGTAAGCTCTGAATACACCAAAGCTCAAAATTCAACTGAATAAGTGAAAACTTAAAATGCGTTTGAAGGTTAATTTCGAACTTATTCAGAATTGGTTCTAAAATTTCACACAAAACCGAATTTTGGGGGGTTAGTTTATATAAAAAAATTTGTTACCTATAAGTCACAATACAAAAGAAATCTCTACATATAATATCTATAAATAAAAATATAAGTACAAATTTGGGTACTTAAGCTAGTATTGACTAATAACACAGGAAATTCGAGAAGAAGAGATCACTTCTTAACGTATTTTTGGGCGCTGAATTCAAATCCGAAGCCAGATTTTCGCTAAGCTGTCAGAATTGTGAGATTTTGCATATTGCAGCATTGCGCTGTCACCGTAGCGTCAGCTGGTTGAATCAATAGCGTGTTCACTTCAACTTGACGCAAAAAGTATTTGTAATAGAAAAATAACATATAAAAATGTCGAAAATATCGTGCTAAGTCAACCCGAACTATTTTTGTTACGTTTGCGGTTATTATATTGTTGCAAAGTTATAACAGATTCGCTGAAAACTGCCTATCTGCACTACCTTTGATTTCGCTGTGGGAGATTTAGAGAAGCCGTGGATGCCTAAATTGTTTTGTAATGCATGTAAAACAAAGTTATACAAATGGTCGATGAGCGAAGAAATGTATCTGCCGCTCAATACGCCAATGCTTTGGAGATAACAGAAATATCACACCAATGACTGTTTTTTTGTTCCACGAACGTCTTTGGTATTAGTACAAGAACTGTACGAAACATTAAGTATGCCGACGTTTCATCAGCATCGACGCCAGTTGAACGTTTACACAATGATCCATTATCGACTTTTCTTCGACGGTTCTAAATAGAGTTTGAAGCCCGCTATCCTGTATATTGGAAATAAAAAGCAGTCGATTCCAATTGCTCATGCTGTCAACACCAAGGATAGTTATGAATCGATGAAAAAATGTTGGGATTGATCAAGTACAACGAACATAAATGGAAAATTTGTGGGAATCTAAGGATATTTGATGATTTCGAATTAGGATATTAATTTGGTTATTGGCATGTTGAATGGAGAGCGGCTTCACGAAATACTTTTGCTTTCTTTGTGTGTGGGATAGTCGAACAAGAGTGCATCATTACGTAAAAAAAAGAATGGCCCTCTCGAGACCATTATTCACTATGAAGACAAAGCACCTCTAACAATTCACTG
Source organism: Clusia tigrina (assembly GCA_920105625.2). Taxonomy (NCBI): domain Eukaryota; kingdom Metazoa; phylum Arthropoda; class Insecta; order Diptera; family Clusiidae; genus Clusia; species Clusia tigrina. The sequence goes on from OV050030.1 coordinate 61,657,455, forward strand.
ATTGATCCAAATAACGTTTTGCTTCCTCCACTGCATATTAAACCGGGCCTCATAAGGAATTTCGTTAAAGCGCTCGGCCTAGACGGGACGGCTTTCCAGTACTTAACTCGTCTGTTTCCGAAGATTTCTTACGCCAAAATAAAAGAAGGGATTTTGGTTAGACCTGACAAATATGTATATAATGAGACTGTTGGCTGACAACAACATTACGCGATGTTTAACATTCACAGAAAAGGCAGCATGAGCATCTTTCAGGAGCATTGTCCATAACTTCCTTGGCAACCGTAAAAGTGACAACTAGAGGCAAGCTGTCGCGGAACTGTTGGAATTACAAGAGAATCGGTGCTCGTATGTCGCTAAAAATTCATTTTCTGCATTCCCACCTGGATCCCTTCCCGGAAAATTTAGGTGATACGAGTGACGAGCAGGGCGAGCGGTTGCATCCTGATTTGCAGATCACCAAGTTTTCTAGAACGAGTTCATGATGAATCTATTACGTGAAACAGACCCACAAGAATACAATCGAGAAATTTCATTTCTAAATTTAGATTTATTATTGAATAATGTGGCTATTATCTCGAAAAACTGACGACCTAGGGAAAAAACGGACTCCGGATTCGGAATCAACATCGAAAATGACCTTCGGAACTCACTTTCGTTGCTCAGGTACAAAACAGTGTATTCCTGTGTAGTTAATTCTATATGACTAATAATTTTTCCGTTGATAAATACCTTTAGTATTTCCTGATATCTTGTACACATGTATACATAATAGTAAAAATACAATAAAATGAATTTTTTTCAAAAAGTTCATTGAACTACATATACGAGTATGTACATATATTCACGATACACATTTGCACATAAATATGTATGAAGATAATGATGTAGTCGCCTAACAAATTTTCGTGTTTATGTTAGCAAATTTTCTCGTAATGCTTTAAAAGAATCTTGAAAAAAAAATCAAATTTAAAATTCTCAAAATTTGTATAAACTCAATGAAATTGTGTTTCGCGATGCTTTACAAATCGGCGCATGTTGTTGCGCACATAAAAAAATTTGTTGCGTTAAAAGATTGAAAAAGATTTTTTGTATGTACGAATCTTCATCACAATGGAATCTATAAAATCAAACTTTCGGTCTGTATATTTAATTTGCTACATACTATTATACATAAAAATGTTTATCCAAAAGTATGTTTTGTTTCGGCATAAGTCTGTTTTACAAACCTTGCAAACAAAAAACCTTAATTTAGCGTATTAGTCAGTCTTGTAAAGAGACCTTCGGTTTTTCTATTATTCTCGAGTTGTATATGGCAATTGATACTTTTAGTACGATTTGCAGCAAATATTTTGTACAGTGCAGAAATAGAGCCCAATAGAGATATTTTTTCTTTGATATATTTGTCAGCTTTTGAGCGTTCTTCGTGGCTAAATCATCTAAATAACAATTACATTATTATTTTATTAGTAATTTCTCTGAGTTGCTCTTCTTTGAATACATATCAATTATTTTCTTACTTATATTTGCTAACTAAGATGACAGATTGTAAAGATTTCTCGTGTATTCCTTTCATTAAATATTTAAGCTCTAACTTAACGTTTCTAGTATAGCATATAAATTCTTTTATTCTGTATTACAGTTTAATATTAATTATATTGACTATTTAAATTAAACGTTATCAGTTGAAGGCATAAGCAATTGAACGCATAGATTTTCAATTTCATTGATCATCCAAGTGTAAAGACAAAAAAAAAAAAATATCAAAACATGCGTATTGAATGCTCATGCGTATTAGATGCTCTGTCAGTCTTCCATACATCACCATCTCTCCACAACGGCTGAGTGCATTTAAAAGGAAATTCTGCATTTGTGAAATGTGCATTTTCATTTACACTTGAGTTGTACGATTCTTAAAGTAGCAACTGTTACGATTGTATTTCAGCGCAGTGCTTCGCAAAATTAATTAACAAATATGTTTCATGCATACTTTTAATTAGTTTTCCACATTTTTGGGCGCTGCAAATTGTAAATTCTACAAATTTGCTGTTTGCTGCATGTTTTGTTGGCTGTATTCTCCCCATATTGGTTTGGTAAATTATGCGTTGACTGTGGAACACATATGGATGTGTGTGCAAATAAGAGGAATTGCTACAGAATTGCATTGATGACATGGTAGTTGTGAGTCAGTCTGCGCCTACTCTGCTGCAGCGATGACATCGAGACTGAGGCATCTGGGTAAAATATATTTGTTTATTAGTGTTGCCACTTTTCTGTGTTACTATTCGTTACTTTCAATAACAGCCTGCGCGTTGATTCTTGAATAAATCGATATATGTAGTTCGAAAATAATCAGATCCATTTGTATATAAAATCCCAATATGTTTCTCTTTTTCTACATAATTTTATTTCAGAATAAAACTTAGCGAAGACAATTGCTGACATTAAATTATGGTAACTGTAACTGTAACAGTGTAACTGTTCAGCTCTTTTGACTAATGATAGTAGGGAGTAATGAGTACCATAACTGTGCTTTTGACATCTCTAGCATCTAAGAACTGAAAAGATGCAATGATGCTGGATGGAGAGAAAGCAAGAGGACGTGTATGGCTGTACTATATATATCTATAGGTTTTTGCCGAGTTGTGTCAGCTCGTATAAGGGTAACCAGGCTGTAATAATAAATACGAAATTATCTGGAGCATTTGTTGTGAAAGAAGGTGCAATCTTTTTTGTTGGCGTGTCTCATTTTTTTAAAGTATCAATAATATTCAATCTCATTGAATTTTTAGTCGATTTGTTTCAGCAATAGTATAGTATTTTTATACATTTTAAGAGTTTTTGATTTTTTAACTCGGTGTATCTGAAATGTTGTAGCTTATATAGAGTTACTAACAATGCTAACGAGATTTTGTTTTACACCATTGCAAACAATCCTATAGTAGTAGAGTAACGAAGAAAATACTTTTGCTAAAACATGTTATAGTTATATTGTAGTTTTTAAGGCATCTCACATTTAAGAACGGGTCTAAAATACAAATATATATTTCGATACTAAACATTATTAAGTAAAATGCAACATAAACATAACATTACCTCTTTGCCCTAACTGACCGACATTTTTATTCTATTAGGAGTTACTCATTTATTATATCATTTTTCTTATTTTAGGAATATACCTCATTTTCTATGAATTTTGTACAATTTTTTTGTTAAGTTTTCTTATTGCAAAGAATATTTTGGCTCGGAAGAATAACTTCTTAACCTTAATGTGGCAATTTACATTAGAAGCTTGCTCTATATGCTTCTTCAATAAGTCATTTGTAATGGGCAAAGCATTAACCCCTAAATATTGTTTTCCAAATGAGTTATTGCAACCATCAATTCGGTGGTCTTTGATAACCACCTTCGTCTACCCACGTGTAGCTTCTGTTCTTATTTACCGTAATATTAGGCACCTCGTCTTCCATCTTGTGGCAAATATGTCCGGCTAGATTCGCTAAACCGTCATATTCCATGGAGTCCAATTCCTGTAATGCTTCTACGTGGTCGGCACTAGTTTGAATTGCGCAAAACCGGTTTAATGGCACTTTATAAAAGAATGTGTAAGATAAAGCACGGTTAATGAATGAAAGTCAAAGAGTTATGCGAACGTTCAAAATCGGATGTATCATCCTCGTCTACGCTAGCGCTGGTTGACAAAACTCCTTGATTATACCCCTTGATTATACGTTAATATATACTTCACATTAAATTGATTTTTAAAATCGGTGAATGTCTTTCGATGATGACTTTTCAAAAACAAGAGCAGTATTATTATTATAATAAATTTGAGAAAATACAATACAATTATAAATTTACACTTTTATTATTAACTTATATATAATACAAAATAATTGAAATCCTTTTAATACACAAATGATTGCCTTTGCACATGCCTATATAACCAAATATTTTATTGAATGGTGCGATATCATAGAGAAGTTTTTAACAGAAATAATAATCCAAATAGTTTTATAAAATCTTATAAAAACGACTTCTAGATTTTTTTTTTGTATTGCTTATCTTAACCAAACACTCTTCCCAATTTTTTATATGAGACATTTTGCTCAATTCCTGAGCTGAAAATGTGCGACGAAAAGAACTCCATTTAAATATTTTTACTATTTTCTACTTAAAAAAATTAGGAATGCTTTCATTTCTGAAGTGGCAGTGACTAGTCTAGCTCTAATACCATAGTCGCATAACTATTAATAGGTTTTATCTATAATCACTAATATCTCAGCAGTTTAGCTCGAAGCTATCAATATTTAGCAATATCTTTAATCACGGTTACTGGATTATATTATAAAAAGAACGAAACAAAAAAAGAACTTATTAAAAAAAAAACGAACGATTTCATTACTAGCAGACCATGGATTGGATTTACAAAGTAACGACAGTGGCAACAGCTTTGTCGGAGAGGCTCAGAAAAACGACTATGTTTTAGAACTTACGGTTCAACTTACTTCCACATCAACAAAAAATAACAAAGTGGTCGGGTACGAAAAGATCAAGCAACTTTGTGCGATAAATGTAGCAATAAAAGAGTGTTTAACAACTGTAAATTTACATTTGAACTACGGCTGACGGGATTGATATAAAAGAAGTAACTAATGCCAGCTTTGAAAATAATGAATAGCGGGGTTGTAAACAAATTAGTTGGAACAGTTGTGCTGCGTTAAAAGAGTGGTAGGTATGATCAAAAATGGGTGCCCTTTTTTGGCAGCATATTGTAAGAATGGAAGAGGAATATACGAGGTGTGATCAAAAAAGAACCGTTATTGTGTGATCAAAAAATAAAGTATTTTGAAGGGGAATTACTTTGAAGGGGACAAGATAGTTGTTGATGAATAAATAAATTTTTTGATCACACAATAACGGTTATTTTTTCATCACACCTCGTACTTTTGTATGAAAAACTTTTGACTTAGAAGCTCTTAATACAATAGCTTGCTTAAAAGGGGAGCTGTCAATTAGTTTGCTTGAGTTATTGCAGGCAGAAATGAGGGAAATTTTCTAGCTGAAGAAGAGCGTAAAATCTCATGAACACATAAGCTTTAATTTAAATCACAATATTTGTGTTAAAGACAGAAACTGTTTTCATTCTACATACATTTAAGTTAATTGCTATATATTCACTTTAATTACCGAATCAACCTTTTCATTCGATAAAGAAACTGAATTAAAATAAGACTACGAAGTGAATAATCAACAGCTAAATGAAAAAGAAATGACTAAAGAAACTTCTCAACCGCACAAACTACCTTTTTTAAGGTAAAAGGTATAATTATAATGTATAACAAATTGGTGCAATATAGTCAAAAATACATTATAGCTGTATAAATTAGGTCCGTACTGCTCTCATGCACACAATCAATATTCATTTCTTGCTTAAAACTTAGGAACTATGGCAAATTCAGAGACCAAATTTTCTGTGAATTAGTATATTGACACCGCAAAGCGTGTCAAGAAATGAGATGGCCACGCTCTCCTCCATTGTAATCAACTCAGGATACCCTACCGTAAATTACCCTAGATATACCCATAATGATGATATTTGAATAAAACATTGCCATTGTTTAACCTGCACGCACATGTAAGGGCGAAGTCAGTCTGACCCGACTTCAGACTTCTTTACTTGTTTTTTTTTTTAAATAACTGTGAACTGGTATCAATCCGAACAATAAAAAGTCTAGAAACAACTAGTAGTTACATTTGCTTATACAATCGTTCAATTATCCCTACTGGTGAGAGTTACTGTGATACTTGTATATCCCATTGACTGCAACAAATATTTTCTAAATGGTATGATAACATGTGATATTTTATAGTCAATTTAGTCTTTTTCACATTTAAAACGTTCATGATTTGTTTAAAAATTGAAGAGTATTGTTTATTTGGTAGTCTAAAGGTAATAATGTTAGCCTCGTAGTTATGGGATGTGGAGTTCGAATCCCGTTCAAGGTATTTTCTTGAAATTAATTTTTCTATATAGTTTTATGAAACGTTGTAGTTTCGAGTACTAATTCCTTTAAAACCTTTCTAGCATAATTTACTATGTAAGGTAAAATAATAGCTATAATTATAATTCCGTATTTTGTGATATATGAATGTTATACCTTTTAATACTACATTTTTTACAGTTCTTCATTCGATCTTGCTTTAAAAATATATATTTATTTTTTACACATATGCTCAAAGTAGCGGCACTAAGACAACAAGTGATTTGTTTTCACTTGGTTTTTCTCTCAATAAGGAAGTGGGTGGCGTCGCATTCCATTGCCGTATGTCCACTTATTAAATACTTCTGCTCAATCGTTAAATTCGTTTCGCCAACAAGGCATTGGACAAAAAAACATTCGATTTTGGTAGAAACATCCATCCGAGTAAATTATTGTGTTATTAATATCTGGAGTTCGAGCATGGAAATTTTTCAAGTGTCTAATAATACATTTAACAAAAACTGAATTTACAAGATTTGCATCTGTTTCATCCTAAACAAATTTATCTGATTCATGTGTGACAACATTGTAGATTGTGAAATTATGAATTTAGTGGGACTAATTTTACAGCTTGCATATCCATACAAAATACAGCACATAGTCCGGACTTAGCATTTTTTATCTCATTTATTTTTCTTCTCGCATCTTTTCTGTTTCTTCTGTATGTTTTTCATAACTTTCCACCGGGTTCAGTATAATTTTTATGTGCTACTCAAATATTACATTAATAATTTTTAAGCTTAAGAATTGAGTACTTAGTCTTCTTAAGTATTTCTGCGATTATTGGATATGATAATTTCATGTTTCCATTTATATTTATTGTTCTTTAATTTACATTGTAACGACTCGTTTTCGCTGGGGTAAAAACTCAGCGGGTTCCAGGGTCGCTTACAGAAATTTATTGCAGTTGTATTAGTTTTAAAAAGTGTTTTTATTTATTTTCAAAATTACTACTTATTTCCTATACATATATATAATTATATTTAATTACTACCCTACTCTGTGTGCTCGTGGTAGTGTCCGTGGTTTGTACTAGTGTCCCAGGGAGAGTCGGTCAAAACCATACACTCCTGGCTCTGCCTGCGTTGCGTATGTGTCCCAGGGAGAGTCGGTCAAAACCATAAACTCCTGGCTCTGTCTGCGTTGCGTATGTGTCCCAGGGAGAGTCGGTCAAAACCATAAACTCCTGGCTCTGTCTGTTTTGCGTATGTGTCCCAGGGAGAATCGGTCAAAACCATAAACTCCTGGCTCTGTCTGCGTTGCGTATGTGTCCCAGGGAGAGTCGGTCAAAACCATAAACTCCTGGCTCTGTCTGCGTTGCGTATGTGTCCCAGGGAGAGTCGGTCAAAACCATAAACTCCTGGCTCTGTCTGCGTTGCGTATGTGTCCCAGGGAGAGTCGGTCAAAACCATAAACTCCTGGCTCTGTCTGCGTTGATTTATTGTCAATAGTGAAAGTAACTAACTACGAAGCTTGGTGCGTCTCTAGGAGCTTGGTGCGTTGTGTACTTACGGAACGATGCTGGATCAAAGAGACTCACTGTCTGGTTCACTCCGCTTATATAGCGAAAGCTTGCTATGGGATCAGTGCTCGTTGTTGTTGTGGTCCAGTTGTCCTTAGGCCACCTTCAACTTCTGCTGGTTAACCACCTCGTTGTAATTCCTCTAGTTGTCCATCATAGTTGTTGCTTGCAGTAGTGTGGCCTGATCGCTGCTGTTAGTTGTCGCTTTGCTGTTGTTGTAGACACGTTTCTTCGTACTCTGCCTGTTTACAGCTTTGCGTTTACGATCGGTTAGCGTGTGTGTGGCGCGCTCTTGTTTTCGCCTTCGGTCGCTATAGTGTTGTTGTTGTTAAAATATTGGTTCACACTCCGCCTGCTTACGGCTCTGTGTTTACGATCGGTGCGCTCTCGTTGTCATCCGTGTTCCGCCTTCGGTCGCTGTACTGTTGTTGTTGTTAAAATAATGGTTCATACTCCGCCTGCTTACGGGTCTGTGTTTACGATCGGCTCGCGTATGTGTGGTGCGCTCTCGTTGTCATCCGTGCTCCGCCTTCGGTCGCTGTGCTGTTGTTGTTGTTGTTATAAATATTTCTTCTTACTCTGCCTGTTTACAGCTTTGCGCTTGCGATCGGTTGGCGTGTTTCTGTTTCTCCGTGTTCCGCCTTCGGACGCTGTAGTGTTGTTGTTGTTGTTATACATATTTATTTGTATTCCGCCTGCTGAATGCTTTGTGTGTGTTTCTCTCTCCGTGTTCCGCCTTTGGTCGCTGCACTGTTCAGTAGAAATGTTTGCTTGCTGTTTCTTTTTTCCTTTATAGCCGTACTAGTCCCTCTTGATGTTCTTTGTACTATTAGGCCGTCGTCGTCGTCAGTCTAACCCTTTCGGTTTCTGAGCTCCTCACAACCTGTACGTTTATTGGTCCGATCGTCTGTGCGTAAATGTTTTGTTATACTTATCCGCTGTCTTTGTTGTTGCATTTAGCGTGGGAGGTGGTTACCTTTTTAAGCTGCATGATATCGGGGATGGTTGCATGCTTGAATATTGTTGGTGGTTATTTCTAAATAAAATATGGTGGACACCGTTATTTGTTTTTGGAGTTAGCACGGTCTCTGGTGGTAGCATAGAGTTTTTGTTGTATTCTTTGTAGGAGGTGTATGCGGAAAATACTTCTGATACTTTCCGTCTTTACACGTCCTCCCGACTTTATGGACGAAGGAGAAACGTTGTTTCCCCGTGGTGCACTATGACCCGGTACGGTTGTCGTTGAAAGCGCAGGCGTTTCCTTTTGGCTTGGCTTTCCTTCAGAGTGGCTATCGTATTTGTCACTAGTGTCGCTGGTAAGCCATCTGCCTTGGGTCCCCTGAGTTCGGCTACGTTGTGGAAGTGAAGGTCTTCCCCGGGTGTGGCATTCAGTGTTGGCGGTGTCCCCGTGTGCTTACGTTGAGTCTTCTCTGGTTTTTCACTGTCGGATGTGTATGACTTCAATCGTATCGTTGAGTCGCCTGTGATTGGCATCCGTTTCTCTGTTGGCATTCTCCATGTAGCCCCGTTCCATTGTTTAATTCGTTTGCTGTGGTGGCTTTTGGAGTTACGTTTGTCTCTCTTGTCGTCGCTTCTGCTGTTGTTGGTGCACTGGATTGCACCCTGGTTGTCCCTTGATCTGTCGTTGCGTCTACGTGGTATGTCTCGGCTGTTTCTCACTGGTGTTGACCTAGTAGGTACGCTGATTGCTCTGATGGTGGGTCGCTTTCGGCGTGCGACCTTCTTGCTCTGGGGTGCGCTCGCGTCCTTTTTCCGAGGTCCATGTGTTGATTCCTGGGAAGTCCTTCTCTCTATGCTTTTGTAGGATACGTTGTCCGCTTTCGCTAGGTATATTCCGTGGCAGTTGAATTCTTTTGAATGAGTCATATTTGTTCCTGGTGGTGTGTGTTTTCGAATGCGTTGCTTTTCTGTGTATTCTTTGCTGTGCGTCTGTTGCTTATAATTTCTGACGATGGTGTGCTTTTTGGACTGCGATGCATTGAAATGTGGGAGATTCTCAACACGAATTGTCGTGCACGTTGCAATTTCTCGGGGCTGCACGCAACTGTTATGAGGTCCCAATGTGATCTCCTGATCACTGCATTTCAATGTTGTTCCCAGGCTTGTCATGAAGTCTATTCCCAGGAGCAGATCATCACTGGAGTCCGGCATGACCAGTAGCTCTAGATTGCATGCCTTCTCTCCAAGCCTTACATTCGTCACACACGTCTCTCTGACTGTCCTACTAGTGCCGTCTGCCATGCGCACTCTAGTATGGGATTTTCCCAATTTGCTGGTGGAAGCGCGTAGCTTTCGTACCAGTGCTCTGCTCACAAAACTGTTAGTTGCACCTGTGTCCAGTGTCGCGGTGATGGTTTCTGTGCCAATGGAAACGGTGGCGCAGATTCGTTGCCCGACACAGTGCAATGCTTTTTCCAATTGTGAGGTTTGTTGCCGCTGTTCTGATCTGTGCTGTGCTCCTGATTGTAGTCTTCGGTTGGGTGGTTCTCTCTGCTTGCAGCACTCGATCGTCCTTACTTCCCTACGCCCGCACTCCCAACAAAACAATGTCTGCGCGTTGCGACATTGGCGAGCTATATGACCATTTTGGCCACAACGCCTGCAGGCTGTTCTGGGATCTATGGGTGCCGCTCTGTTCTCTAGCGTCACCTGACGGTTCCGTACCTCTCGTGGTGGCGTACGCTCGACTCGTGATTGTACAGGGGGTATTCGGTGTGGGTCCCGGTCGCCACGGAAGCCTTCCAAGTCTTCGGCCATCTCCACTAGTTCTTCCAGCGTTCCAAAAATCCTTCCGGCGCACGTACCATTGGTACTCTTCCAAGCTATTCCGGAAAATGCGCTCTAGCTTCTGTGATTCCATGTACCCCGCTTGCCGCATCAGATTTTGCATCTCCAACACATACTCTTTGAATTTCTCCCGTGGTTTTTGCCTCTGTCGGATCTCATCCTCCAACTTCTCCAGGTATCTGGCAGGCAGAAAGAATTTAAGAAAATCCTTCCGGAATAAATTCCATGCTGTCCAGGAACGATTGTTATTGCGATACCATAGAAGCGCACGTTCTTTTAACAGTTCCGGCATGGTACGTGGGAGCATATTCTTGTTGAGCCTATATACTTCCGAGAGCTCCTCCACTCGTTCAAGGAATGCCAGCGGGTCGCTGCCACCGTCGTATTTAAAGGACCATTTCCTCACATGATCGATGACTCCGGCGTACTGTGCCTGGTGTGGCTGGTCAATGGCCGTTGGTGACACAGCGCGATGCAGTGATGTCCTCCGAAACTCTGTCTCCCATGTCGCTGGTATTTCGCCTGTGAATATCCCTGGCCTGTCCACACCCAGCGTATCGCAGGTACCTATGGGCGTAGCCAGCTTGGGTGACGTACTCCTGACGTACCTGGATTTTAGCTTTTCTAAGGGGTTTTGTTGTTCTTCAGTCAATTCTGTCTCCGTGAGGAACTCTGATAGTTGCTTACGGAGATCTTCCACGGTTCCTGTAGCTTCTACGCCGAATTCCACAGAGAAAATCACCAGCTCCTCCTTGCGCAGCGTGTACAACCAACTTGTTTTCACCATCCTGTGTTCGTCTTAGATGATGATGAAAACAATGGGTGTGTGCGTGTTTTAAGCTGGTGCTAATTCGGCACTCTTCTGCGTGACTGCGTAAATCGCCGCAGTTCTTTATCGCTCTGTGGATCTATTACCTAGGAGTTCTATGCGTTGAATTTCTTTTCAAGGTCCCTGCTCGGGCGCCATTGTAACGACTCGTTTTCGCTGATGTAAAAACTCAACGGGTTCTAGGGTCGCTTACAGAAATTTATTGCAGTTGTATTAGTTTTAATAAGTGTTTTTATTTATTTTCAAAATTACTACTTATTTCCTATACATATATATAATTATATTTAATTACTACCCTACTCTGTGTGCTCGTGGTAGTGTCCGTGGTTTGTACTAGTGTCCCAGGGAGAGTCGGTCAAAACCATACACTCCTGGCTCTGCCTGCGTTGCGTATGTGTCCCAGGGAGAGTCGGTCAAAACCATAAACTCCTGGCTCTGTCTGCGTTGCGTATGTGTCCCAGGGAGAGTCGGACAAAACCATAAACTCCTGGCTCTGTCTGTTTTGCGTATGTGTCCCAGGGAGAGTCGGTCAAAACCATAAACTCCTGGCTCTGTCTGCGTTGCGTATGTGTCCCAGGGAGAGTCGGTCAAAACAATAAACTCCTGGCTCTGTCTGCGTTGCGTATGTGTCCCAGGGAGAGTCGGTCAAAACCATAAACTCCTGGCTCTGTCTGCGTTGCGTATGTGTCCCAGGGAGAGTCGGTCAAAACCATAAACTCCTGGCTCTGTCTGCGTTGATTTATTGTCAATAGTCAAAGTAACTAACTACGAAGCTTGGTGCGTCTCTAGGAGCTTGGTGCGTTGTGTACTTACGGAACGATGCTGGATCAAAGAGACTCACTGTCTGGTTCACTCCGCTTATATAGCGAAAGCTTGCTATGGGATCAGTGCTCGTTGTTGTTGTGGTCCAGTTGTCCTTAGGCCACCTTCAACTTCTGCTGGTTAACCACCTCGTTGTAATTCCTCTAGTTGTCCATCACAGTTGTTGCTTGCAGTAGTGTGGCCTGATCGCTGCTGTTAGTTGTCGCTTTGCTGTTGTTGTAGAAACGTTTCTTCGTACTCTGCCTGTTTACAGCTTTGCGTTTACGATCGGTTAGCGTGTGTGTGGCGCGCTCTTGTTTTCGCCTTCGGTCGCTATAGTGTTGTTGTTGTTAAAATATTGGTTCACACTCCGCCTGCTTACGGCTCTGTGTTTACGATCGGTGCGCTCTCGTTGTCATCCGTGTTCCGCCTTCGGTCGCTGTACTGTTGTTGTTGTTGTTAAAATAATGGTTCATACTCCGCCTGCTTACGGCTCTGTGTTTACGATCGGCTCACGTATGTGTGGTGCGCTCTCGTTGTCATCCGTGCTCCGCCTTCGGTCGCTGTGCTGTTGTTGTTGTTGTTATAAATATTTCTTCTTACTCTGCCTGCTTACAGCTTTGCGCTTGCAATCGGTTGGCGTGTTTCTGTTTCTCCGTGTTCCGCCTTCGGACGCTGTAGTGTTGTTGTTGTTGTTATACATATTTATTTGTATTCCGCCTGCTGAATGCTTTGTGTGTGTTTCTCTCTCCGTGTTCCGCCTTTGGTCGCTGCACTGTTCAGTAGAAATGTTTGCTTGCTGTTTCTTTTTTCCTTTATAGCCGTACTAGTCCCTCTTGATGTTCTTTGTACTATTAGGCCGTCGTCGTCGTCAGTCTAACCCTTTCGGTTTCTGAGCTCCTCACAACCTGTACGTTTATTGGTCCGATCGTCTGTGCGTAAATGTTTTGTTATACTTATCCGCTGTCTTTGTTATGGCATTTAGCGTGGGAGGTGGTTACCTTTTTAAGCTGCATGATATCGGGGATGGTTGCATGCTTGAATATTGTTGGTGGTTATTTCTAAATAAAATATGGTGGACATCGTGTTTTGTTTTTGGAGTTAACATGGTCTCTGGTGGTAGCATAGAGTTTTTGTTGTATTCTTTGTAGGAGGTGTATGCGGAAAATATTTCTGGTACTTTCCGTCTTTACAACATTCATAGACAAAAAATGTATAAATATCTTGATATGCAGAAAAGTTCGCTTCAAAATATAGCTTTTTAGTATCTTTTCTACAATAATGAGTAAAAAAGCGAAAAGCTTGGATGGTAACGCGTGCGCGGAAAATTTCGAAAAGAAATTACTAGAACTGTAGACATGGCGAGAGTTCGTATTGAGCCGCTAAACGCGGAGAACTATGACACATGGAAGATGCAAATGCGTGCGATTCTCATAAAAAATGATTTGTGGTCATATGCCAAGGGCATTGAAAAGTGTACTGCTGATGCCACGGCAGCAATTGCTTGGGAATCGAACGTCCAAAAAGCATGCGCGGATATCATGCTGGCCATGAGCCCATCGGAATTGGGCTTGGTGGCTGAATGTGAAAGTGCACAGAAAATGTGGAGAAAACTGGAGGCGACATATCAATCGAAAGGGCCTGCTCGAAAAGCTACGCTCTTAAAGCGAGTCGCTCTTGCTCGAATGAAGGAGGGTAATTCGGTCAGAAAGCATCTAAATGATTTCTTTTATGCAGTCGCAAAATTGAAAGCAATTAAAGTGGAAATCGGTGATGAACTGTTAGCAATTTTGCTTTGGTATAGCTTGCCCGACTCTTAGAGACACTTCGTTGTGCATTGAAAACACTCGATGACTTGTCAAAACCCGAAGTGCTTCGCGTTAAAATACTAGAAGAATCCGAGTCATGAAAAGGAAAGGAACAGAGAAACGAAAACGACGCGCTATATATGAAAAAATCACAAAAACAAAGTTTTGTGCATGATAAATACAATGAAAACGATCATTATAACGGCGCAAAACGCGGAGAATTGAAACGAAGCAATTGTTGATACAGATGTGGAAAACATGGCCACTACGCGAAAGAAATAGAATATTGCAAACAAAGTGTGAAAAAGGGCGAAGATAAATTTAGCGAAAAACAAAATTCGTCGCTAATAGCAACAGAATCGGTTTTCGCATGCCCTGAAGGAAATAAAACGTGGTGCCTAGACAGTGGCTGTACCTCACACGGATAAAAATAAATTCGCGCAAATCTCAGAAATGACCCAAGTGCTTAATTTGGCAAACAAAAATTCGACTAAAATAGCCGGTGTCGGTGAGGTTGAAGTCAGCGTAAACGAAAAAGGAATTGAGAAAAACTTAACGCTTAAAGATGTGTTATATGTATCCGACTTGCGCACAAATTTACTCTCGGTATTAAAAAAGACTGATAATTTTGATCATTTTGCGCTCTGCAGCTTTCTTAATGGCACAAATATTTTATTCTTCTCGGGGTACTCTTAAGAGGAAAATTTTAAAAAGATAAGTTTCACTGGATATTTAAATAAAAATATGTCCGCTAAAAATACACAAATAGATAAACAAGATAGATTCACATTAGGTTTACATACATAAGTATCGAAAAATGTTTGGAGAAGCAAATGAAAATATCCTGGAACATAATCCTGTTGAAATCACACCTCTATCAGCTTTCACATCAATACTAAAAAAAATCTCAAAATATATCACTATTGACTGAAATTTGATCCCAACATTGATTTTTGAAGAAGTCATTTCATTAGATACAACCAACGCAAAAAATGGCGGATTTTCTGAATGTAGTGTACTAAGCATCTTCATTCGCTTCCTGATTTGTCCAATTCATATGCAGCAATTTAGCTTAAGTCGGAAATACACTTTTTCAACACAATTTTGTGATAAAACAAGGGATCAACTTGAACTGTCAACGTTTACGGCCTGACAAATTTACTTCTTGCACCAGCTGAATCTTAAGATGACGGAGATTTTCCCAACATTTTCCACCTAGACGAGACGAATCGATAAATTTGGATGTCATCAATAATAACAATGTAGCGATGTTAAATTATCTAATAGATAATTTTTATGGAATCTGTCAATAATTCTGTGTGTAGCAACCTTCCAGCGCCGATTATACGAATTATCAAATTTAAAAAAAGATATCTTTCTGTTTCTGAAGCGTAGAACTATCTTTTATAATTTGTCAAAGTACACCGGTTGTATAAGCAAATACGTTTTGGTTCTTACTTAGATGACTATATTCTCAGTAGGCAAAACTGGACCCACATTCAATATGGATTTATTTTGGACCAAAAGCGGCCCAGGTATCACTTGCCTTATATAACAAAATCGCTTTCGTGCCGTTCTTGTTATTCTCTTGTTTGATGAATTGACTATAAATAGAAGTGTGTTCTGTTACAATTGAATTATATTATTATATATTAATATGCATCGTCCTGCTTATATATTAATATGCATACGTTCTGCCAACGTGTGTTATTATATTAGTTAATTAAAACGCAGTATATATAATTGTTTGAAAAACTTACGTCTTTCCACGCTGGTAATTTATTTAAGACGAAAAAAAAGCATACTACAAAAGTATTGTCTGTCAAGTATGACACCTATGTATTGAGAACTCATTTGATTATCATGGTTGCATTTCAAATACAATTCTCAATACTCCCACTTAATCAATGAGTTGAATAATTCAAATAGAAAATGGAGCATAAAAAATTAAACAATTCAAAACTCTAGATATTAAGTCCCATTTCTTTTATGCAAAATAAATGTTTTTCAATTGACACGGCTTTAGTCAAATTATCTGCAATCATTTCATTAGTGCTTACTTTGATAATTTTAACCAAGCCCTTACTTATGTAATCTCTTATAAAATGATGGCGAATCGCAATGTGTTTCACCCTAGGACTAAACATTCCAGTTTCTGTTAAGTCGACGGCTCCTTTGTTATCACAGTGTAACTCCAGTGGCGGCGTATCATCTTTAATTATTTCATCCTTTAACTGATTAAGCCACAATGCTTCTTGTGTCGCTGCTGATAAACTCATATACTCTGCTTCGCATGTACTAAGAGCCACTGTTGGCTGCTTTTTACTTGCCCATGTTATCGCTGCATTCTGCCATAGAAATACATAGCCAGTACAGAATTTAAGGTCCTGGAAGCTTGATCCCCAATCAGAGTCAGCATACCCGCATAGACTGCCACTTTCCCTTTTATATGTAAGTTTGATATTTAGTGTACCTTTCAAATATCTCATTACTCTTTTCACCCCTTTCCAGTGCGCCATTCCAGGGTTTTTATTAAACTGACTTAAATTGGTGATACTGAACGAAATATCTGGACGCGTGCACTGTGCTAAATAAATAATACTACCAATGGCCTCCTGATATGGAATCGTCCGCATTTTCTCAAGCTCATCTTGGGTCGACGGACACCTTTCTGCAGTAAGTTTTTGAATTGGATCACTTGGTATCTTTACCGGATCGCAATCAAACATCTTAAATTTACGCAGAATCAATTCTGTATACTTTTGTTGATCTAGACTGATGATTCCTTTATCATAATTGTAGTTCATTCGAATTCCAAGAACGTTCGTTGCTGTGCCTAGACCCTTCATGCGAAAATGCTTCTTAAATGTTGATTTAAGTTTTCATCTTTCCAAGCAGAGTTATTAAAAAATATCAATAAATCATCGACATACACAGCAATCACCACAATAAAATTTTCTTTGTGTCGTACATTAACACAGGAATCGGTTTTACAACGCTTATACCCTGCACGCTCCAGTACTTCGTTGAGTTTAAGATTCCACTGTCTGCTGGCCTGCTTCAGACCATACAAAGCTTTATTTAATTTGCATACACGACCACTTTTGTCGTCTCAGGCTGGTGCATATAAAGTATTTCGTGAATATCACCGTGCAAAAACGCTGTCACGACGTCCATTTGCTGAATTTTCCAGCCAAATTTTACTGCCATCGCCATTAACAATCGAATCGATGAATATCGAACTACTGGCGAAAAAGTATGCACGTAGTCGACGCCTTCACGCTGACTATAGCCTTTTGCCACAACTCGCGCCTTGTATCGCACAATTTCACCTTTTAAGTCAGTTTTTCGTTTAAAGACCCACTTGCAATTGATGGCTTTATGACCATCAGGTAAATGTGTTAGATTCCAGGTCCCATTATCAATAAGCGATCGATACTCTTCGTCCATTGCAGCTGTCCACTGCAATTTTTCACTCCTTTTCACTTAGAGCTTCCTCGACTGTTGTAGGTTCGCTATTGACGGCTACATTCGCAAAATGTGTTGACGTTCCGATTGGCTCCAAATAGCTATCTTCTGACTCGATCCCGTTCATTGCTAGATGCATCACTCGATCTCCGAAAAAATTTGGTGGCCTAGTGCCTCTATCTGAACGCCGAAATATCTGCACTTCGCTATTTGAGCTACTGCTTGCCGAACTATCTGATTCAAAAATATCCGCAGCAAATTGGAAAATTTTCTTATTAGAATTTTCACCAAGATAGTTGAAATGCTCAATAAAATTCACATCTCTGCTTATAGTCTCTTTATGGGTTTCCTTGTCCATTAAGCGATATCCCTTTTGTGCCTCGCAGTATCCAACGAATAGATATTCTTTTGATTTGGCGTCAAACTTGTGCCTCTTCTCTTTGGGTAGAAATGCCATTGCACGTGAACCAAATACTCTAAAATGACTTACGTCTGGTTTTATTCCGCTCTATATCTCAATAGGTGATTTTCCTCCCAAAATTACTGATGACGTATAATTTTTTATGTAGTACCGCAGCCTAGTGCAGTGCTTCTCCCCAAAATCTTTTGTGTAAATTAGCATCCTGCAACATACACCTCGCTTTTTCCGTAAGAGTTCGAATTGTTCTCTCAGCTAAGCCATTTTGTTGTGGTGTAAATGGAACGCTGGTTTGATGTTCGATTCCATTCTGGTCAAAAAGTGCTTTAAACTTATTGCAACAAAACTCGGTGCCGTTATCACTCCGGAACTTTTTAATTTTTAAACCAATTTGATTTTCAACCAACGCCTTAAATGAACAAAATTTGTCATAAGTTTCGTTCTTATGCTTCAACATGTACACAAAAGTTTTTCTACTAAAATCATCGATAAGCACGAGACAGTAATTACTTCCACCGATAGAGCTGCACTCCATCTTTCCAGCTAAGTCCGCATGTATAACCTCCAACAAGTGTGTCGCTCTCGATCCGTCTTTTGGAAATGGTCGTCGTGCGAGTTTACCCTTACAGCAAGCAACACATACTTCACTGCCACTATCGACAAACGATACACCACTCACAGAACCATTTTTCATTCTCCTTAAGTTAGACATATTCAAATGACCAAGCCTTCGATGCCATAACTCCATTGAATTTTCTGACTTAATTGATGTCAGTGCCACGTTTTTCATCGCATCCAATTTAAACAAGCTGCCAACTGATGACGCTGTTGCCAACAAACTTCCGTGTTTGTCATGAATTGTGCAACCCTTAGATGTAAAATTTACCAAATATCCCTTTTCTGCGATCTTACTTACTGAAAGTAAATTTGTGGTTAAGTTTGGCCCAAATAGCACGTCTTTGACGTTAATTTTCACACACTCTCCTGAAACATCAATTTTGAGGTTAACTTCGCCACTGAATTCAACTTCCATCAAATCATTATTTGCCGCTCGAATTCCTGCATATGAATACTTCTTTTGTCCCGTAATCCATTCTCTGTGCATCGTCGTGTGGTTGGTAGCGCCAGAATCAATATACCAATCACTGGTATCAAATTTACCTGTTAAAAACACTGCACTGAATGCCACATTGACTTTGTCTGCTTTCTTGTTGTTGTGTTTACATCTGTTGAAAAACTTTCTGTTCGTAGTATCCGCTATTTTTGTTTTTTGTAGACAATTGGCTGCAAAGTGGCCTTTCTGGTGGCATGAATAGCAAATTATGCTTGACATTTGACGAAATTGTCTTTTGTTTTTTACAAACAGTGCCTTTTCAACTGCTTATATCAAAGCAGTCGTCTCTTGCAGTAAATTTGTTTTAACAAGATCACTTGAAAGTGATTTGTCAAGTCCTTCCAACGCCATTATCATTGGCTGGTACTCCTCTGTCAAGCCACATAATAAAAACACAGCTAACCACTCGTCGGTCACTGTAAATCCAATTTCAGACATCTGCTGCGTAGCTGACATAATTTCAGAAACATAACTGTTCATTGAATCACAGTTTTGCAGTTTTGTAGTGACAACACGCCTCATTAGTGTGATACGTCGCGCCAATCCTCTATCCTCAAATGTTTTCTGTAAATTTCCCCAAATGTACTTTGTGTTTATTTCTGATTTTACGTGGACAAAAATTGATTTATCAATACTTAAAGCAATAGCGGCTTTTGCTTTTGCACATTTTTTTGTATCAGTCTCTTCACCGGTTAAACATTTTGACAGATCCTCCAACGCTAAATAGTTTTCCATAGAGTATTTCCACGAAGAAAAATTCTCGCGGCCTTTTAGTTTTTCAATTGATTCTAAAATTCCTGCAGCCATCTCAAACAAAAAACTGGTTTCTAACTTGATTCCAGTCCAATTATTTTTTTCTTTAACAGTTTGCAGTTCTCTTAGATGTTGTTCAGTTGCCGTTGTAGCGAGCTCTAATATTTGTTGTTGTTCTTCTGACTTGATCTTACTGTCCATGCAGTCGGTCCAATGTGCAAACAAAAAATTGTGAAATTAACAATGGAATTGAATTCTTTCTGTTTGTTCTTAAATAAATACCGGCAAAAAAATCAATTAACCAGAGCCTGGGCCCATAACCTGTTATTATATTAGTTAATTAAAACGCAGTATATATAATTGTTAGAAAAACTTACGTCTTTCCACGCTGGTAATTTATTTAAGAAGAAGGAAAAAGCATACTACAAAAGTATTGTCTGTCAAGTATGACAGCTATGTATTGAGAACTCATTTGATTATCATGGTTGCATTTCAAATACAATTCTCAATAGAAAGGTTTAATGGAAACAATAAATATTTGTATGACTATCGCCATTATATATTTTAAATAATTATATTATGATGGATGTAAATGTTAGTAACCAATTCACAGATTGCATGTCAAATTGCCACAGATTTGCCGTTTTATAAATTGTATCTTCCTTTTCTGGTATATTGATTTCCTAATTTATCATTGCGATGCCAATTACAGTTGACTTCGTACCGCCACCATAAATGAGTGTGATTTAACATCCAAATCTCCGTTTATTTAATTTGTACAGTCATTTATACATCATTGTCAAAATATACACCAAACCCAAAAACACAGAATTTAATTACAATGCTGCCAGAGCCAGAACAATCATTATGCCGCTTTAGTGTCGCTTCTGATATGTATATGTTGGTATTTAAAAATCTTAATTCTGGTAATTTACTTTGAAAGGAATGACTTAAAGTGAGTGCATGCAGAAACAAAAAATTGTGTGCAAAACAAGGAAGAAGAAAATGTGTCAAACAATGAGTTGGCTTCTAAAAAATGTTTGCTGACTAGCAAAAAAAAGGGGAGACCGAACCCGTAAAATGATGTGGGGATATTGGTGGAGTTTAAGTAATAGCGGAAACACTGCCAAAAAATGGCGCTACCATTTCTATGCCCATCATTTTGTAATTTTTCTGTGTTTATTATTTTACCTTGTCTAAATCGTTATCAAAATTTGTTTTTGCTTATTATATAGTGTATGCTTGCATGTCTATTAATGCCCTTATTCTGTATCGCTGCAGTTATATTTTTACCGCAGAATAAAAGCTTTGGGAAAAGTTGTTACCAATTGGTAATTGGGGTGCACAAATTAACCGGTAACGATAAGTTCGTAGCCAGATAAGTGGTAACAACCGCCGTAGCAAGCAATAAGCATAGAGAATAATTAAATAACATAACACAAACATATTTATCTCCATATTCACTTCAAATTAATTATATTATTTTTTCCAAGTAATACTGATTAAATTTCTTTTCTTTACAAATAAAATTAAGTTTTTTTTTATTTTTTAGCGTTGAATAACGCTTTTCGCCACGGCATTTATGCAATTTCAAAATGAGTGTGTCATATTTTGAGAAAAGAGATGGTAAAGTGATGAGTGCGGGTATGTTACACAGCAAAAGTTAGGGCCAAAAGAGCAGCGAGGGAAGGGGTATATTTGAGTAAGCTGATTGCTTTTTAGTTACTTTACATTACTGGGCGTCTCGACAGGCAATATTTCATTGATTGCATTGTCAATTTTAGCAATAATTGCCAATCGAGACCGCTCATTGCTCATGGTTGGCAATTCATGTTATGCCATATTGCTTTCCATGTATTGCCACCATAGAGTTGGCAATTGAGCTGTCAGGTTTGCTGTTTGACAGCCGATTCTCATTTTTCTACAAGTGTGAAAGTGTAAGCATCTAAATATGGAGTGGTGCGCGACTGAAATCTATAAAGTCATTAATTTATACCGACAATTCGAATTGATATGGAACTACAGAAGTCCTAATTATAAGAGGACAGATTTAAAAAACAATGTATGGCGAGAAATTGCAAAAGAAATGAAGCGATGCGAAACGAAAAGAAAAATTAAACATCTGCGCACAGCATACCTTGCCGAGAAAAAAAGGATGCAAAACAGTAAAAAATCTGGATCCTCGGCAGAATTAATCCATTTATCCTCGTTTATTTTATTATAGAGAAATTTTGAAAGTCCTGGCCATCTTCCCACAATATGTCTTTCAAAAGATGAGCTTCCAAATCGTGCATTTGTCGCTTCTCTAAAAAAAAATTAACCCAAAATCTAGGCTTTCTCCTTTTTTCTTCCTCTTCATACAAATCGTACAATTCTTTGAGGCAGTCAAGCGCTCGCGCGCAGCGTATTATCCTTTCGATGCCATTTCTAAAATGGCGATGGTATAACATAAAAATGCCCACCACTACGGCATTGCCATTGCTTTCAATGAAATTTGACAGATGGCAAGCAATGAAAAATTGCCCGTGGAGTCGTGGGGTTAGGGACTCTCAAAAATACTACGGCTAGTGCTGAGTGCTGCTAACAAAAGCATTCAGTCGACAATCAGACTTCAAAAAAGCAGCAATGTATCGCTTTTTTATTATTTATTATATGGCAATATATGTGTGATCAAAACAACCTGAGCGACGCTGCTTTACATGTTGAAATTTGTTCAGTCGCTTCAATGCAATCGTGCTGATAATATCTATGTTGGTTGTCGCAATATTTCACAGTAATAAAATTATTGATTTAACGTTATTTATTTTATTAAAAATTTGTGTTCCAATTATTATTTTAGTTAAAATGCGTATACAGACATGAAATTAAACTATTAGCGCTATCTGTTGTCAATATGCAATTATAATTGCAGCAAGTAGACATTTTCTTAACACATTAATATTTTATTTTGTATTTATAGCCAAAGTCTCTGAATAAATAAATTTCAAAATTTATTTTCGTCTTATTAAATTATGTATCTCATGCATTAGTTATTTTATTAAAAAAAAAAAAACGTTATTCAACGTACGACGTTACCGATACATCGAAACTGCCTGCTTTTTTTTCTTTTTGTCAGTGGTTATCGTTACCACGCTGCGAGAATTCCAATTGCCATTGTTATTGAAATTCTGATTGCAGAGGATGGTGTGCACGTTGCCACTCAGTTTTATTTTTCAAAGAAGTTTGAAGCACTACTCAACTTGCTCCTTGATCAGAAGATGACTCGTATGAATCACAGAAGTCTGCCCATTGCCTATTCCCAATACGCTTGACTCTAATTAGCCCCTCCAAACACAGAGAAAATGCTCTGTGCCGTCCTGTTATACCTCCAAAAACGAGACACAGTTCGGACTCTCGATGATAACTATGGTCGCCAAATTAGAAATAAATCTGCAGCTCTCTTGTTCGGTCTCCCTAGAAAGTATTTGGTTGCTTTATCGGTCCTTGTGAATATTATTCACCTGGCTCTTGATTCAATTGATAGCCCCAGCAAAACTCATACCGATAATTGGTTCTGGTTCCATTGGAGTACCAGCAGATCCACAGTTTGCCAGTTCATCAGTTATTTCGTTTCCCATACACTTTGTGACGGAGTTAAGTCTTGACATACGAGGTGTGATCAAAAAAGAACCGTTATTGTGTCATCAAAAAATAAAGTATTTATTTATTCATCAACAACTATCTTGTCCCCTTTAAAGTAATTCCCCTCAGATATAATACACTTATGCCAGCGTTTTTTCCAATCCTCGAAACACTTCTGAAACGCTTTTTTTCGTATCGTCAACAGCTCCTGTTTCGAATTTTCTTTTATCTCCGCAATCGTAGCAAAACGCTTTCCTTTCATCGGTGTCTTCAGTTTTGGAAAGAGAAAAAAGTCAGCGGGGGCCAAGTCCGGTGAATACGGTGGTTGAGGCATGGTAACGGTTTTGTTTTTGGCCAAAAACAGCTCCTGAGCGATGTCCATGCGACGTTGTTTTTGCTCAAAATTTAGCAATTTTGGAACAATCTTCGCTGCCGCACGTTTCATGCCTAAAACATCCGTAAAAATTGCTTGGCATGAGCCGAACGATATGCCAACATCATCAGCAACCTCTCTGATAGTGATTCGACGATTATCCAAACTCATTTTCTTCACTGCGTCAATGTTTTCATCGGTTGTTGACGTGCTCGGGCGACCAGGACGAGCATCGTCATTGACATCTTCTCGGCCTTCCTTAAACCAGTTATACCACAATTGAACTTGTGTTCTGCTCATAGTAGACTCGCCAAAGGCCACAGTCAACATTTCAAATGTCCTTGCGCATTTAATTTAATTTGTTACACAAAACTGAATACAGTTTCTTTGATCCATTTTATTCGAATAGTACAAAATCGAAGAGCACACCAAAACACGACTAACCTTTTTATCTGTCAAAAACAAACTGACAATCCAAAATGGTTGGTATTGCCAACATATATAACAGACATGTGTACCCATAAAAAAAAAAAATGCGAACATCGAACATACGTAACTCACGAAAAGATGAAAATAACGGTTATCTTTTGATCACACCTCGTACATTCTTGGACAATCTTTGAAGTTGTTAACGCTTTTTTCAGGACCTCTGGTGCAGCATGGCTATCACTGAAGACTCTAATCTATTTACCGCGCCATTTCTTTTCAATTACCCACTCCTATACTTTCAGTACAGCAAACACTCCCGATTGAAATGCAATTGCCATACTTCCCATAGTCGAAAAGCATCTGAAATTTTTATTCAGGTTCCAGCCGGCCTCAGTTCCGTTTTCAGTGATTCTGGATATTTCCATTATACTTTCCTCCAATACAAACTCTAGGTATAAGTTTATCCTTCGGTGCCGGAACAGTGAGTGTTACACTGACAGCTTCTTGAACACCTCTCTATTCCCAACGTTCTTGTCGTTGTATCCATATGACTTTAACCAACATATCGTTTTTATCGCCTCCTCTTGGATCATAACTCAGAGTTTCATCAGATTTAGTATTCATGGCTCACATAATGCTCAAGCACTCATTTCTGTCTATTTAACCCCAAACATGAGGACATAGCAGCATAGAAGATTTTGGGGCTGATCAGTGCTGTATACAGCAAAATACCCCAGCTGGTTTAGACCCCAAGTTGTACCAAATGCTCTTCGGCACTGCCTAAATACATTATGTCCCCAACTAACCTTCATCTTAATAAGCGTCTTCCAAATGAGTTTCCTATCAAGACCGACGTCTAGATATTTAACTTCATTTGAAATACTGATATTGACACATTTTAATACTGGTAGATTAAGCCCTACTAGTTTCCTGTTTTGTGTAAACAATACTACAGTTGTCTTATTCGGATTCGGCACTCAGCAATCTTGTCTAGAATTCTCTGTACATTTGCACATACTAATGGACTTTCCTGATGCTACTGCACACACATCGTCCACATATGCTTGGATGTGTATTCTGCGGTTCTGTAATTCCGTCAGAAGACAGTTCACCACAAAACACCACAGAAGAAAAAAGAGTGTCCCACCATGAGGGCATCCTCGTCACTTTACAGCGAATTCGTCCCATGTTTTCTAGCAACAGAGCACATAGATTCAAAGCTAGCATTATCAAATGCTCCTTCAATTAAACCCCTCTTCTGTTTAGCATTATTTGGTAGACACGTCTGTCGAAATTTTTGATGCCGTTTGATGCAGTTTCGTCCTGCGATTCTACCATTCGAGCTTTCAACAACCACGGCGTTTCCTGCATAAGTAATAATTCTACTGCCCGGAAAGTGGACAGTGTTGTAAATGACCAACAAACCAAGTCAATTCAGGAATACAAAATCCCTTTTGACAGAAGCAAGCATACCCACCCAGGAAATATTTATTCGTTTCTGTAATAAAAAAAAACTTATACAATTAGTTTGAAACGTTTCTATTTAACTATCTATAATACCATAATTCCAGAAAGAACAGCATTTGGCGTGGCTAGAAATATTGTAGGCCCATACGTATTCTTTTCGATCAGCTAGCTTAATCTAACCTAACCTGTAGTAAGAGGTTTCTGCTGGAAAATGACAGGATTTAAGTACTTTAATGAACTGAATATTATAAATTAATCAACCGAGCGTGGGGCTGATAACAAAATTTAAACGTTATTAAAAGATTTCGATAGGAGTTTAAATAAGTAAAATATGCGCAATTGTTAAATAAGTGGACTGAAAGTATGACTGTCTTCACACTAATGTTTCTATAATTTATAGAATTTGATGAGGCTTTCTTCTATTTCCATTGTAATTATTTATTTTTTTACTATAACAATACAGTCACACCTGCAGACAAATGGGTGCATCTCATCATTTACAGATTTCGTGGCTTGGTGGGATTCCCTAACTATTTCATACACTAGGGTTTCTCGATAGATTATCAGAACGGAAACGTATAGTTACAGTGTTTTCATTTGCTTATTTTAAACTACACCATATTAGGTCTTGTTTTCATTTGTCCCAAATTGAATAACAATGTGTAGAAATTAGAACTAGAAACACTAATATAGCTTTTTAGAACAAATTATTAAATTGATTGAACATGCTACAGAAGCTGTTGTTAGGTTTTATTATTATTACATATATTGTCCTCAAAAATATTCAAAAAATCTAGTTTCCAATACCTGAGTAAACCTGCCGGAAATAAGCTTAAAATTTTGCACAACCTCAACAAAAAAACAAGCCAGCCGTGTTTACTACACAACATCACGAGATTTCAAGGAATTTGCTGAGCAGTACGGAGTGTGTCGCCACCCCATTATGCACACTTATGCATTATCCTTATCCAACCGTAACCATAGAGTGACATATGCTTAAACATTCAGCTTACCCATGCATATGCAAGTTCATCCTCAGCACTATACTACTCGTCGGAAGCTTTAACGATTGCGCGTTTCCAGTATTATACGGTCAATTGGAGCGTGTGCATGCCCGTCCGTCATACTTTGTGGTTCTCAACAGGCAAAGGAACTCCTTTATTCAAATTTTCCACTATGTTGAGAGATTTTTGTTTAAAAAAGGATCAAGGGGGGATGGGGTGACGGTTCGAAAAGAAGCATTCGTTTCAGATTAATGTTCTATTATATTTAAATATTTGTCTGCAAACAAGTTTCAAAATGGTATAAATTTTAATGGATCAAAAATAATAAAAATGAAATGATTGCTCTTCCTTTCATATTTAGTATTTTTCGCGCAATTTTCTGTATCCCACACCCGAGTCTATCTCCCTCAATTTTTACCCTATAGCGACACTGCGGCTTAATAGTGCTTTATTTATTCCCAGTATACATTTTCAGGTGTTTTTTGTATACGTAATCCTTTTTATAGATAAAAAGAAAGCCAAGTTAAACGTCGACCGCTGTGACTTCATGCACTGTAGTTGCAGCTTATGCTCAGTTACTATGTATTTTAATACTAATGTATTTTTAAACAGTTATAAAGTTCAGCACTCCACTCGAAATTTCACATACAACCCACACACCCATTTATACAACATTTGTTTCTTTAATTTTTTCATACTTTGTGTATTCATTCATGCTTTGTTACTTTTGTTGTCGGTGCTATGGTTTTGCAGCTAAATTTCTCTGCTTATTTGCACACACCGTCTCCTTCAACTGCATTTGGGTTTCTTTCACTTGCGTAGCTTGTGTGTAACTCTTGAGGTGTCCCAACTTATCCTTAGAATTATTATTTAATATGACTGCTTGCAAGTCCTTGTTAATTTTTTCTTCGAATGTGTTGCCAATGTTTCTCGTTGCAGTTTTATTAAATTGTATTTGTGTTATTTATAAATCAGTGCCTTCAAAATTATTGTTGAATTTCTTGTTGTGATTCAGACTTTTTGTAATGATTAATAGCAAAATACATACTTAAGGTGAACTCACTGTCTCTCTGTTTTAAAAGTTGTCTTCACATGAATCGGACCATCAAGTACATTTCAGGATACTCCGTCACTGCAGTAACGATATCTAGTCGGCCAATAATAGTTTGTACGTTAAGTTCAGACACATGCGTTTCACTAATCGTTCTCTCCGCACTAGAGATGAGCAAAATTTCACTGCCGGTGATTTTTTAGCTGTTATTTAAAAATCGCTGTGAGCAACTGTTATCCAATATACAAAGTAACAGTGATTTGATCAAAAGAGTGGTTTTTAACAGTCCGTTCTTTTTTCACAATGATTGAAAATCGCTATTTTTAATTAAAGCGTCAAATAACAGCCGCGATTGATTTCACGCTTTGGTAGAAATCACTGTTTCTGTGGCGCTTTTTAAGTGAATACAGAGAGAGAGAGAGAGAGAGAGAGAGAGAATGGTATTATGTGAATGTTGGCTATACCCATGCATACTTACCCATTTAACATTAAAGAAAGTTAATGCGTATATAAAGTTAATCAACAGAGAGGGACAGTTTGCTATTACTTCAGGAGTCATTTTAAACTACAACGAAAAAGAACATACAGTAAAATATCAGTTTGTTTCTTGATTGCTGTTACTTTTAATGTATGAATTTTATGCAAAAGAAAATTTTCGTTTGAATTTTTTAAAATAATTAATAAAGTTTTGAATTTAATTACACAGGGTAGCTGACAATAATGAAATTTCTCGATGGTTTTATACATTTTGTAGTTATGTTATTATAAAACTTATTTGATTGAATAAGTAAATTCGTATATTGGCATTGTAGAAATTGAACACATTCTGATATACATACATTTGAAGGTAAAACTAATCAATTTATCGATTGGTGCATTGCTAGTGACATATCTCATTCAATAACTTACAAGTAGTCGTTTTAATATCTTATCGTCTAATAATTAAATTATCATATTCAGCTGGAAAAATACATTTTATTATTAATAATCTAATATTTATAAATAATAAAAAATATTAATAAATAAAGTTTAAGTACAGTATTTATAGTTACAATTTAAAAATAATAACATTTTTACATTTTCATCCCCTAAACGATTTCGCCGCTCGCTAAATATCTGTCGAGCATGCGAAAAAAGGCGTTCCCATGGTACGGAAGATGCCAATTTGCAAAGATTTTCTTGCGATACTATCGAAACATTTAGATACTTTGTTTTATTGTTCCGTCACCATAATAAAGGATCGGAATTTCCCGGAATTAAGTCATCTTCCAAATATCTATCAACTTCTCTATTATCTATGCGCAGATGTTAAAATATAAAGCGATACGTATGAATCTTTGCATAAATTGCCACTCTCTCCAGCAATGGGATAACTTAACAGCAACAACTACATACATACGAGTACATACATAAATTTACTTAACTAACATAATAAAAACAGTGATTGATGTTGTTTGTTGATTGATGTTCATTTGTTACCAAAGTATTGAAATCACCATTCGCTGTTATTTCACGCTTTTATTAAAAGTAGCGATTTTCAAGCACTGTGGAATACAGCTGTCTGTTAAAAATCGCGCTTTTCGCTGTTACTTTGCATATTTGATAACAGTTTGGTTGACTGCATACATATATATGTACATATATGTATGAAAGCAAAGGAAACAGCGATCGCAGTCACTGTTTAAAATCACGGTGATTGAAAAATAGCAATCACTGGTAACGGCGATACTCAAAAATCACTGGATCGCTCATCACTACTCCGCACATGACGGTCAATCTGTAAACATGAATTGTTCGTCAGGCAAAATGATAAAACCCTCAAAAGTTTGATTATATTATCAGATGCAGTATATATCATTCAGTTCTGAGAAATATAAAAGGGGCTATATGTTAGGGAAATGAAAAACGGTTCCTTGCTAGAATCCCAGAGACCTTAAAAAAACAAAATAGTTGTGCATGTTTCAACATATAATTGTAGTACGAATTCCTCCTGGGATTTTTAATGCATTTCACTTTAAAAATATATGAATTTTCCCCTTCAAAGCATTGTTATACCATCCAACGCCATCGAGTTGAATGTGAGGATTAGGCTAAATTTTTTATTAGAATCAATAAATTAAAAGTTTATCGGTAATTTGTTTTTTTATCACCATTACAAACGCATCATAATATTGGTTTCTGCACAAAGGTTCTGAATAAGAAAATCCATTTTATATCGCTCCACTTGTATTCTGGTTTTTTGTCTATTCAAGAATTAACTTTCTGTCGTATTTGTGATGTAAAATATAAGAAAAGTACAGAGTACATTATTGAAATTTGAGGTAACACTGCATTTAAATTCTTTGCCAAGAAATCTTTGCAATTTTAGGAGCGAATTTTATTTCAACAATTACAGAATGCGACTGCTTCAAATGCAATTCTTTTCTTTGCATAGTTATTTGCGGAGCCCCTTTAACATTATTCACCTGCAGTTCTTTGGCATAGTTGGCGATACTTAAGATCTGATCACTACACATCCGGTATATTAACAGCAGCCCCATCTACAGAAATCGCTTTCTACAGACTGTAGGGCACTCGAATAAACGTGTTCAGAAAACTCTGGTCCCTGTCTGCACATCCTGCACACATCCGTAGAAGAAATTCGCAATCGATACCTGAGCGTGTTATTTTTTTATTATTTTCCTATATCTATTACCAAATAAAATATTTGTGGGCGCCTTTCATGAGCACAAAATGCGTTGCCAACCAACGAATTGCGAAACTAACAATCGCAAATTGAAATTGAAAAAACCGTTGAACTGTAAACTCGACGACTTTACAATGTGCATGCCACTTGCGTGGTTTTTATTATTGTGCATCTAAAAGTGCACTTGCTTTTATTTTCTAAAATAATTCCCCAAAGAATTGGATACTTTTTTCCTTTCCTAGTACTCGACACTACCCAAACACCCATAAAAGCACCCATTTGGTGGCAGTAACCATTAAAACGCGGCATTGCCACCATTACCACCACGAGGACTGCTGAAACATATTAAAGTCAAAGTTCAGCTCCGCAACCGAAACTGTCGCGTCCTTGCGTACCAAAATTTAAATAGTTTTAAAACCAATTTCTCAACACACAATGTTGAGGAATGACATGCGAACGGCATCGAATGGATTTCCTTCAAAAATAAAACCTTATTTTTCTCTCCCACTCTATTTTTACTATGCAATCTTTAAAATATTGCAGTAGCGAGGAAAAGCCACCCACCACCCATTGGAAAGTTTCTTCGTACACTTCGCGGCGCATACCAGAAATTTATTGAAAATGAAAATATTTGCATAGCAGAAACTGGCGTACTAATGTAGAACACGGGTGGGTTAAAGTGAGGCAGAGAAAAAGAAAAAAACAGCCACGGCGATGGCCAATTTGTGCAGTTATAGTTTCTGATAAGGAAGTAATACATTTCTTGTTAGTTAACGATAGCGCTGAAAATGGCAAATTTATGATCCTTAATGGAAATTTTCACTTTAATAATAATTCAGTCATAAATTGTTAATGGTACCAGAAGAGTGGAAGTTGTATTCGTTTTGGTGGACTGATTTTTAGACTTACAAAAAATTTAATTCTCATATTTGGCTTACTTATCACGTATCGTCATCTAAATGAGCTGTTTGTTAAAATTAATTAAAATGCTTTTTACAGGATACAGCGATGTAACTCGCTTTATTGCAAAATTCACTATCATTCGATATCGTTTTGAGAGATCTCCTCTCTCCATGTACGTGGGGATATCCGGTAGTTTTCCTGGCGTCCATCTAATGTTGCTATTGAGCGGATGCAAAGTTATATTCTAGTTTTGCAAGTTGTTGCAAAACGAACCTGTTTCTGAACGTGTGTAATCCTTGACATTCCGAGCACGCCAGACACATAAGAGCATCATTGAATAAAATTGAGTACAAAAATAGGCTCAAAGCTCCATTGTGATTGAATGTAAACACAAACACATCTTACTTATTGACATTAATTTGTGTGGTGGACATCAAAATCACAAACGCTTCTTTCTCATCAAAATGCTCCCCCAACTTCCAAGACAAAAATTCATATATTCGAATAATTATACAACTATCCCCTTATTCGGCATCGGCTGCGGTTATATTATTACCGCAGACAAATTAACCGGTAACGATAAGTTTGCAGCTCGATAGGTCGTAACAACCCAGTAACAAGCAAATATCATAAAAAATAATTAAATACAATAACACAAACATGTTTATCTCCATATTTACTTCAAATTAATTCTATTATTATTTTGGAAGTAATAAATACAATTAAATTTATTTTCATTATAAATAAAATTCCATTTCTTTTCCTTTTTTTCTTTTTATCTGTGGTGGCTAATATTTGTGACTGTAGCTTTTATTCAGTGGGTTTTATTCAATACATATGAAAAGAGCTTTCTTAAACTTTAAAATCGCTACCGCGCTGACCGAATACCAATTAACTGGTAACAATTAACCCGGTAACGCTTTTTTGGTTAGGAACTTTTGTTTTAGGTAACAGTCAGAATAAGGGCATTAATGTACTATTTCCTAAATTATTGGTGACAATTTTTTCATTGTTCGCTTTGGTAAACATCCGGATTGGTATTAAAGCTCTGCACGAATGATGTTGAGACCCGTTTCAAGACATTTCTCAACGTTCCCTTACTTATTTCAGTGCTACCGTTGCTTCCAAAATCAACAAAAATGTGTGGAGAGTAACTTTAAAATAATTAGCATAGAAACAAATCAGTATCGAAATATTCGAAACAAAAGCGCTTATAAGAATGGGCAATACATTAGGTGCAGTGAGTATGTCATACCAATTGACTATTCTCACATCTGCACGGCATGTATCTGCATAGCATCGCACACTTCAGAAAAAGAACAGGAAATACATAAGTTTTTAAGAAAAAATAGACACAGTTTAATACTTTATATGAAAAGAATATAAGTTAATAATAGAGAAGTCACTCAAAAAAACTAAAAATTTTAATAAATGGATTTTCCCTTAACATAGGAGTATACATACATATATATATACTTTTACCTTAAAACTAAATTTTATAATTGTTTTAATCAGCGGTCAACAATTTACACAATTACAATCCATTTCCGCAAAACACACATTTGCAGATTTTCACACTTCTAGCTAAGTTTGAAGCTTGGAAAGCACTGCCAAAGAACATACAAGAATGTACAGTTCATATGAATGTTTTTGTGCGAGTTCTGCTAGTGGGAGGAGGTTTTAAAATTGATGTAAGTAGTGGTAAAAATACAGTGCACCACCCTTAACTCTAACTATCGTTATTCCTCAATTCACTTAACTTCTCAAAATAATTGAAAACACAAAATTCTGTTGATAATTTCTCATTGTCAATGAACCCTCAAGATCCACAAGTCGTAATATTGCAATTGCGTTTAAGTAAAAAAATTAATACGACAAAATAAAAAATTGTTTTCGTCATTATTAAAGAAAGAAACACTACCTCTGTTTAATTAAAAACATAAAGCCGTTAACTTAATTCATTTAGCTGCATTTTTGACCTATTTTGAAGTTGTTCTGAGATTATTGAAACTGTTGTTATTTGTGAGAATACTGTAAAAACGTTGAATTCTCTTTTGACCGGCAATTTCTTAATCTTCGCCTCCCTCTGTTCCAAATTCTAATTTTTTTACTGTCCCCTGTGCACTTTCATTCGTTCATGGCCATGTATATTTAAACACACTTGGGGCAGTCGGACCCCATTTTAATATAAATGAATTTTTATTAATTATTTTAGTTATTAGTAGTATAATATTATGGCAAAAAAACCAAATAATTATTTTTCTACATCTTATGATTACAATGGTGCGTTTACAGTGAACAGAAGTGTAAGTGGAAATCAATTGGATCAGATTTTACATTAAGAATAGTTATAATTTATTAACCCTAGAAGGGTACGGTTAAATTGTAGGCGCTTATAGGTACCGATGAGTAAATTTTACTCACTTCAGAATTTTTACGTTATTATCTGGTTTATTTTGTAAAGTAGTAGTTTTAAATGAAAAAAATTTAAAGCCAGCATATAAGTGTAATTTTTTATTAAAATATATAAAATAAGCAAAAATAATACTTTATTATTGATTTTTGACGATTATGAATACATAAAAATTTTTCAAGCACAGTCAGGGCACTTTTTTTGTGCATGTTCACCGCAAATAGCTAATCCACAATTGCAATAAGTTGTGGTGTATCTACGTTTGGTATAACTGCAAAAATTACAGTACTTTCTTGGCCCCTTTTGGTCTTTTCCGGCACTATGGGCCTCTTGGCTTGTGCCTACAATATTTTGAATGGATTTTTTCAACGCCAGGCTCATGTTTGTATTAGTTGCTAATCTTTTCCTTTGAAATCCTTCCGTTAACTCCTTGTGTAGAGATAACATAAAATTAAGTTGGGATTCTGGCTTTTGCCCACGGCTACACATGTTGTACGCGTAAACGATGTATGCGTTTATTGCAGCTATGTTCATCATATTTTGGAAAAATGCTAGAGGCCACCTTCTGGTTTTCCTGCCATGGTTAATGTTTTGGCACATCTGATCAAAACTGTCAACTCCTCCTTTTGTTGAGTTGTACACATGCACTATTTCTGGTTTTCCAGTGGTCTCATGAATACGTTGAATGAGTGGTACACTCGTAAACCAATTGTCTATCGTGACATTTCGATTGGTGCCCTTTACATTTTTCAGCAGTTCAACAACATAATATTCACCAGCAGCCATTGCAGGAGGTACACTTCCTTTTCCAAGGTAAACAATGGCATCCAACATATACTTTGTTCCGCTTTCACAATACATGACAATTTTGATCCCATACTTGTTCGGTTTAGAGGGAATATACATCCTAAATAGACATTTGCCTCTAAATCCAACTAGTTGCTCATCAATGGTTATATAGCTTCCAGGTTTATAATTGACCCTGCAATTCTTTAGAAGTTTGTCCCAGATAGAAGAAACTGGAGCTAGTTTGGTCATTTCTCTTCTAGCAGTTCTTGTTTCTTTGTCATCGAATCTTAGACAATTTAGGATAAATTTGAACCTTCTCTCAGGCATGGTTGCCTTGTACCTTTCCCCACAGTAGGTAGTGTCAAACATCATATGTGTTGCCAAGTGATTATCTTTGAGAGCAGCGGACAAGACTAACAAACCAAGAAATGCATCAAGTTCGTCCATTTCAAAATTTGACAAAACCGCGTGAGATTTATCGTTATAGTTCTCCCTTTGAATGCTTATTTCTTTATTTGTATAAACCAAAATCTCTTCCAATATGTCTGCGGTAAAAAATAGTTTGAAGCAGCTGGAAGGACACAATGAATTTTTTGCATTTGCTGTTGGGCAAGGGCGAATGTGAACAATATTTTTTGAGGGAGTTTTTTGACCTAGCGCAGCAACAGGTTCCTTACTCCAAATAAAATTTCCATCTTTTCCGATCAGATTGTTGGTACTAGGTGTAATAATTGTAATTACCTCTTCTGTTTCACGAATTTCTTGAGCAGCTGATCTTTCATTTCTTCTCCCCTCACTAAGTTGCTGTTTTTTACGTTTGCTGCTTCCAGGTGTTTCCTCTTCTGTTTCAGCTTCTTCTGCATTTATGATTCCGTGTATCAAATTTTCTTCGACATCATTTAATTCCTCCGTTTCTGGTTGATATTCCGGATCTGCAACACTGTCCCAAGAATCCTCATCAAAGTTACAAAGCTCCAAATTGTCTTCTTCCTCAGATTCTAGTTCAAGTATTGCATCCAAAATATTTTGTTCTGGTAGCCCGCGACGTGCCATTTGTATGCTCTATAGTTTTCTTTACGGTAACATAATACAAAAAAAAAAACATAATTGTCACAATTCAGCACAAAATATATTTTTTAGACACGTAGTAAGTTACTGATAAGTAAATATGACTCAAATTAGTACGTAAAGGGTACCGATACCCGATCAAACAACACCATTCAATGCTTGCGGCAGCCGACTAATGACAGAGTGGGACAAGCACTGCTAGTGGCTTGACTTTCAGTGTGGACAACCTCCTGATTTACGAACAAATCTATTCCTTATGTGAGTAAATTTTACTCACAGTACCCTTCTAGGGTTAAAAGAACTTGTTAACATTTGAGTTTTCAACTCCAAATTAAATAATACAATTTTTTTTGATTTATTATAACCTTTTCTTTTTAGAAGTTTCGCAGTTCTTTTTAAAATACAAATGAAGTGATCCCCTAAAAGTTTAATTTAAACGTGGCCCTGATTTCTTCTAATTTTTGCCTCCGAATATTCGATATTTTAGACAACATCCCAGCAGTGAAACCAACTAG
This sequence comes from Clusia tigrina, assembly GCA_920105625.2. NCBI lineage: Eukaryota > Metazoa > Arthropoda > Insecta > Diptera > Clusiidae > Clusia > Clusia tigrina. The sequence goes on from OV050030.1 coordinate 61,693,339, forward strand.
TTAAAATACTAGTAAAACTCGTATTATATGTAAAATTCATATATATGTACATAATATAATAATGTGTACTCGACATGTAAAATAATTTTTGTGCATAAATGAGGAGTGTATTCATTCAGCATGTTAATTCATGGTGCCGCATTTCCACTCTTCTTTTCGAACACTTTGCGGATATTTTAAAACACGCCTTAACTTGAAGATTTATCTCTAAATTGAGGAATTACAAAAAGTGGTGGAAATTATAAAAAGAACTGTTTTTCTTTTCTTCAAATTCCAATGTTTGTCTTTACTTCCTTTTTTTATTAAATTTACAAGGAAGGAAAAATTTAGTATACACGGCAATGAAGTGCCGCATAAGTCAGTAACTGGTTAACTTATAGATAAGTACTAGTAAATTAACCACTTGATTTATTACAATGAAATTTAGTAGTATATTTGGAAGACTGCCTTTAATTTTTACTATAGGGATATGGAATATTTTTACAACAAAGACAATAAATTCACATACCACTGTTGCACAACTACGTATTTTCGTACCATTTAGGGTACCTTTTTGTATGGCGCATAAAAAGAACAGGTGTCTTGGTACTAGTACTTTTTCATTGTTTTCGAAGTATTATAAACTTTTTTTTTATTTGTAGTACCAGAATGTCCAACAGTTACATTACAGCAAAAAATGTTGTGAAAATAATAATTGTAGTTGGTGTTTTTTAAACATTTTTTAAATTTGAGAGTACTTTTTTATTGCTCTCTCGTGCATCAGTGTCACATACACTGTACGTGTGACCAAAAAAAATGGTCGAAACGGTAAATAAATATGGAGGGAATTGATGTCATTTCTTAGTCTTCTTTGGCACTGCTTTGAATTTCAACGATAGAGAAAAATTTACAGTGCTCAAACATGATCAGCGAATGGAGAGAAAAAAATGTCTCTTTCGCTTCTAGCGCGCTGCAGCGTCTGTAACAAAGAGTATTTGTATAGAGTTTCCGTCGGTCTTTTTGGCTAAAGAGGGGTATCGAATTGTATGGAAATCGTCGTGGAACCGTTAACAGATGTTAAACATAACATTTTTTTCCTAAAACGGTTCAATACAGACGCATATTCATAGTAAATTTAATTTGAAATTTCTAAGAATTTCATTTCAAACAAAAATTTATAAAAAAAATTTTATATTCACAATATTTTATTCCACAGAAACATATAATACAGTTTGCAATACATTTAAAAAAAATAAATTTCTTTATAAATATTATATACATCATATCATAAGTTGATAAATCATTATTGTTTGTTTTTTGGCATACTAAAACTAAAATAATTAATAAAAATAAATTTATATTAAACTGGGGTCCGAGTGCCCCAGCAAAACCCCTCTGCGTCACTGTGGTTATGAATGAATGAAGGAGCAGAGAGAATCGAAATTTAGAAGAATTAGGAGCTAAGAAATCGAAACTAAAGAAATTGCCGGTCTTAAGGGAGCTTAACTTTTGTACAGTATGCCCCAAATAATAACAGTTGCAATCAGTGTTTAAATTGCTGACAGTAAAATAGCAACAGCAGACAAAAATTTACTAAAACTTAACAAAACCATTATCAAATTCTTCCAAACGACGTTGGCTGTTGCTTCAGATATGAAAATGATTGGAACTAAATAAAATGAAACAGCACACACACAAAATGATTTTGTCTGCAATGACTGCGACTGCGGCGCGCCATGATTTCTAGCCGATAGCAACAGTCGTTTGGTGAAAAATTACTAGCGACTGTTTCATTTTAAGCAAATATTCTGCTAGAAATATCAACAGTCAATGCAACGACTGAAATCACTACGGAACAGTGTTGAAATCGCAGAATTATTTTCACTGCTCAACTGAATTACTGACTGCGACTGAGAAAATGATCCAAACAAAATGAATTGAAACAGCACACACAAAAAAAGATTTTGTCTGCAATGACTGCGACTGCGGCGCGCCATGATTTCTAGCCGATAGCAACAATCATTCGGAGAGAATTGGCTTGCGACAGCGCAAATATTATGATAGATTTAGCAAACTGTAGAGTGCGTCAGTTGCAGTTTCAGCCGTGTGATGTACTTAAAGAGTGTTTGTTGTGTTAGAAAGCCGGCTGTAGTATTTACTTAAGATTTGAAAATAAATTAAAATAATGGCTCCAAGTGCACGGAACAGTTTAATTTTGGAAAGATTTGACATTTGTAATGAAAGCGAATATGTAAAATGCAAAGTATGTGGGCATTTGTTAAAAAAAAATAGAATTTCAAATTTAAAAGCACACTTGTTAAAACTTCATGAAATCAGCATAAGTGAAAGTGAAACATCAAGCGCTGCGTGTAGCACAATTATTAAAAAACAATTTCGGAAACAAACTGTAAAAATTGAAATAAGCAAAAAGCAATTATTTCGAAGTTACATCGGCTTGGTAACTGAAAATGGTGTTCCGTTTAATGTGTTAAATTCAGACAACTTTAAAAATATTATAGATCCCATTTGTCGTGGCTTAGGCGAAAAACTCAATAAAAATTTTCGTTTAAACAGTAGCAACTGTAAAATAGTTTTAAAATCTGTTGTCATTAACATAAAAGAATATATTAAAATGGAGCTGAAACAGCGATTGATATCATTGAAAGTCGACAGCGCCACGAGATTGTCACGCAATATATTTGGCATAAGTGCACAATTTATAAAAAATAATACCATCACTTCGACAATTTTGGGTATGGTTGAATTGAAAGGAGCAGCATCAAGTACATCTCGGAATCTGGCGACAGAAATAGTCAATGTTTTGAGCAAATACAATGTAAATCTAAATCAAGTTGTATCAATTACATCAGATAATGGTGCAAACATGATTAAGGCTACAAAAATTTTGTCCCACTGCAGTATTTTTTCCACATCATACGAAGATTGCGAGGAAGAGGAATCAAATGAGGTGTACTTAAAGAACATAGAGCTTTTCGAAGATTCTAATAACACGCAGTTAGGTGATATACAAATTTGTCGCTGTGCAGCGCATACTGCTCAACTGTGCGCTCTTGATGTTATGAAAGACCCAAACATAAAGGGATGTCTTATTAACTGTCGAAATGTTGTAAAATTTATAAAAAAGAATTGTAACGGTTACCGCGAAATTTTTGAATTGAAGAAATTGAATTTGCCCCAACTCGATTGCCCAACACGTTGGGGCTCAACATATAACATGGTATGCAACGTTTATAAAGCTAAAGAGGTTTTACAACACATCGAGTCCATTAAAAATCAATCTCATGATGAAAATTTCGAGTTAAGCAATGAATTTTGGGACTTTGTAGGTACCTATTGTACCATATTTGAACCCACTGCAAAAAACTATAATAAAGTTTCAAGAGGAACAATTGCACTATGGGAATTTTTATGCGCAATGGCTAAAATGTAAAATTATGACCATTAAAATTTTAGAAACAAATGGCGAAAATAAAGATTTCCAAGATATCCGAAAGAAACTTTTACATTGCATTGAAAACAGAACTACGAAGCTTTTAAAAAACGAAAGTTTAAATGCTTGTTTGTTTTTGGACCCACGCTTTAGCCACACACTCTCTGCAGATAGAAAACTAGAAGCAATCAAATATTTAAAAAAGCTCTATGATCGCATAAAAGCAATTGGGCCTATAATGCCGGAAAAAAATAAGAATCTTAGTGACGTTTATGCGAATGAAACGAATCATGATCTTGAAGAGGAGGATGAATACTTGAACGAATACCTTTCACGTAATGTTGAGCCTCAAAATGAAGACGATATGGACGTACAAATTCAAAATTTGAAATTACCCTATCAACGAGCTGAAACAAATATATTGGACTTTTGGATAGATCGACAATTTACCGATCCAGAATTATTTGCACTTGCTAACATTTGCTTTGCGATTCCGCCTACCCAGGTACATGATTTATTAACATTCTGGTCTCTTCTTGACAAACAGAAAATTAAAAAAAAATTGCGAATTTACTTTTAACAAGATAATATGTTTAATACATATGTATGTGTAAACATGATGCAATTTTTCTTAAGATAAATCAGACCGTTTTTCATGAAATTTTTTTTTTCTGGCAGATCATTGATTGAAACTACTTTCTTATTTTTAGGTAACAATAGAGCGTGCCTTCTCTTCGTTAAAGTTAATTCTGTCAGATAACCGGAATCGCCTCAATCACGATACTTTGGAAGATATATTGATGGTCAAACTTAATCCATCATTTCTCGACAAAGCTATCGATGAATTGCCGCTGTTTGAAAGCAACGATGCAGAACAGAATGAAGACCTATAACTCTTTTATACTAATTGTTAATAAATTTCTGGATTAGATTAAAAGAATATGCATTATACAAATGTAATTTATTCAAATTTCAAATGCCAAATCAAATATACATATTTTGTTTCTGTAAACATTGTACGCTTTTATTACACAGGCTAACAACCAAAAATGAAATGGACAACCACCACTGTAAAATTATGATGTAGCACTTTGATACATACATATGCATGTACATACGTACACACACTCTTTAAGTACATCAAACGACTGAAACAGCAACTGACGCACTCTACAGTTTGCTAAATCTATCATAATATTTGCGCTGTCGCAAGCCAATTCTCTCCGAATGATTGTTGCTATCGGCTAGAAATCATGGCGCGCCGCAGTCGCAGTCATTGCAGACAAAATCTTTTTTTGTGTGTGCTGTTTCAGTTCATTTTGTTTGGATCATTTTCTCAGTCGCAGTCAGTAATTCAGTTGAGCAGTGAAAATAATTTGCGATTTCAACACTGTTCCGTAGTGATTTCAGTCGTTGCATTGACTGTTGATATTTCTAGCAGAATATTTGCTTAAAATGAAACAGTCGCTAGTAATTTTTCACCAAACGACTGTTGCTATCGGCTAGAAATCATGGCGCGCCGCAGTCGCAGTCATTGCAGACAAAATCATTTTGTGTGTGTGCTGTTTCATTTTATTCAGTTTCGATCATTTTCGCAGTCACAGTCAGTAAATCAGTCTAGCAATGAAAATTAGGTAGCAATTTTAAACCCTGGTTGCATTAATCTCAGAAAATCTTCAAAATAGGTTAAAAATGCAGCTAAACGAACTAAGCTAACTGCTTTATGCTTTTAATTAAACCGAGGTAGTGTTTCTTTCTTTAATAATAATGAAAAGAAACATCTAAGTTTGTCGAATTAATTTTTTTAATTTTTGAATATTTCGACTTGTGGATCTTGAGAGTTCATTGACAATGAGAAATTAGCAACAAAATTATGTGTTGTCTGTTATTTTGAGAAGTTATGTAAGTGAATTGAGGAATTACGATGGCTAGATTATGATGCCGGTTACAAACCCGCTGAGAAATGTATTTTATTTTATATTTTTTTAATTGTTAAGCTATTTGTTAAAGCAAACTAATAATTATTTTTATAAAAAATTATTGGAATAGTTTTTGGTGTCAGTATATTCGTTATTAATTGTGTGTATTTTGATCGTTCAAAAGAAGTGAATGCTAAAAACGAAGAAATTAAGCAGATACTGCCTAAAAAATAATCAAATAGATATGTAGATGTGTTGAATTATTTTGAAAATTGAGTACACTCAAGTTGGTGCTCTATTAACAGAAGCAATCCAAACCATTCGTGCAGACCTTGCTACCCAATCTCCAGTATATTTATGCAGGGAAATGTCCATAATTCTAATCGAATGTAACCATATAGTTGTTGTTCCGCTTTTTAACTAATTACTGTTGTCTTGGATCTACAACATTTATTAATTTCCATTAAAAAAAATTACTCACCTCGACTAATATTTCAATCTAATAAACTGATTACGATTGCTTATTTCTAGGCTAAACGTATACAGAGCAGTGAACTGGCCGCCATAAAGGTAATCAAACTTGAACCCACCGATGACATACAAATCATTCAACAGGAGATAATTATGATGCGCGATTGTCGACATCCGAACATAATTGCTTATTATGGCTCATATTTGCGGCGTGATAAACTCTGGATTTGCATGGAATATTGTGGCGGTGGTAGTTTACAAGATATTTATCAAGTTACCGGACCACTGATTGAACAACAGATTGCGTATATGTGCCGTGAAACACTAAAAGGTCTGGAATACCTGCATTCCATGGGCAAAATGCATCGTGATATCAAAGGAGCAAATATTTTGTTGACAGAATATGGTGATGTGAAATTGGCCGATTTTGGCGTGTCAGCGCAAATAACGGCAACGATAAACAAGCGTAAAAGCTTTATTGGTAAGTAGAAATAGGCTAAATTGGCAATGAATCAATTACCGTGTTTTTTCAAAACGATGTTTATTGTCTATTCTGTTATAAGATTAACAATAATATTTAAAGGTGTTCATTCTATATATTATTTTTTATCAGTATACTAGCTGACCCCGCAGGCGTTGCCCTGCGTGAAATTATGTGTTGTGAAAAGAAAAGAAAGTTGAATTTACTCGTATGTGAAGCATTTGTGCTTTATGAAAGAACCCAGAATCAATCCTGTTCGCTGAATATAAGTTTGGGATTCTATAACTTTATTAGTTTTGTGAACAGAACACTGATTTTTAAAGTATAGTTCAAGAATTAGGTAAAGTTGCGAAATTGTGGCGAATGTAGAAACACTTTCTTAAATATAGTTCAGTAAATACAGCCCTCCTTATAGAATTTATATAACTTTGTGCTAATAATGTTTTTTTCTCTACAAGTATTTTATTATTTTCTATATTTAATGCCGAAACATTTAGTTTCCATTTACGAGGGCGGATTGATATTGAAGCTACAATCGAGATGGCAGCACAAACACAAAAACTTTCTTTTTTTAGAAATTGCGATATGTCAAACGTCAGCTGTTAAAATTTCACCCAAATTCATCGATTAGTTTATTTGTTTTAGTCGTTTGAAGTAAGCAACTTTTGTGTTTCTTGAAAAATGGAAAAAAGCGAATTTCGTGCAGTGATTAAACACTATTATTTGAAAGGGAAAACGGCGAAAGAGACAAAATGGTAAAATATTGGATTGCTGAATTTAAACGCGGCCGAACAAGCACTGCAACAATACCATCAACAGGAAGGCCAAAAGAGGTGGTTACTGAAGAAAATATCAAGAAAATCCTCGATATCGTTATGAATGATCGCCGAGTCAAGTTGCGTGAGATTGTTGAAATGGTAAACATATCATATGAACGTGTGTTCAACATTTTGCATGAACATTTGCATATGAAAAAGCTATCGGCAAGATGGGTGTCGCGTTTGCTCAGTGTCGAATAAAAACGAGTTCGACAGACCACTTCACAGCGGTGTTTGGACATGATAAAGCTGTTGATTTTTGGCGTCGATTAATAACTGTTGATGAAACGTGGGTCCACCACTACACACCTGAAACCAAAAATCAATCGAAACAATGGGTGGAAGCTGGTGGAAGTGCTCTGAAGAAGGCGAAGGCAGTGAAATCGGCTGGCAATGTTATGGCCACTGTATTTTGGGATGCACACTGAATATTGCTCATCGATTATCTTGAAAAAGGATCCACAATCACAGGAAGGTATTATCGTTATTGGATTGATGCAATCAAGGAAAAACGACCACATTCAAAGACGAAAAAAATGCTCTTTCTTCAAGACAAGGCACCGGTTCACACAGCATTAGATACGATGCTAAAATTACGTGAAATACACTTCGAATTGGTTAATCATCCACATTATAGTCCAGATTTAGCTCCTAGTGACTTTTTCCTGTTTCCAAACTTGAAAAAATGGCTCGCAGGAAAAAGATTCATCTCAAACGAAGAAGAAAAGATTCATCCGAAACTAACGCGTATTTTGAGGGGTTCCCGAAATCGTATTATTCAGATGGAATAAAAAAGTTGGAATATCGTCTTACTAAGTGTGTCGAAGTAAAAGGAGACTATGTTGAGAAATAAATGGTTTTTGAAAAAAAAAACGTTTTTTCCAACTTGGGTAGCTTCAATATCAATCCGCCCTCGTAGTTGGGCATTCATTTTTCTTTTCTTTATTATTTTTCATTTGACTTAAGCTTTCCATTTACCAATTTTTTACATGTTTCATGTTCACAATAGAGGCTAAGTTTCGTGCACGTGCGTTATATTCGAATAGTGTCATAAGTTTCCCTTTCAGAAGGACCACTAAATAAAGGTAGTTGTATTGTTGTCACGTGCGCTGCTTACCTTTCGATCTTACACTTTAATAAGTTAATACACTCCTGCGAGTCTGTGTGTGTGCGTGCATGTGTGTGATGAATGAGTGTTCATACCAAGAACGATAATATACGGTATTTGGTTCATACTCCCTTTGCAGCAACTACTTACGAACATATGTGTGTTGCCTCTGTTTTGACCAATTCCCCTGCGCCCTCTGGTAGTGCCTGTTAAATGCGGTTGTTGTTCGATTCCAGCTTTTGAGGTTTTTGACACTTGTAATTTCTTTTGCACACTCATATTTGCAGATATCTCATTCGTTTCCCGCTTTGCTTATTCGCTTCTTAGTTTGTTTGTTTTGTTTTAATTTGTTTGTAGTTGCCTGATCCTCTTTTTGTAAATTCTTTATTGTCGTTGCTGTTGTTTATGTAAATGTGTTTCAATTGAAGTAAACACACTGCAATATTTTACTTCAGTTTTAATGTGCATTTCATTCATTTTATTTTACTGAATTTTTATTCAGCACGAAATGAAGGAGCTTTTAATTTATAATCCCTTGGAAGGTTTTCACTTTTAAGATATTTGTCAAACAAAAATTTCACTTTGGAACTTTAATGATATAAATTATTATGCAATTTTAATTTCATTGATTTGTAGGTAGCGCTAAGTAGCAGACAGATAGAAATAAACGTATTTACTTTCAATTGAGCTGATTGCCATTTAAGTATTCCTGCACGATGATCATTCAACGTACACCAATCGCCATATTCCTTTGTGATCGAAAACTAAGTGGATTGGAATTAATATTTTTGTGTACTCGATTTTTTTTTAAAGATTTTAAAAACTTTAAAGTATGATAACACTAGTTTACAGCCAAAATGTACATTCAATGCCATTATATTTTTTTTAAATATATTTTGACCTACTGAACTCGAAAATCGCAAATTTTCGATGGATAGGTTTCCGACATATGAGACTTTTCAATTTTTTTTTGTGTGCCTAGTTTAAAAGACCGATTGGGTCGCACAACATATCAAATAATAAAAAATCCAATAATCACTTCTAATGCGGCCCATAGACGATACATCATGATCATACTCATATTTAATAGTATGTGTGAAAAAGAGAGAAAATATGCATGGATGTGTCACACAGACATGATCGCGCTGTGATCACTGACTGATCGTCGAAAATCTAAATCATTTAGATTTTGAGGGGAAATTTTACTACGATGTTGATCATGATGTATGCATGATAGTCGTTTGTTGGCAATTTACATGCAAATTTTGCTCATTTGAGTTTGACTGCCAACGTGTGAAGATGTGTGCGGATAAAAATAATAAAAATGTGTTTCTGCTGGAGTCCCTTGAATGCTATTGTACTATTTTTTTGTGCCTTTCTTTCATCGAAAATTTTTTTTGTCATTTTTTTTCCAATTTTTCCTTGCACAGTACAAGCGCTAGCGCACACAAAACTTTGTCATCCGACAGAGACATGACAACCTCACTCAACGACGACTATGAAAAAATGATGATCTTCGATTTTGATCACTCGTCTGTGGCGGAGCTTCATTCAACACGTACACGAATGAGTATGATCATGATGTATCGTCTATGGGCCGCATAACAGTATTTTACAAGCGGATTATTAGTTTAACTGTTATGGTCCAAAATATATTAGAAAATCTATTTTTGGCCAAAATAAATTTGAAAATTCACTGTATCGTCAAACCAAAATAGAAGACTTGAAATTAAGCACAATTTCTTATTATTTGCGAATATATCGTACTCATGCGAAGGAAACAAGGTACTGATGAAGGAAGTCTATGAGTTACGAGCTATTGAGTGAAGGTACCAAAATTAAAATTTTCCCCAATTTTTAATACACTGGACTGTATCATTAGCATTCGCCATTTATATAAACCTTCTTCAAATCCATTTAAAATGCATTTGTGGTTCTTAAGCGCAGGTAATTAAATTAAAAATCTTTCATTTGATGTCTTGTGCGTCCTAATCGGAAATTTTAAACCCTAAATATATCCCAACAAGTGAAGCCACCTCTAAAATTGATCCCAAAAAAATTCACAAGCCCATATCTCCAAAACCTTTTTTTTCGAACAAGAATTAACATTTTATTGAATCTGCGTCAATGTTAAGCCTAAGAATAAGTAGATCAAATCTTAAAACTAGTAACTAAAGTAATTTTAACCTAAATTGAATTTGACCATCAAATTTCGGCTCTGCTTCGCTCTTCAAAAGGCGGGAAAGTGTCTTCTCTGCAGGCGGGATCGGCTTGTTGGTTTTGCGAGGGATTTCCCTACTATATTCGGTTGATTTTCCAGTTTTGCTATGTATTTCTTCTTTCTAGTTTTTATTTCTCTGATGATTGTAGGTATTTTCAGGTCTTTGTGAATATTATCGTTTTGGATGTACCATGGTGCCCTGTTTTTAACCTATGTAAGTATCTTTGACTTAAACCGTTGAATTATGGCAAAATGAGAAACGGATGCATTATCCCACAGTTGAATGCCTTACATCCTTAGAGGTAGGTAGGTAAGGCGGCCACCCAAAAAAGGGCGCACTTAGGCCAACATTGCCTCTTTGTGATACCGCATGGGACAACAGGTCCCATCCCTTTCAAAGCTCCAGCCATTTGGAGCTTTTACTGAAGCAGTTGATGTAGCTCATTTTTTTTTTTTTTTTTTTTTTTAATCTCCATTTATTTAACTACAATCTGTCCAGCTGGACATTCAGTACTACTTATATTATATTTGGTTATAAACATGTGTATGAATTTTCAGTAACATTCAATACATTAGGTACATTATTTTTTTTATTTTTTATGTTTTTTTATTTCTAATTTGATCTTAGGTGGTAAATCTGAATGGTAAGTCCGATGGTACATATTTTTTTAGTCTTCGCGCGCTGGTATCGCTGGTTATCAATTCTACCGCTAGGTTGTTAGGATGGACTCTAAGACGTTTGCGATATGAGTGGCTATATTTCATGATTTCATCATTTACTTTTGGGATGTTTAGATCCCGATGAATGATGTCGTTGCTGACATACCAAGGTGCATTAGCACACAGTCGTATGACTTTTGATTGGAATCGTTGTAGGATGTCCAGGTTTGACTTGGATGCTGATCCCCAAATTTGAATACCATAAGTCCATATGGGCTTCAGTATTACCTTATATATCAGGACTTTATTTCCAAGTGTTAGGGCTGACCTTCGTCCAAGTAGCCAGAACAAAGACCTAAGCGTTATTCCAAGTTGTTTCCGTTTGGAGAAGATGTGATAGCGCCACGTAAGCCGCCGATCCAGGTGCACCCCAAGGTATTTTGCATGGTCTGCTTGTGGCAATTGGGAGTTACTTAGTGTCACTGGAGGGCAAGAACCTGCACGTAGGGTAAAAGTCGTTTGCACTGATTTTATTGCATTTGCTTTTATTCGCCACTTGTCTAGCCATAAGTCAATTTGGTTCAGGTTCTCCTGCAAATGCTTCGAGGCTAACACGGGGTTTTTGTTGCAGGCCATTACAACAGTATCATCTGCAAAAGTTGCGGTATATGTGGTAACAGTCAGCGGCAGGTCAGCCGTGAATAGTGTGTAGAGCACAGGTCCCAAAACGCTCCCTTGTGGAACACCAGCTTTGATTGGATGGAGGGAAGTTACGTCGCTGTTAACTTTGACCATGAAGAATCTGCTTTCTAAGTAGGACTTTAATATGGCAAAGTAGTGATAGGGTAAATGCATTTTCAATTTGTACAGTAACCCTTGGTGCCACACCTTGTCGAATGCTTGGGTGATATCCAGGAATGCAGCTGAACAGTATTCTCTATTTTCTAGTGCATTCTGTGCAAATGCATATACTCGATTTATTTGTTCTATCGTAGCATGATGCTTTCGGAATCCAAATTGATGGGAAGGTATAAGTTGTTTTGACTCGATGCTTGGGAGGAGTCGCTTCAAAAGAAGTTTCTCAAACATTTTGGAAAGTATCGGAAGCAAGCTAATTGGTCTATATGAAGTGACCACTTCTGCCGGTTTCCCAGGTTTGGGAACAAGGATAATTTGAGCCACTTTCCATGGAGCTCATCTTCTTTTTTTAGATATCTCCTAAGGAGTCCAAAAAGTAGTCGCGTAGGAAAGTGCGCCTCCTTCTGGACAAAGCTGGACACGTGCACAACAGGTGAGCAATGGACTCTTCCTCCTCCTCGTCCATGCAACTCTTGCAGACGTCGTTAGAGGCGATCCCCAGCCTACACCCGTATGTGCCTAGAGTCCAGTGTCCCGTTAGGACGCTAATCACGGGACCTATGCTTTGTCTATTTAGAGCCAGTAGGTCCTTAGAGCGCTTGACATTTATCTCTGGCCAGGTTTGTCTAGCTATTTTACATCCTGAAAGTTTAGACCAGCGCCTGCCCGCTGTTCCTAAGCATATTGTATTAACTAAGAGCTTACATGTGGCAATAGGAATACCGAATTGCGACCTATCTGGTTCAATCGGTATGGTAGTACCCTCACGGGCAAGTTCAACCGCCTTGCAGTTCTCTGGAATATCTCTGAGACCGGGAACCCAGCACAGATGCAGACGGGTCTGCTTAGCTATCTCGTCTAAAGACTTGCGGCAGCTTTTGATGGCTTTTTAGGTGATAATAACCGAATCCAGGGAGCGCAAAGCAGCTTGGCTTTCGGACAGAATGCAAATATCAAGTTCAGCTATCTTCTTCTTCCTTAGCCAAGACAGTGCTGCCTCTATAGCCGCGACCTCTGCCTGAAAACACTGCAGTGGTCGGGCATCCTAAAGGACATGTTAATGTCCAAATCTTCTGAGAATACACCACCTCCCACCCTACTCTGTACTTTGGATCCATCTGTGTAGATGCGAACCCCTTCTACATGAGGGGGGATGCCATCCTTCCATTCGTCCCTGGAGGGAATGGAGATCTTGCATAATAACCGAAAAACCGTAGGAAAATGAGTTTGATCGTAAACGCGCACCTAAAATCAGCGACTTAAATTAAACGCGTCCGTCCGATTTAAACATTCAGCATGGAGTAAAGTTTATTGTGATTTCTTTCTATATTGTGTTCATGTATACATGTATGCATGTGTGTATATTCATAATACATGCTCTTCTTATTCTACAGTGTGATGAAATGTGTAATTCTTTAATACATTTCAACATTGCACATACCGGCGGAAGGCATACATTGGTGTGTTGTAGTCGAAAGAGTCAGGAATACCCTCAAAATGTCTTAAAATGGACGCATGACCTACATTCCTGGCATCCCATTGATGCGTAGCTTTTAGCCTGATAGCTGAGTTTGCAGCCACTTTTTCGCCAAAAAGCCTAACAGGCAGCAGATTGAGCATAATGTCCAATGCTGCTCTTTTGCAAGAGTACAGAGCTACCTGAGTCTTCCTAATGCGCTCGCTTATATTAGCCTTCCAGTTCAGCTTCCTATCTAGGATCACGCCCAGATATTTAGCCTCCTAGACAAGATCAATATCTACACCCATTAGTTTTGGAGCAATAAATTGAGGAATTTTATACTTCCTAGAGAAGAGTACCAACTTAGTCTTGGTCGGATTAACCCCCAACCCACAGTCAGTAGTCCTTTTAGAGAGAATGTTCAGCATGTTTTGCATCAAGTCCCTCAAAGTAGATATGTATTTACCCGAGATACTAATAGCAACATCATCCGCATACGCAACCACCTCCAGTCGAACAAGCAGCTCATTTACCGCAAGATTCCAGAGTAGGGGTAAAAGAACTCCACCTTGAGGTGTGCCTCTGCACACGGACTTCTAGGCCGACGCCGCCCCCAGCTGTGAATTGATTATCCTGCTACTAAGCATGTTTTCAATCCACCTGCTAATGGCGGGTTCCACCTCCAAGTCTCGCATCGCACCGATTATTGCGTCTGATTTGATGTTGTTAAAAGCTCCCTCAATGTCCAGGAAAGCCACTAGGGAGAACTCCTTGTTGTGCAGGGAGCACAACAAGGTGTTTGCTAGAGATTAAGGAGTGTAAAGCGGTCTCCACCGATTTACCCTTGAAGTAGGCATGCTGAGAGACTGACAGCTTCTGTCTGTCTATAGTGAGTCTCAGATGAATGTCCAACAACCTTTCCAGAATTTTTAGACAGAAGGAGGACAGACTAATGGGTCTTAAGTCCCCTGGAGCTGTGTGCGAGCTTTTGCCGGCCTTGGGTATAAAAATTACACTCACATGCTTCCATGAGTCTGGAATATATGCTAATTCAAGACATCTATTGTAGATCTTTAACAGCCACTCTATTATAAGATTCTCTGACTGCTGAATTTCAATTGGAGCTACACCATCTGGGCCAGATGCTTTAAATGGTTTGAAGCTATGGATAGTCCATTGCTATTTTGGCTTCGTGACTATGTCTGAGTTGACTTCAACTACATTCCCGCTGGGCTTCGTTCTCCGCGGAATGGTGCTCGAGCAACCAGGGAAGTGAGTCTCCAGAAGAAGCTCTAGAGTCTCATTACTATTTGAAGTCCAGGATCCATCCTCCCTCCTCAGGTAACCAGGTTCCATTGGAGCAGTTGATAGGATCTTCCTCAACCTGGACGTCTCAGAGATATCTTCTACGTCACCGCAAAAGTTTCTCCACGATTCTTTTTGTGCCTTCCTAAGCTTACTTTTGAAGGTTCTGAGTGCTACCTTTTATAAATCCCAGTCTGCACTATCTCTAGACTTCTTTGCATTGTTAAAAAGTCTTCTACAGTTTTTTCTGAGTCTTTGTTTCCCCCTGTGTTTACTGAAGGGGCAAGAGACCAATAGAGCCTTATTAAGAGCAACCGTTAGAACCTCCACAGACCTATCAATTTCGGCACACGTGCTTGTGCTTGTGGGTTGGGAGGTAGTAGTCTAGCTACAGTCACCATGTAGAGGTCCCAGTTTGCCTTTCTGACATTTAGGCTTTAGGGATAGGTAGACTAGAAGATCAAACTGAATTAATGATCCGAAAGGAATGTTCCTCTAGAACTCTCCAATCTGAGATCCGATCAAAAATTGATTCGGAGGCAAGGGTTAAGTCAAGGACTTCTTGCCTATTAGCAGTAATGAAAGTGGGTTCTGACCCCTTATTACATACAGAAAGGTTAGTCGTTACAATATATTCATATAATGACTCACCTCGTTCATTGACATCCGTGCTTCCCCAGATGTCGTGGTGCGCATTGGCATCGCATCCAATAATAACAGCCACCCGTTGAGCCTTTGCATCCACAACAAGATTATGTAGGTTGGCTTCTGGAAGGATCTCATGGTCATGCGCCATATAGGCCGAGACCAACCAGTACCGTCCCTTGCCAGTTTCCAGCCAGACGGCCGTTAAATCCTTGTTGCTGTAATTGGGGAGAATAAATGAGCTAACATTATTCCTAATGAGGATACAAGACCTAGGTCTTCCTTCACTTACGGTATGCAGCAAGCTGTAATTCTCAGTCCTGAGACCACATTCCAAGTCCCCGTGTGTCCAGGGTTCTTGGATCAGGACAACGTCTACTCCGCCTTTTGCAAGACGTAGCTGAAGGCTGGCAGACGCCGCCTTCGAGTGATGGAGGTTAATTTGCACTATTCGTAGTATCTCTGCTACTTGTAGCGCTGGTCACCTCCACCACCGTGATATCAGCCTCAGACTCCGAGTCTGGCTCGAGAAGGACTTCCTCCTCACTGAGTGTGGTTGTCCCTAGGAGACTCTCCAAACCCCCCACAGTTGACATAGAGTCACTGCGTTTCGGGTGCATGGCGGAGTCCTCAGCAGCAGCAGGATCAGCAGTTACCCGTGAAGGATTAACTACCGCTTGATCCGTGTCAGACGGTTGCCCGTCCTTTTTGCACGACCTTGAGGCTTGTAGGTGAGAAGCCATAGCCCACGACCCAATTGGATTTCGCTAGAGTCGCCAGAGATTCGGCTTTCACCACAATGGTTATTGACCTGCAATCCCCTCTTGGTTCCTCTACCTTAGTAACCTTCCAATTATTAGTCGGGAGCTGCTTGTTGCTCAACCTAAAAATCTCCAAGATAGTCTCAGGGTCAGACGGTTCGGCTGGGATCCACGCGCGCGCTCTAGGTCTACTAGGGATCAGCTCCCTAGGTACGACTTCGAGCCTTGCGCCTGGCCATGCTTCCCCTATCCTGGAGATCGCAATCCTATAAAGGTCGACTGACCTTTGATCCGCGCAGGCAATCAGCTTCACGTGGCCCTGATGCCATCCGCTGTCGCGAAAAGAAGGAAAACCACCTGGGAATTCCTTCAAAAGCTGGAGGTCGATCCTTGAAAGGCTGACCTTTCTCCAGCACTCAGGAGCGATACTGCCATCCGGGTCATTACGATCTATGACCGCCATGACCTGGTGTCCTTTCAGCGAGTTTCGTCGCCCATTCGAGGGAAGCCTTCTGCTTCACCGTCCTCTCCTTCTCTGGTACAAGCGTTCCACCGTCCGGAGAACAGCCCTTTTTACCTTGTCGAACCTTTTAATTTCCTGGTTAGCAACACTATCGTGGCTTTGCTTGTGCCAGGCTCGTCGTCCTTAGCTACAATAGCCGCCGCAGAGTGTGCGGAGAATTTAGGATTCCCATCCGAATTGGCGTTTAGAGAGTTTTTGGCGCACGTCAGTTTTTTTTATATTTAATTTACTCATTCTGGTTCTGACGGCCACCCGCTCAATTGATCAAGCTAAGGCAGCCAAAAATTTGAAAGGGGAAAGGGTTGGTCAACTGTAGCAGCGCCCCATACCACAGCAAGGCCACCGTTACTACCTGAGGCGGCCTGGTGTCTGGAAGGGGAGCTCCGTTAGGATACAGCCTCATTAACCTCCTGGCTGCAAAACAACATCCAATGGGCACGATCCCAAGAACACCCTGAATTAGGAGGGAGACAGTTCTTAATTGGATTACTCCACAGTAGTCAGTCCGGCTAGGGTAATCCCATAAGAGCCGAAACTCCGCCATCCTAACCCATTGCATCATTGCCATCATTTAAGCCTTCGTACCCCGACAAGGTGACTGCTCTTCACGAAGGCTTACATCCTTAACGGCTTAACAACTGCATTGTAGGGGAGACTATATTCCAGACTTAAAATGGATTTATGGATAATTTGCCAATGCAGATTGGAGACCTTCAACTTCATATGTAAAATTTTAGTTGTAATATGCGTGCGCTAAGTTAAGCGCCTGTCTAAATGAATGCCGGATTAGCTTGCGGAATTTCGATATATTAAGCCGAACAACTGGGTACGTACCAGGCTTCACAGAGAACGTTAAGTGCTAGCTTTTTTGCTCACTGAATTTTATACTCTACATTCCTAGCCATTCTTCTACCCCAAGTCAGTCCTCTTGTAGTGCCCTCGATGCTTTTGTCGAACATTTATTTAAACTAACAATGGCGGTGTCATCCGCAAATGTTGAAATTAGTGTGCTTTCACTCATTGGAATAGCAGAAGTAATTACTACATATAATGTAGGGCCTAGAAGACTATCTTGAGGCACTCCCTCTGAAATTGGAAAATCCTCGTAAATAAATTCGTTTACTTTTACACTAAAACGTGTATTGGATAAGTAGGACTCAAGTATTTTATGATAGCTTTTTGGAAGAAACTTTTTTATTTTAAACATCAGTCCTTGATGCCATACCTTATCAAATGCTTGAGCCACGTCAAGTAATGTTGCAGAGCTTTTCTTATTTCATTTGTAATTCGATTTACTTGGTCAATAGTGCTGTGCTCTTCTCGGAAACCGAATTGATGTATTACGTAATTACGCTGTGTTCATGAAGTAAAGCAGATAGTTTATATAGTAGTAGCTTCTTAAACCATTTGGAAAGGCAAGGCAACCGGCTGATAGGTCTCGGAGACCTATCCATATACAATTTTTTAAATGCGATTTTCAAGTTCTATAGGTCAAAATACATAAGAAATATATGATGGCATTGAATGTACAGAATTTTTCATGTAAACTAATGTACTTATCTGTAGCATATGAGTGTTAAGTGGAATGCGTCTTTCAGTAAAGTACGTATATTTCACATTCAATAATTTTGAATATTTTAATTAGCAGTTTGTAACCCGTAACCAATCTCTTTGATATTTCGATATGTGGCGATTTGATACTCATTTCTATTTTTACTGGTCTATTTTTTTGATGGTTAGATAAGTTTCCTTATATAAGCATTCTAGTTTAATTTCAGTTTAAGTCACGGCTTCGCCCAGGGCATATTTGCTTAATGCTTTTTCTGTTTGCTTTAAATCCTCGAATCATTGGCAGTAGTTGTTACCGGAAGCCTTGTATAAATTATTAATTATCATGTAAGGAATTAATAGTAACTCAATCTTCAATGGGTAAAAATGTATATATCAGTACACAGCGACAAACAAATGCATACTCTTCATATTTTACTGTTGACTCTGTTTGAATATGAGGAAACATCTCATTGCACAAAGGAGATAATAGAAGGTGGTAGATATTGTATGCAGAAAACGAAAAAGAATATGAGATAAACAACTCACATCACTCCAAGAAGCTTACGAGAGAGCACAGAAATAGTGAATTAGATTTATGCATGTTCCGTAGATCTCTTCTCAGATACGCTTGCTGCGCCTCGAAAAGATCTCGAATGTTACAATTGACGACTCTTTCTAGATTAATCGGTCTGAAATCTGTAGACAATTAATGTCCCCGTTCTTACCGCCAAAAACCACTCCGATTTTTTTTTCATCTATTCGTATTTAGTATGCAATTTATAGAAATACACCTGATGCGCTGTTGAAACTTCCCTCCTTAGATGCTTTTATACAAGGAGAGGCCATAAAGGCCTTCAATAGGCAGTGGGTGGGTGCGCGTTAGAATCTTGAAGATATTATTGGCACTGACATGGATGCCCGTCTATGCCCATTGATTCGATGTCCACGTATCCTATAACTGAAAGGCGGTACTTTATAAAAATTCCAGAGGTTCACTTA
The DNA here is from genome assembly GCA_920105625.2 of Clusia tigrina. Taxonomy (NCBI): domain Eukaryota; kingdom Metazoa; phylum Arthropoda; class Insecta; order Diptera; family Clusiidae; genus Clusia; species Clusia tigrina. Next base: position 61,712,548 of record OV050030.1, read on the forward strand.
TGGTTTGATCGTACGACTAAGCTCGGCAGGCAGTGCTGTCGTATTTTCACGGATGGATCCAAAACACATACTAGATTGGGTTCTGGGGCTTTCGTGGAACTCAACGGGTTCCAACTCCATTATGCCCTTGGTTGTCATCCTTCTGTCTGGGCGGAAGTTCATGTCATTCTAAGGGCGATGGAATACGTGGTGGAAAGCAGATGGCGTAGCATAAGTATTTGTGTCTGCAGTGACAGTTAAGCTGCACTGAGAGCCTTAACTTGACACTTCAAAGTTGATGCTGTTGTGCAAATCGAGATTGAATTATTTTCGAAATAGTAATAGTCTTTTGCTAACATGGGTCCAGGACACATGTGTCTTATGGGAAATGAAGTCGCGGACAAACTAGTGAATAGAGGACTTGAGACCAGTATTACTGGCCTGGAGCCTGTTTTTCCCATAACTTTTGCTGACATCAGAGTTGCCTGTCCACAGAATCACGGGGTGGCTATAAGAGGCAGCAGATGTGCAAATGTTATTTCAAATAGAACGTCAAGGCTTCTTTTGTCATTTGGTAGGACAGACTGCAGAGTTCTGGTAGGACTGATAACATTTCAGTTTTCTTGAGCTAAGCAGATGCAAAAGATAGGTATTGCAGACATTTTGTGAGGCCTATGCAGAGGAAGATGAAATGGTTTAGGACCGAAATTAATTTTTCGCCCTATCCCCTTCATTATCTTGAACCCGGAAAGTTACGCGTCCAAGATGCATGTGAGGACGGTATCCATATCTGAAATTTACCACCTTCAGCGAACCCAGCGATACCTACCACCAGGTTAGAACTCGCTCCCTTATTGGAAGCTGAATCCCCCTGATATACGAGTATATCTTGCATAGGTTCGTATTCAGTCCTTTGTTCTGTTCACGGATACGGGCGAGTATTTCGCTTGGTTTGTGGGCATTTCAGCCACCACTTTGGTCAACCATTCTCGGGAAGACATAAAGGAACATTGCATGTTTATAACGCCGCCCTCCAAACGCATCCGACGGCCTTCCAAAGGTAGCTGTTGACATAGTCTACCTGCCCTTTGGACAGCAGACCATCCCGTTTGTCGGTACGTAGCTCTACCATCATAGCTCTAGCTGCCACTCCTGCGAATGAGTCACCAGAGGTAGACGGACGGAGTATCATCCGACTTGTTTACCGACTTCTTACCGACGATCTCCTGGTTCGCACCAGGTTGGACCGTACACGATACCAGTCACCTGTAGGAGTTAGGGGAACTCTCTAGCGTATTCACAGTGTTTATTGCTTCCGACTGGTTCTAAGCCAGATCGCCTCCCCTTTCCTCCAACTATAGGCTTTCCATTGACCTAGTCAATGGGCCACCAAATAGACTCAGTAATTTGCTTCCTCCGAAACCCTGAGTGTCAGTCTCGGTCATTTGGGATGATGAGCTGTGGGCCTGCATATCCGATGACCAAGCCGCAGACGCGTCGCCGGGAGGATTATCAGTCAGATGGATACCTCGTGCAGATAAACCTGGAGTAAACGTTACCTTGATTTTTTTTGCATTTCATACTTATTTGCTAAGTGTGAGTGACTGCCGCCCCACTGAAGTCAGACGCAGACCACTGGCTGTCCACTATGGAACAGAAACCCCGTGGACTTGAGGGTAAGGGATTAGAGGCCCCTTACTATGTAGCAGACGGCCCTAAACTGGATTGAAAGTGGATGAGATTGAAAAAGAAATTTTAGGATTCGAGAGAGGGAGACAATAGGGTGAGGGTAGGTTGGTAGTCCTTAGTTTGTACTCCCAGACTGCCCGCCTAACACGGTTGAACCCACAGGACATGATAAGACTACGAGTCTGACCATGCCCGTCAGCATGGCCAAGTCGGATCATTGTAACTAAGCCCCCGCACCACATCAAGGGGACTACCTAGCGGGGGGTTTACAAAGATAATGTTAAGGCTATAACATCCTTTTTGTATTATAAAATAGGTTTGCATTGTTGGAAGCTGGTTTTAATATTTGTATGTATGTTTCATTTACCACACATTACAATGCCTGGAATTCTTTATTTGTTGTAAAAATAACGTTTCATATCTTCCGTCATATGGTGATTGATCCGTTTCTTCTTCAATGTATAGTACTTCCGACAGCACAACAGAAACTGTCGATTGTGCCATGCCAACATTAAAATCCTGGCCACCAGCATTTTGGTATCCCCCTTCGGCCAAAAATCTCAAAGAGGCCACTTATTTTATTTCTGGTGTTTGTGACGAAGACCTCACAACTGTTGCCAATTTACTCTTCAGTACGGCTAAAATATATTTAATGCTAACTTATTTAGCCTATAGTGTTTTATAAATCTAGAAAATTTATTAATCAAACATAATTGTCAAAATTTCTTTCATAAAACTTACTCAACAACGGGCAAAGTGAAAAAATCTCTTACCTCTCTGCACATTCGCCTATTATCGGTCAGATCATCATAATTTAAATAAAATGCAGTTAATCCTTTTTTTTTTAGTTTTGGTTTTTGTATTGTTTTTTTGCTTTTTATTTAATTTTTTAATTTTCACGATATATTTTCACTTTCCGCTTGAATATTTAACTGCTGACAACATTGGCAGCTGATCTTCGGCTAAACAGTTCACAATCCACACCGTCGGATAATACGATTATAGAAGAATGCGGAACGAGTGAACTGCCGCCGCAACTCATTCGACGGATTTCATAATAGGTGTATCTCGAGTTAAAAGATATGAAATGAAAGGTAAACTCAATAATCCTTTCTAACAGTATTTTTCAATCGGTTGAGTAGTTTAACTGTTATGGTCTAAAATATATGAGAAAAATATATTTTTTTTGCCAAAATAAATATCGGAAATTCACTCTATTGCCAAGCAAAAATAGAAAATGTCAAATTAAGCAGAATTTCTTATTATTTGCGTAGTGGAAGTAGTATGAACATATATATTATCAGAATCACTTTCTGAGCAATTTTGATTTTGTCCGTTCGTGGCCACTTTTCCCCCAGATCGTTAGAGATATCTTAATGAAACTTCAGAAAATTAATAGTCTGGACCAAGTTACAGAGCCAGATTTATATATGAACCTATTTGGACAGAGACCACGCCTAGAAGTAACATGTGGACATTATAAAGTCAACCGCAGTAAATGGCGTTGATCAGAGAGAGGACACGCCCACTTTCTATAAAATTCCCTACATTTCGAAAAAAGTTTCGAGAATTATCTGGAGTATGCTTTTACGTGTAGAAAGTTCTTTGGTAATTAAGAACGTAACGAAAAAGATATAATTATGTTACACCTGCAAGGACTCGCCGCAATATTAAAAACACCACCTCTTTTAGGTATAGTGTATTTCTAATTCTCCGTAAGACCAAATATTTACTAATTTGTATTATAAATTGGCTGCTATTTTAGAACCAATCTCAAATTGAGTTGCCAACTGTCAGAGGGTCGAGCAGAGTTGAGAAACCTTCATCAGCGTAATATCTATTATATTAGTCAAAAGTGAAACAAATGTATTTATATATACATTCATTCGCAAAGAAATGCACCGAAATCCCAAAGTTCATGCCACTAAGTTGGCCCAGGATATAGCTGAGAGATCCAAAATTGTTGTTCACCCACGCACTGTAACAAGGATCCTCAATAATGAAGGATTTCACTGCAGAACTCCTCGCAAGAAGCCCCTTATAAGCGACAAAAACAGGAAACTTCGCTTGGAGTTCGCAAAAAAGCATATAAATAAGGGAATTGACTTCTGGAAACGTGTTCTATTTACGGATGAATCCAAATACAACATATTTGGATACGATGGGAGAGAACCGAACACTACTATGGATCCCAAGCACCTAATACCGACTGTGAAGCATGGTGGTGGCAGTGTTATGGTCTGGGAAGCAGTTGCAGCCTCAGGCGTTGGAAATCTGGTATTTGTTGAAGGCATTATGGATCGCTTCCAATACAAGTCCATATTGGAACACAATTTGAAGCCATCCGTGGAAAAGTTTTGCCTGGATCTTCCAACAGGACAATGATCCCAAGCATACGTCGCAGGTAGTGAAGGACTGGCTGCTGTATTATGCTCCACGACTTTTCTTTCTAATCCTACAGAACTTGTTAAATTAAAGAAAAAGGGGTCGTACGTAGAGTTTTGTCCACCATTGTTGGTTGTGCTTGATATTCTAAAATTAGGAGTCTGTTCTTTAAACTGTTACCTCTCTTAATGTGGCGTAATGGCGGAGATAATGAACCACAATATAGTGCACTACAGAGAACTGCATGAATGGGCTTGAACGCTCTTTTAAGCTTCTTGCTGCAAACAAGCTCTAAGCCTGCTTAAAAGTTAAAAGTTTCTACATAAGCCTGACTGGCTCTCACAACAAACGAATCCGACAAGAGCTTGATATTCGAAAAAGCTTGTGCTTGAAAAGCTTTGGCTTTAGCTCCAAGCCAAGCAAGCCTGGGCCAAAGGCTTGAAAAGCTTAGGAAGGTTCGAAATGCTTAATTTGAACATGAAAGCAGCAGAAGTAAACACAAAGGATGTTCGGTGGAATTCAATTTTAATTTTCGTAACGAATGACAAAATGAATAAAGTTAATAATAAATCTTCATATGTAGATTTTCCCACACAAACGAAAGAACTGAGAACTTTGTAGTTAAAATTTCATATACTACATTATAGAATGTAGGAAAAGAATATATATACATACATATATATATATATATATATATATATATATATAAATATATATATATATATAGATATAGATTTATTATATATATATATATATATATATATATATATATATATATATATATATATATATATATATATATATATATATATATATATATATATATATATATATATATATATATATATATATATATACATATATATATACATATATATAGAGTTTTTGGCGCCAATCGAATGCGTTTTTCTGTCACAATATTACCAGCAAGTGAAAATACCCTTTCGCAAGCTGCACTGCTGGCAGGAATAGAAAGAAATTCTTTAGCTACGCCCGACAGAGTAGGAACGTAGGTGACCCACCATTGCATTGCATCGAAATTATTGTCGGTTTTAACTTTCATGCTTGCGTATTTTTTTGTTCTTCTTGTTCTGGAATGTCTGAATTTGGAGTTGTCGGTGTTTGCGGCTAGTTTTCTTCTGACAATTAATTATTACAGAGTGGAGCAGACTCAACTATTGTGAGTTTGCTTAAACAAAAACACTTTGTCAAGAAAGTGTTTTGATAAGGTAAAATATTTGTGAATTTGATTTGTCCCCTTCATAATATAGTATTTCTTTATTGTTTTGATTAATTTTTTTGATTCATTTCATTTAATTAATGTATTTACTAATGAACAGTAACAAAAAAAAGCAGAAATATTACACTTAAGATACAAAAAAAATAACAAAAACAAAAATTGTCAACCATTTTGTGTCAGGAAAATGTTTTTACAATTCTTTTTGGAACTAATTTAGCTGCGCAGTGCATATACCGTTATGAGATTGATGCGTCACTTGTGCGTATTTTAGATACAAATTAACATTGTACAGATGGATCCCCATCACTAAACTTACAGCGGCCATAAATGAAGTTATCGTAATGAATTTAAAAAGGGTTGTGTCAGCGATGTCTGAAAGGCAAAAGTGTTGTGTATTACTGATGGACGAGTTTGGTGGTAGAAAAGAGCTGGAGTACAACGCAGCTACGGACCGAATAGATGGTTTCTGCGATTATGGAAATGGGGACAGAAGCAAGGATGTGGCATCGAAACTCATTTTCTTTATGATAAAAGGTATTTTCGACACATGGAAATATGTCTTCAGTTTCTACTTTTCAAAGAACTCGATGACTGGTAGGAACTTTCGTGTATTATATTAAATAATTCATAATTTCTTATTGTATTACTTAGGTGCGAAACTAAAAAAAATCGTGACACAAAACCTACAGGTCCTTACAGAATGTGGTTTGCACATCTCAACAAGGCTTATTTAAATCGGAACGAAATGCAATTAATGCAGAAGCGACAGTGCGGTTTATTAAAGCTTTTAAGAGCGGTTTCGACATTTGTGATTCAAAAAGTTTCTCGAATAAAAATAAAATGAAGCTTCAAACTTTTCTCAATAATCTCAATAATTCAAAAAATATTAAAAACGACTGATGTTGTATATCCAAATTGGTTCAGCAAAATAGAACCTTGCTTAGAACACAGAATGGCAGTCTTTAATACTTTCATTCTAACATTAATAAGAAAAAAAGCTAGGTGGATGTTACAAAAAGAATTCGACCAGGCGCAAAATTTGAAAAAAAAAGTAGAAACCAATTGAAGGCTTCAACAAAAAGAAGTGCTGTGCAGAGTCGACATGAGCCTGAAATAAGAAAACGAAGGCGCTTATTTGAGGGCATAGCCACATAGTGTACACGGGAATTTTTCCCGTGTACACTATGTGGCAACTTTAGAAAGACTTTTTTTTAAATTAAGAATTACTGTTCTGGGCTCAAAATACCATATTTTTTAAATTTAAAACTGGAAATTTATTAAAAATTTATTAATTAATAGTTTAAAATTTATCCCTATATATTTTTAGTTTTTTGATAAAAAAAAATGTACATATGCATTTGTTTTAAGTAAATTACTCAATTTTCCATGTAACGTAGTTTATACATATGTATGTATTTATGTATAAATGGAAATATATAACAAAACAATTTAAGCAATGCATGCAATTGGTTCTGTTTATCATCAACCAAACTCAGAAAAACCCAAAAGCTAAAATTTTGAAATAAATGCCAGTAGCAACCAACCAGATAACAACAAGAATGAAATGTTTGACTAACGCATATTGGTTCGAAGCCGAAGCAACAACTCGATAGCATTAATCGTCTACGAACTTAGTCTGTGGGTTTGAATCGAACAAATGGTTGGATACATACTAAGCTTCCCGTGGTTTTATAACTGTGCATTTTTGGAGAGCGAATTGGAAGCTCGATGGGGATCCATCTGTACAATGTTGACTGACATGGTAGATTAAATTTAAGGCCATCTCTCAAAAAATTGTATGCCTTGATCGATTTACTGATGAGAGCAATTGTTTTTGGTACTCAGTATATTTTTTCGGATATGAATAAACAATTAGTTGTGCAAATTCTACAGCCTCTTTATTAGTAGAATCACCTATTTCGATGTGTTTCTCGAATTTAAGTTCGAAACGATGCTTCCAATCACTTAACTCTTTTGCAAAATTCAATTTACATTCCCGCCAATCATCTCTTTCTTGTTTTATTTTTGCCGTTAATTCCTTCAAATCTCTTTCAAGCTTACTGCATTTGAATTGGTAAAAACTTTGTAGCCTACAGAATTTTTTACAGTTTTCACAAACCGTTTCTATAGCATCGATCTGGACTTCATCGTTCATTGCAGCTAATGAATTGATTTGTGAAGGGAGATTTAGGCAAATGAAATGCAGTTTTTTTTAGTGATTTTTTATTTAGCATTTCCGGCTTAAAATGCTTCTCACAAATGTAAATATGTTGTATGTTGCAACTCTCTTCCGCAATGCCGCAAATTTCGGACCAATCCCTTCTTTTTTCCTTAGGAAATTCGAAAAGCAAATGAGGCGAACTTGATATGCAACGCGGGACCCTGCACCTTCGTTTTATAAAAGGTTCATTTCCAACTAAGTTTGGGTAAACTATGTCGTTCTCATCATGCCCTAGTGAAAATATGGCATAAGTGCGAATAATTTATAAATTAAACTAGGAAAAAATCATTTTCGGTCGTAACGAAGTAAAGTAACCTAACACCATTTGTAGATTCAATCTATCAGTCCCGATCACGCCCATTTCGTATGAAGGTTGAAATAAAAAATTTTCTGTCAAGAAAGTGTTTTTACAAATCAGAACTTAATTATAAAAATGAATGAAAGAAAAGAAAATTAGCACTATAAAGCGTTTTGCTATTTTGTATGGCCCCCTTTAGCATCTATAAGCACTTGCAGGAATCTACTCATGGAATAAATCAACTTCTGCATATCGTATTCGCATTCGCTTGGTATTTTATTTCATTCCTCTAGTATTACAGATTTCAGCTCTGCCCCACCTTCTGGGACACTTTTTCGGATGCGGTGGCTATAGTAAACCAACTGAGTCATATCAAATAAAGTAATTTTACCAGGCATCTTGTTATCATTCACAATATTTTGCTAAAAATGCTGTATTCGATGAGCAAAGAACATCTATTTTTGATTAATTTGCGTCTAAAATGCGCACAAACCATAGTGAAGCATCAATCTCATAACGGTAAATGCATCGCGCAGCTAAATTAGTTCCAAAGACAGCAAATTTTTTTACTACTTTTACTACTCGTCAAAACACTTTCTTGACAAACTGTATATGGACGTACAATATGTACATATGCCACCTTGTTTTTGTAGTTACATTTTTCAATTAACAAAATCAACTTACATACATACATACGAGTATATGAGGGTTTACTGGTGTTGGGTATAATAAAAATGCATAAAATTTGTTTTTACCTAGTAAAATGGTTGGTATGGCACCAGACTTCAAATATTTTTTTCCAATACATGATCGGTCGAAGTGGCGACTACAGATTCGCGTGTTACTTTTTAAATTGCCTGGTTCAATTTTTGTATTTTGGCACCAAGCCCTTAGAAGAATAGCATTACCATCTGGATACCGGAAAAGTTGAATTTCTGACGAATTTCTCCCAACACAATTCGGCATTATGAATTCCTGCAAATGCTTATAACGTTTGCTTGACATTCTCCTTTAAAAAAAACAAAATCAAAAACGAAAACTTTTTGCGCACTTCAAAAATTCGCCTAAGCAACAATTATCACACTTGTATATTAAACCTTGTTCTATATCCTACGCAAGATCAACCAAGTTGTTATCATGTTCATACAAATGCAAATACAAAGTATAAGTCGCATAATACCTAAATATTTCTCATGAATTATACAATTAATGTTTGTATTAACCCATTACTGACTAATGGGTATTTAAATACCCATAAAAACAGTGTTTACGTAGAACGCCGTATCTTGAAAGTGGTATGAGATATCACATTAGTTTTTCCAGAACATTAAGCAGAAATTGGGTTATTTATTGCCTTTACAATGTGAAACGAAATTCTTAAAATTGAATGCTTCGTTTCAAGGTCAAAGATAAGGAATTTTCAAAAATGAAAAAATTAATATATAAAGCTTCGTAGAAAATTAGAAAATGGGAAAATCTACGGAAAAATTCGTGGTAAGTTTGCCTCTAGTATCCTCTATTCATAAAAAAAAGAAGGAAAATCCCCCAACTCAACCGGGTTCTGGAGACAATTTCCGGATTTGGGTATTTAAATACAAGAGAGTACAAAACGCACATAAAAATTGAAAGTATAAAAAATCTATTTAGTATTAAAAAAAAACAGAGTTTTGAAACTTTTATTCTTAGTTTGTATTTAAATAACATAAACTATTTTGTTTAGAACATTATTTAGCTTTTTTTATTTTATTTTCGTCCCGTGGGACTTCATTGTGGAAATCAAAAAAACAGTTTTTGGGATGAAGTAGTGCATCACATTTTTTGCATCCAAATTCAGTTTTTATGCCACATTGTTGGCAGCGAGCACGTCTAGTCATTTTCTCTATGATATGATTGACACCATCCGATCGCTTGTCACTATCGTGTTCAGTTGTCATACACCGCTTACCCATACGACGCGATTCTGGTAGCGTTATTAAGCCTTCTGCAACTTCAACGCGGAAGTCAAATTGACTTATAGGCTTGGAATTATCATATTTTGCACAGAAGACTTTTAGTTTCCATGCATTCACCATAGCTGCATCGAATGCATTTGTAAGCAGCGGCCAATACCATTTCTTACCACGCATTCTTATGCGGTAGTTATTCATGGCGTTGTCGAACAAATCCACACCACTCATGCGCTGATTGTATTCGTGTATTAGCAACGGTTGCGCAATTGTTGTCATTTTTCGATTTTTACGATCATATCTCTTAGCATGACACATCGGCATATGGGTCAATTATCGAATGTTACATTGTGATTTATGGGATCTTTCAGTTGTGACAGAAGTTGTAGAACGACATTTTCTCCCAAACCATAATTAGCATCAGTGTTTGAAGATGCCCCAGCATAAGGCATGAATTGATAGCAGTATCCATCTGAAGACGCCAAGGACCAATACTTGTATCCAAATCTGATTGGCTTACCTTTTATAAACATCTTGCATGAGTGACGCCCATAATAGGCTATTATTTGCTCGTCGATAGCAAGGTTGTGTGAGAATATGCCGAATTGCATAAATTTTTGATTCAGTAAATCATTTAGAGGTGATATTTTTGCAAATTTGCAATTTTTGTCTATGTTTTTGTTGTCACAAACGTGTAAACTTTGTTTAATTCGCTTGAATCTATCGCGGCTCATAGCCTTTTTTATATATTGACATCCCAATGACTCTCGATTAGACAAATATGATTGTATATTCGGCAATGTATGATAGCCAGTAATATACAGTATACCAAGAAAAGTTTTAATTTCCTCAACTGTTGTAGAAAATCCAGCGACATTTTTCTGTCCACCGTATTCATTTGTGCTGTCTACTATAAGTTGAAGGTCCTCACTATCCATAAAGCATTCGCATAGCTGAAGTGCGGTAAGTGATCCTTCAAAAAATATAAATTGAGTATCATACTCACGACTAAATATTTGAAAATATTTACCAATCTTTTCGTATAGAGTTTTGTGTGAATTTGCAGTGTTCGCGGCGGCTCCATTTCGATTTCTGCCATTCCCCGATCTCGATGCGACCACGATTGTTGCAAGCTACTTTGGATGTAGATGGTTGAAAGCTGATAGATTCTTTGGGCGATTGGGTATTTAAATTCCCAATGCAGATCTCGGATATGCTGATAGTTACAAACTTGAAATTTTGCAAAACAACTTCTATGACCTATATTAGCTTACAGATAAATTTTTAAAAAAATCGTACCGTGGATTCTATATGCAGTCATTAATGGGTTAAGCTTCATTGGTGTGATGCTATGACTACGTTCGGTTGAAACCTGCCTGCCTGCTGAGCTCAAACTTCAATTAAAGTTTGAATCGAACAAATGGTTTTATTTATAACATTGCATTTTCGGTGAGCGAATTGCAAGCTCTTATAGATTAATCCTCTTTGTTTGATCCTTCTCTGTGCTATGGTTACTCGCTTTCGTTTGCGTTGTCGATAAATATTTAAAGTATTTTGAATTAGAAAATTAATAATGGATCAAATAAATAATATAACGGAGCTAGTAAAAAGCGGAGCATTTAAAATATTATCGAAGAGGAATAGACGATGTGAGGTGTGGTCGGTGTTTGGTGAAATTGAAAAACCCGAATGTTGTTGGCTTCCGTATGTGCTCAATCATAACGGGAAGCAAACGTCTAATATGAATAGACACAAATGTTTGCAGAAGCACCATTCAATAATTACATTGAAAAAATTGAAACAAGAAGAAAAAAGGGGACACTGAAAAAATAAAGATTGTGCTGATTTATAACTTTAACTTTTAACACTTGGCCTCCAACCACAAATATACTTCAATCGTCCATTAATTGGGTTCTTGGAGATTATCGCCCCTTTTCTGCCTTGACGGGAAGTGGTTTTCAGGATTTAGCCCAGACGCTGATTAAGATTGGAGCAAAGTTGGATGAAAACATCGTCCTCGACAAAAAGATGCTTCAACCGAAAATATTGAAAATTATAGGACAGGACAAACCTTCAGCCACAGTCGACTTATGGACCGATAATTATGTAAAGCGAAACTTCTAATGTGTGAATTTGCATTTTTTCGATTATGGGAAATTTCAGGAGATTGTCGTAGGGTTAAAGGACTTTCAAAGATCTACAGGAGAAAATATCAAACAAAAAATGTATAGTATTTTCCTTGAATTCGGTGTTTCTAATCCGAGCAAAATAACTTTCATAATGGACAGGGAATCGAATATTAAAACAGCCTTGAACAGTCACATACGCATTAATTGTTCTAGTCATTTGTTTTAAAATGTTTTAGAGGCAGCATTTAATGCTACAGTGCTGTTGAAACCAACAATAGACGCCTGTAAAATCTAGTCAAATATTTCAAAAAAGCTATTTTACAACATTTGCTAAAAATAACATTGAAAACGGAGTGTCCAACGCGGTGGAACTCAAATTTGTATGTTTAAATCAATTTGTGATAACTGGAGAAAAATTAATGAAATATTATCGCAAAATTTACAAACAGAAAAAATTTACAACATTGTTTTATTTAATTTTTAGTAATATTGCGCGAAAGTATGGAATTTATCTCGAAAAAACTTCAAGGTTACAAGGTACATACAAAACATTAAATTTTGTTTACCCATCAATAATGCGGACTTGAAAGATTTGTTAACAATATGCACAAGATCCACCCCGATATCCATTTTAAAATGCACTAGTCTGGTCCAAGTAGATTCCACTTGGATTCCAAATTTAGATACAGTTGGTCAAGATAGTATTTTGACACGGTAAACAATTTGTGAATTTGATTTGTCCCCTTCATAATATAGTATTTCTTTATTGTTTTGATTAATTTTTTTCATTCATTTCATTTAATTAATGTATTTACTAATGAACAGTAACAAAAAAAAGCAGAAATATTACACTTAAGATACAAAAAAAATAACAAAAACAAAAATAGTCAACCATTTTGTGTCAGGAAAATGTTTTTACAATTCTTTTTGGAACTAATTTAGCTGCGCAGTGCATATACCGTTATGAGATTGATGCGTCACTATGCTTTGTGCGCATTTTAGATACAAATTAATCAAAAACAGTTGTTCTTTGCTCATCGAATGCAGCATTTTTAGCAAAATTATTGTGAATTTAAGGTAAAAGAACGTCATTTGATATGACTCAGTTGGTTTACTATAGCCACCGCATCCGAAAAAGTGTCCAAGAATTGTTCGAGATGGAAATATGTCTTCAGTTTCTACTTTTCAAAGAACTCGATGACTGGTAGGAACTTTCGTGTATTATATTAAATAATTCATAATTTCTTATTGTATTACTTAGGTGCGAAACTAAAAAAAATCGTGACACAAAACCTACAGGTCCTTACAGAATGTGGTTTGCACATCTCAACAAGGCTTATTTAAATCGGAACGAAATGCAATTAATGCAGAAGCGACAGTGCGGTTTATTAAAGCTTTTAAGAGCGGTTTCGACATTTGTGATTCAAAAAGTTTCTCGAATAAAAATAAAATGAAGCTTCAAACTTTTCTCAATAATCTCAATAATTCAAAAAATATTAAAAACGACTGATGTTGTATATCCAAATTGGTTCAGCAAAATAGAACCTTGCTTAGAACACAGAATGGCAGTCTTTAATACTTTCATTCTAACATTAATAAGAAAAAAAGCTAGGTGGATGTTACAAAAAGAATTCGACCAGGCGCAAAATTTGAAAAAAAAAGTAGAAACCAATTGAAGGCTTCAACAAAAAGAAGTGCTGTGCAGAGTCGACATGAGCCTGAAATAAGAAAACGAAGGCGCTTATTTGAGGGCATAGCCACATAGTGTACACGGGAATTTTTCCCGTGTACACTATGTGGCAACTTTAGAAAGACTTTTTTTTAAATTAAGAATTACTGTTCTGGGCTCAAAATACCATATTTTTTAAATTTAAAACTGGAAATTTATTAAAAATTTATTAATTAATAGTTTAAAATTTATCCCTATATATTTTTAGTTTTTTGATAAAAAAAAATGTACATATGCATTTGTTTTAAGTAAATTACTCAATTTTCCATGTAACGTAGTTTATACATATGTATGTATTTATGTATAAATGGAAATATATAACAAAACAATTTAAGCAATGCATGCAATTGGTTCTGTTTATCATCAACCAAACTCAGAAAAACCCAAAAGCTAAAATTTTGAAATAAATGCCAGTAGCAACCAACCAGATAACAACAAGAATGAAATGTTTGACTAACGCATATTGGTTCGAAGCCGAAGCAACAACTCGATAGCATTAATCGTCTACGAACTTAGTCTGTGGGTTTGAATCGAACAAATGGTTGGATACATACTAAGCTTCCCGTGGTTTTATAACTGTGCATTTTTGGAGAGCGAATTGGAAGCTCGATGGGGATCCATCTGTACAATGTTGACTGACATGGTAGATTAAATTTAAGGCCATCTCTCAAAAAATTGTATGCCTTGATCGATTTACTGATGAGAGCAATTGTTTTTGGTACTCAGTATATTTTTTCGGATATGAATAAACAATTAGTTGTGCAAATTCTACAGCCTCTTTATTAGTAGAATCACCTATTTCGATGTGTTTCTCGAATTTAAGTTCGAAACGATGCTTCCAATCACTTAACTCTTTTGCAAAATTCAATTTACATTCCCGCCAATCATCTCTTTCTTGTTTTATTTTTGCCGTTAATTCCTTCAAATCTCTTTCAAGCTTACTGCATTTGAATTGGTAAAAACTTTGTAGCCTACAGAATTTTTTACAGTTTTCACAAACCGTTTCTATAGCATCGATCTGGACTTCATCGTTCATTGCAGCTAATGAATTGATTTGTGAAGGGAGATTTAGGCAAATGAAATGCAGTTTTTTTAGTGATTTTTTATTTAGCATTTCCGGCTTAAAATGCTTCTCACAAATGTAAATATGTTGTATGTTGCAACTCTCTTCCGCAATGCCGCAAATTTCGGACCAATCCCTTCTTTTTTCCTTAGGAAATTCGAAAAGCAAATGAGGCGAACTTGATATGCAACGCGGGACCCTGCACCTTCGTTTTATAAAAGGTTCATTTCCAACTAAGTTTGGGTAAACTATGTCGTTCTCATCATGCCCTAGTGAAAATATGGCATAAGTGCGAATAATTTATAAATTAAACTAGGAAAAAATCATTTTCGGTCGTAACGAAGTAAAGTAACCTAACACCATTTGTAGATTCAATCTATCAGTCCCGATCACGCCCATTTCGTATGAAGGTTGAAATAAAAAATTTTCTGTCAAGAAAGTGTTTTTACAAATCAGAACTTAATTATAAAAATGAATGAAAGAAAACAAAATTAGCACTATAAAGCGTTTTGCTATTTTGTATGGCCCCCTTTAGCATCTATAAGCACTTGCAGGAATCTACTCATGGAATAAATCAACTTCTGCATATCGTATTCGCATTCGCTTGGTATTTTATTTCATTCCTCTAGTATTACAGATTTCAGCTCTGCCCCACCTTCTGGGACACTTTTTCGGATGCGGTGGCTATAGTAAACCAACTGAGTCATATCAAATAAAGTAATTTTACCAGGCATCTTGTTATCATTCACAATATTTTGCTAAAAATGCTGTATTCGATGAGCAAAGAACATCTATTTTTGATTAATTTGCGTCTAAAATGCGCACAAACCATAGTGAAGCATCAATCTCATAACGGTAAATGCATCGCGCAGCTAAATTAGTTCCAAAGACAGCAAATTTTTTTACTACTTTTACTACTCGTCAAAACACTTTCTTGACAAACTGTATATGGACGTACAATATGTACATATGCCACCTTGTTTTTGTAGTTACATTTTTCAATTAACAAAATCAACTTACATACATACATACGAGTATATGAGGGTTTACTGGTGTTGGGTATAATAAAAATGCATAAAATTTGTTTTTACCTAGTAAAATGGTTGGTATGGCACCAGACTTCAAATATTTTTTTCCAATACATGATCGGTCGAAGTGGCGACTACAGATTCGCGTGTTACTTTTTAAATTGCCTGGTTCAATTTTTGTATTTTGGCACCAAGCCCTTAGAAGAATAGCATTACCATCTGGATACCGGAAAAGTTGAATTTCTGACGAATTTCTCCCAACACAATTCGGCATTATGAATTCCTGCAAATGCTTATAACGTTTGCTTGACATTCTCCTTTAAAAAAAACAAAATCAAAAACGAAAACTTTTTGCGCACTTCAAAAATTCGCCTAAGCAACAATTATCACACTTGTATATTAAACCTTGTTCTATATCCTACGCAAGATCAACCAAGTTGTTATCATGTTCATACAAATGCAAATACAAAGTATAAGTCGCATAATACCTAAATATTTCTCATGAATTATACAATTAATGTTTGTATTAACCCATTACTGACTAATGGGTATTTAAATACCCATAAAAACAGTGTTTACGTAGAACGCCGTATCTTGAAAGTGGTATGAGATATCACATTAGTTTTTCCAGAACATTAAGCAGAAATTGGGTTATTTATTGCCTTTACAATGTGAAACGAAATTCTTAAAATTGAATGCTTCGTTTCAAGGTCAAAGATAAGGAATTTTCAAAAATGAAAAAATTAATATATAAAGCTTCGTAGAAAATTAGAAAATGGGAAAATCTACGGAAAAATTCGTGGTAAGTTTGCCTCTAGTATCCTCTATTCATAAAAAAAAGAAGGAAAATCCCCCAACTCAACCGGGTTCTGGAGACAATTTCCGGATTTGGGTATTTAAATACAAGAGAGTACAAAACGCACATAAAAATTGAAAGTATAAAAAATCTATTTAGTATTAAAAAAAAACAGAGTTTTGAAACTTTTATTCTTAGTTTGTATTTAAATAACATAAACTATTTTGTTTAGAACATTATTTAGCTTTTTTTATTTTATTTTCGTCCCGTGGGACTTCATTGTGGAAATCAAAAAAACAGTTTTTGGGATGAAGTAGTGCATCACATTTTTTGCATCCAAATTCAGTTTTTATGCCACATTGTTGGCAGCGAGCACGTCTAGTCATTTTCTCTATGATATGATTGACACCATCCGATCGCTTGTCACTATCGTGTTCAGTTGTCATACACCGCTTACCCATACGACGCGATTCTGGTAGCGTTATTAAGCCTTCTGCAACTTCAACGCGGAAGTCAAATTGACTTATAGGCTTGGAATTATCATATTTTGCACAGAAGACTTTTAGTTTCCATGCATTCACCATAGCTGCATCGAATGCATTTGTAAGCAGCGGCCAATACCATTTCTTACCACGCATTCTTATGCGGTAGTTATTCATGGCGTTGTCGAACAAATCCACACCACCCATGCGCTGATTGTATTCGTGTATTAGCAACGGTTGCGCAATTGTTGTCATTTTTCGATTTTTACGATCATATCTCTTAGCATGACACATCGGCATATGGGTCAATTATCGAATGTTACATTGTGATTTATGGGATCTTTCAGTTGTGACAGAAGTTGTAGAACGACATTTTCTCCCAAACCATAATTAGCATCAGTGTTTGAAGATGCCCCAGCATAAGGCATGAATTGATAGCAGTATCCATCTGAAGACGCCAAGCACCAATACTTGTATCCAAATCTGATTGGCTTACCTTTTATAAACATCTTGCATGAGTGACGCCCATAATAGGCTATTATTTGCTCGTCGATAGCAAGGTTGTGTGAGAATATGCCGAATTGCATAAATTTTTGATTCAGTAAATCATTTAGAGGTGATATTTTTGCAAATTTGCAATTTTTGTCTATGTTTTTGTTGTCACAAACGTGTAAACTTTGTTTAATTCGCTTGAATCTATCGCGGCTCATAGCCTTTTTTATATATTGACATCCCAATGACTCTCGATTAGACAAATATGATTGTATATTCGGCAATGTATGATAGCCAGTAATATACAGTATACCAAGAAAAGTTTTAATTTCCTCAACTGTTGTAGAAAATCCAGCGACATTTTTCTGTCCACCGTATTCATTTGTGCTGTCTACTATAAGTTGAAGGTCCTCACTATCCATAAAGCATTCGCATAGCTGAAGTGCGGTAAGTGATCCTTCAAAAAATATAAATTGAGTATCATACTCACGACTAAATATTTGAAAATATTTACCAATCTTTTCGTATAGAGTTTTGTGTGAATTTGCAGTGTTCGCGGCGGCTCCATTTCGATTTCTGCCATTCCCCGATCTCGATGCGACCACGATTGTTGCAAGCTACTTTGGATGTAGATGGTTGAAAGCTGATAGATTCTTTGGGCGATTGGGTATTTAAATTCCCAATGCAGATCTCGGATATGCTGATAGTTACAAACTTGAAATTTTGCAAAACAACTTCTATGACCTATATTAGCTTACAGATAAATTTTTAAAAAAATCGTACCGTGGATTCTATATGCAGTCATTAATGGGTTAAGCTTCATTGGTGTGATGCTATGACTACGTTCGGTTGAAACCTGCCTGCCTGCTGAGCTCAAACTTCAATTAAAGTTTGAATCGAACAAATGGTTTTATTTATAACATTGCATTTTCGGTGAGCGAATTGCAAGCTCTTATAGATTAATCCTCTTTGTTTGATCCTTCTCTGTGCTATGGTTACTCGCTTTCGTTTGCGTTGTCGATAAATATTTAAAGTATTTTGAATTAGAAAATTAATAATGGATCAAATAAATAATATAACGGAGCTAGTAAAAAGCGGAGCATTTAAAATATGATCGAAGAGGAATAGACGATGTGAGGTGTGGTCGGTGTTTGGTGAAATTGAAAAACCCGAATGTTGTTGGCTTCCGTATGTGCTCAATCATAACGGGAAGCAAACGTCTAATATGAATAGACACAAATGTTTGCAGAAGCACCGTTCAATAATTACATTGAAAAAATTGAAGACAGTACTGCATTTGCGGGTCCGACAATTTTATTTCTCAAAATTGTGGTTGCCGTGTAGTATTTTGAACTACCTATATAACAATTATAGATCTTCATCACATTTATAGCTGCTTGTCTCCAAATGACATAATTGTTGGAACATCCATGAAATTCCGGCAAACTTTTTACCGCATCAAGAGACTCATTACAATTTACCGAAGAATCTATCTTTATGTCCTCATATTCTACAATTGAGTCTATTACTTTAAGAGTTTGTATTTCTGTTGTCAGTCTATCTATCTGTGCTTTCAAACTTGCTGTCGCCCTTGCAACTACTTCGTTTATCTGGTCTACTGTTAGAGTCGTCATGTTTAAATTTTTTAATAATTTTTTTAAATCGTCCAGTTTAACTATTTTGTCTTGTTTAATTTCGGACAATTTTTAGTTTTATGGTCCTTGCCACAATAATCGCAATATAATAATCTGGCATATCCTTTTTTGTTTTTTTGAAAAAAATTTAACATCTCAATGTAAAGCTCTTTTTAACACTTTTGTACTTATTTTTTCTTACTCTATAATACTTATTTATATGTACATATATATATAAACTTAACTTTATTCAGCTTACGGTGTCCTTGTGGTGTCCTGAAGTTAGTTTGTGGATAATTTTTTTATATGTTTAGTTTTTTTTTATATTCTGGAGGGTCTGACTTATACCGAAGTACAGATTCGCAAAATTATTAATTCTGTTATAATTATTCTGTGTTAATTTCCTTCCTTTTTTGATATCCCACGATGATATGGGCTGTAAATTCCTTTTCCCCAAGTGGTGGGTACTTGTTGTTTTTTTGTTTGTGGTCCCAGGATGGCACTCGTCAAATATCCGTATGTATTTATTGCTCCTGGCAGGATCGCCAATTAATTTGTTTTGGTGAAGTTTTTGTTTTTAAAAAATTAAACTTTATTCACTGATAAGTTTGCGTATGAACTTATACTTTCCGAGTTTACTTATGAACTGATTTACAATTGTATCTTAGAGCTATACGAAACCTCGCTTATTCGTAAGTGTTTATAATATCTCGCTTAAACTTAAATGTTTACAATAGCTGTGGCTTTAAATGTTTACAATAGCTGTGGCTGCTGGATGATTCGATTGGAATGTTTCACAGCATCCCAAATGCTGACAGGACAGTTCTCAGAATGCGCATTTAGGCAACTCTTCCAGCCGGGTGTTAACTCAGTGCACATGTTCATCGTCCTCATTAATCCAATCACTGATATCATTTGTAGATAATGTTTTGTTTTGCATTATGTTGTTATTGAACATTTCCACCATTAAGCTTATATCAAAGTCAATTTCTATATTCGTCGCATTCGTATAATTATTTTGAAAAAGGGTCGCTAATGGAAGGTGGTCCTCCGAAGACCCTCTTTCAGTATGTAATTTTTTCCAACATGATTTTATAACATCATTGGAAATTTTGTCCCAAGGTCTTTTATGGAGTTCACACGCGTCCTTCAATGTAAAGAGTTTTAAAAATGCATCAGATTCGGTTGATTCGGAGCTGATCAATTCACTCAAAAGATCTTTTTTGTAGTAAAGCTTAATTAACCTTATAGCATTTTGATCCATCGGGTGGATAATGCTTGTGGAGTTCGGTGGCAGAAAAACAACTTTATAATTTTCGCATTCAGTGACTAGTGGCTCGGCATGACATCTTGCATTATCCACAATTAGTACAGCTTTATATAAAAGATTATTCTGACGTTGGAATCCTTTCACTTGTTGTATAAATGATTTGTAAAACCACTCCGAGAAAATGAAAGATGTCATCCAGGCATTTTTCCATGAATAATATTCAATTGGAGTATTGTTTTTGAATGACCGCGGGTTTTTTGATTTGCCTACAACAGCGATACTAAGCTTATGGATTCCCGGTTTATTAGCACAAACTAGAAATGTTAGCCTCTCTTTGCTCATTTTTCTGCCTGGAGCATTCTTCTATTTAGCATGCACTAATGATTTCGAAGGAAACATTTCCCAAAATAATGCAGATTCGTCTGCGTTATAAATCTGGCAGTTGCTGAAATTATCAGCTTTAATACTAGATAAAGACTCTCCGCATATTTTTAGGCTCCGAACGGAAAATCTGTTTTTAAACTTTTGGAGCCATCCATCGCTTGCTTGAAATTCTCTGTCGTCACCATACATTTTATTAAATAGCGGCTTTCTGGCGTAAAATTTCGCTTGAAATTGTTTGGTGACGATGTCGTTGCTCTTCGAACCATTCGTACAATTTTTCCTCAAACACTTTATATTCGCCAGCTTTAAGCGTTTTTCGTTTCTTAAGCAGACGAACATTGCAATTTTCAGCAAATTGAGAAAATTAAACGTAAATATGGCGTTTCATAAGAATAAAAAACTCACAAACTCTTACCGCTTAATATTCTATGCATTTTTTTTAATATCCGAAATAGTAAATGTTCCAACTCCATAAACAGACGCTAAATTTTTTCCACTTAGGCCTTTATTTAATTCTGATTTTATTTTTAATTTATCAGACAATGTCAAAGTTTTATGAGCAAGTTTTTTAAACATGTTAATATATTAAATATATCCGCATGAAGCTCTGTCAACTGTCACAAACTAAGTGACTCAAATTGCAGCACATGGCAAGACGGTCTGCGCAAGCGAATTAGTTAACCGTTATTTGTAAATTCCATTCAACAATTCTTAGTAAATATGAACGGTATAGGAGAAAAAACGAGTGCTCACAACCAATAAACACCAAAGTTATGACAAAATCCGGATTATCGAGCTGCAATTAATCCAGACTATAGAATAGTCAATGGATATAAATTTTGATCCGGATTACTGGATAATCCGGACTAAAGGCATCCGGACTAGCGAGCTTTTACTGTATATGAAATCAAATAAATTCTACATTTCTTAATCACACATACTCATGTACGTATAAAATTGAGAAAGTATTTGATTTCTTAAAATAGTGTGTGTTCTTTATATGAAATGTGACAATTTTGGGCAAATTGTCAAACTTCAAAATAATAAAGTGTAAATATCTATATAAAAAAATATATGTATGACACCACACCACGTGAGATAATTTGACCTACATTCGTGTAGAAGAAAAGCATATGCAAAATTGATAATACAAACAAGAAGTTTGTGCTTGTATGTACAATCGTGTATGCTTAAGAAATATTTCTTCGGCACACTGATCCAACAAGTGTTCGTTATCATTATTCCAATATATTTGTGTTCTTAATCTGAGGCGGAGCGACACAGAACCTGCCTCGTCAAAGAACATCGAAATACTGAAAAGATAGTAGCAAAATTCGATCCACATAAGGTAAAAAGCTCTGCAATATCAAAATGTTCCCAGCCCAGAGCCAGCAACACAATTTAGTACTGAAGAGAGGTTGTCGCATATTCATATTATAGAGTATTTGGTATAACTTACAATAACAACCTAATTAGAACGAAAGTGCTACTGTAATTTATGATAAGAAATAATGAGGCCAAGAACTAAATACCAATAAGACTATAATATACTAGATATTCTTTGCTTCTTACTGCTTCGTGCTTCTTTGTGCGTGTGAACTTGTCTTTGGATGGGTATCTACTTATATAACAGGCTCACATAAGTATACATACGGGGCATATTTTTCGCATTACTTAAAATATATAATCAAAATATGACTTTTTTTGTTTCTGTAGCTATTTTATTTATGCAATGGGTCAAACAGAAATAATATTTTCCATGTTTAATCACGCACATATCGTTCAATAAGAAATTTTTAACTATTCGTCTGGAACCAAACCCACAAAAGTATACATACGACTACTTTACAGTTAAGTCTTACAGTTATGTTTCCAAGAAAAAGTTTCTGGGCTTTCTTGATTCAAATTCACTTATCAATATTCTGTGCAATTGTAAAGTTTTTATTGTTGATAAATGCAATTTTAACGACAAAATGACAAAAGTTTCGAAATCTCGGTGGAAGTGCGGAAAATAATAGTTTATTTGCACTCGAATACTTTGAATCAAATAATCTGTCTTGACCTACATTTCTTTTCAGTTTTATTTTCTAATTATTTGTTGTCTAAGTTCTTCTATGCAACTGCATGTTTTTTTTTATATATATGTATTATAATGATATTAATTTAGTTATATTAATTTCAGTTAATTTTTATTTTGTAAATAATGTATTAATATAAAAGAAATATAAAAAATTTTAATACGTCTGCAAAATTCTTCCTTTTTCTACCATAAGAATAAAATCCAATCTAACATTTACTTAATAAATACATATACGAAAAACCAAAAACTTCCTAAAATTGCACATTAAGTATTCATTGACGAACGAAATGTTTGATTGGATTAGATTTTGTGAAATTTATGAGCTTCTTCAGACGAATTGCGCAAACGCATCAAAAAACTAACATAAACAAAGGTATTGAAATCGTACAAATACTAACACAATTTCATGCCCACATGAATTTATGTATGGGAGTTAAGAAACACCGATATGACTATTTTTAGAAGATATAAATTTCTAATTATGGGATAATTTTTAAAATTTATATTGTAAATTAGTACAAAATGGAAAAATTGGTGTATAAAATTAATAAATAATAATATGTATTTATTTAATTTATTGTTTTATCCCCAAAAAAGCCACCATCGAATTGCACAGCCAAACTTCATGGCTGCACCAGCAGAAGATAAAAAGTTTTTTTTTGCGGAATGTTATGTACAGAATTATAGAAATTTTAGTTAATTCAGAATTGCACCAGCAATACTTTAACTCTCTAATGTACTCCAAAAACCAACAAATATAGTATGGGTGTCTTTAGCTCAATGGTTCACGCGTTGGTCTAAAGTTTTTGTGGCTTAGGGTTCGAGCCCCAGCAAAATGCTGTGTTTTATCGGATTTTTTTTATATTAATAATCATTTTTATAAATAGTAGTAAAAGTATTTTAATATCTTCCAAAAATTAACCAGTATTATTTTACTGGACCAAAACTAGAGCAGAATTATTTCATGCCTGTTATAGAAGATGGAGTATTATGAAATTCAACCTTGACAAATCATATACATCCATACATACATATGAATGTACATATGTATGCACATATTTGTCTTCTGATCATTTGTCAGGTAGCGAATTGTGCCATAAAAAGAATGAAATGAAAATAAAAGCGTCATTTCTCGCTTAGAAATTTTTGTTGTATGATGTGCGGTGTGGGTTCTTTAAATATAAAGTGAAGCAGAATTAGAATTCAATTTGTCATGAAATTTTGGATATGTCAATATTTTCAGTATGGACAAATATCAGCACAATTTACCAAATACTCTCTATTATATATTATAGAGTATTTGAATTTACTCTTTTTTTTACTTTACTTTTTTTTTTTTTATTCGATCTTATATTTCATATTTTCGCATGTGATCAAACATATTTTGAGTCTATCCGAAGAAAGAATAATTATGCATAAAAAACCAATTTTGATAAAATTAGTGTTAATATTTTAATATTCTTATGTTCGTCTGTTGCCTATTCCATCAGAAAATTTATCTACATAATTTTTAGATTAAGGGAACAGTCAAAAAAATCAAGGTTTTGAACCTTTTTTTTCTTTGTCAGATCAGCTTGAAATACTATTACCACATTCTATTAAAAACGAGTAAAGAAGTCTGAAGTCGGGTTAGACCGACTACGAAATACCCTTTACCTTTTCTTGAGCGTGCGAGTTCAACAATGGAGATGATTTCTTCATAAATCATCATTAGGAGCATATTTACGGTTATTTTCAGTAGGGTACCTTGAATTGATTATATCGACCCCATTTCTTGTGCATGGCTTCGTAGTGTCAATATTACCACTAATATAAAATTTTGTTCAAAATTTTTGTATAAGTCGTAAGTTATATTTATATGTCAATAGTGGGCGTGGCTGTAGAAATAATACGCCAATTTTTTATGTAGTGTTTAATGTTAGTACCCGCAACCTTCCTGTGAAATTTCGTTGAAAAATCTTTAATAGGAACCTAGTAATAATTTTTGGTTAATTGTGGGCGTGGCAGTAGTAATAATCTGCCCATATTTGGAATGCATGCTAGTACAGACCCAGTGTATACATATACCAATTTTTTTTTCATATATCATCATTAGAAGCATAGAAAGGGTAGTTGTCCTTAAATGGGGTCCCCAAAGTTCATTATATGGGAGGGAGGCGTATCCTTCATCTAATCTACCCCGAATCTTGTATATGGCTTGGTTGGGTCTATATACGTACTAATATAAAATTTCGTCAAAAACTATTATATAGTTCGTAAGTTATAATAATATGTGAATAGTGGGCGTGGCTGTAGAAATAACACGCCCATTTTTTGTGTGGTGTTTAATGTTAGTACTAGGAACCTAGTAATGATTTTTGGCTACTTCTGGGCGTGGCAGTTGTATTATTATCTCCATATTCTGCACACACACTATTATGGACCCCATATATATTTCTGCAAATTTTTATTCCGCTGGCATCAATACAAGCATAGGTAGGCTACTTTTAATTTTGGACCCGAAACTTCCTTATATCAAAAGTGGGCGTGTCTTTTGCCTGATCAGCCCCATTTGTTGCAGATAGCATTATAATGTCCACATGTTTCTTCATGTAAAATTTCGTCCATAAATCTCTACCAGATATTAAGTTATGAATATTTGTTAATAGTGGGCGTGGCAGTTAATATATACCGCTCACTTTTTGCACAGTCTTTAGTAGGACCCACATCTCCATAAATGCCAAATTGCGACACGATTCCATCAATCGGACCGCAGTTATAGTCATTTTAAAAAAGGTGAAAAAAGTTCCTTATATGGGAGGTAGGTGTGGTCTTTGTCCAAATCAGCCCATATAGCAATCTGGTTATGTATCTTTGTCCAGACTATACTTTTGCAAAGTGTCATTAACATAGCTCACACGGTGTAGAAAAAAAGTGGCCAGAGACGGACAGACGGACGGACAAAATAAAAATTGCTTAGAAAGTGATTCTGATCATATCTGTATATAGGAGGTGTGATCAAAAAAGAACCGTTATTGCGTGATCAAAAAATAAAGTATTTATTTATTCATCAACAACTATCTTGTCCCCTTTAAAGTAATTCCCCTCAGATATAATACACTTATGCCAGCGTTTTTTCAATCCTCGAAACACTTCTGAAACGCTTTTTTTGGTATCGCCAACAGCTCCTGTTTCGATTTTTCTTTTATCTCCTCAATCGTAGCAAAACGCTTTCCTTTCATCGGTGTCTTCAGTTTTGGAAAGAGGAAAAAGTCAGCGGGGGCCAAGTCCGGTGAATATGGTTGTTGAGGCATGATAACGGTTTTGTTTTTGGCTCCTGAGCGATGTCCATGCGACGTTGTTTTTGCTCAAAATTTAGCAATTTTGGAACAATCTTCGCTGCCGCACGTTTCATGCCTAAACATCCGTGAAAATTGCTTTGCATGAGCCGAACGATATGCCAACATCATCAGCAACCTCTCTGATAGTGATTCGACGATTATCCAAAATCATTTTCTTCACTGCGTCAATGTTTTCATCGGTTGTTGACGTGCTCGGGCGACCAGGACGAGCATCGTCATTGACATCTCGGCCTTCCTTAAACCGGTTATACCACAATTGAACTTGTGTTCTGCTCATAGTAGACTCGCGAAAGGCCACAGTCAACATTTCAAATGTCCTTGCGCATTTAATTTCATTTTTTACACAAAACTGAATACAGTTTCTTTGATCCATTTTTTCGAATAGTACAAAATCGAAGAGCACACCAAAACACGACTAACCTTTTTATCTGTCAAAAACAAACTGACAATCCAAAATGGTTGGTATTGCCAACATATATAACAGACATGTGTACCAACATAACAGAAAAAAAAATGCGAACATCGAACATACGTAACTCACGAAAAGATGAAAATAACGGTTATCTTTTGATCACACCTCGTATATGTCCATACCTACCACGCCTTCTTCTCGAAATTCCAACCCCTCTCAAAAGCACAAAGTTAGTATACTCTATTTACCTTTTTTAAAGGTAAAGGGTATAATTAAACAACTCGTATGTATGTACATATCTATGAACACTGATTCTCTGCATTTACATAGTATATGATGTTCATGTTTTAAGTAAATTTTATGAACTTCAATATCTAGTATTAAATGCATATGTTCTTGCTATACATTGATTTACAAAGTTTTGAAAATAAAACCGTCTATAATGCAATAACCTATATATAAACATTTATTTCCTATGGAAAAATGTAGGTCAACCATGATTGTGTTCCAACGCATAATAAACCACTTCATAATCTAAAATTATTATAATCAAAAATTTATAAAAAATTATTTCAAGTATTTAAAAATCCAAGATATTTTAATTTTATATTAGGATAAATAATGTTTAGTAAAACATATTTTAATATAAGATGCACCTTTTTGCCCATTACATTTGAGATTTACCTCTAAAAATTTATATGTACATTATGTGTGCAGGGCTCACCCAAGTCGACTTGCTTGCATGTTTTTTCACAAACGCCATTCGAAATACTACAACCGGCAACTAAGTACATCATTCGCTTTGACGTGGAGACTTGAGTTATGGAAACTAATAAAAATGTGCAAAAACTTCTTACTGCTTCGTGCTTCTTTATGCATGTGAACTTGTCTTTGGTTGTGTATCCACTTACATACATATATAGAAAATATTTTAAATCAAATAACCTGTCTTGACCTACATTCGTGAATAATATTTGGGACTTCTTTTCAGTTTTATTTTTTAATTATTTGCTGGCTAAGTTCTTCCGTGCAACTGCATGTTTTTTTTTATATATTATAATGATATTAATTTAATTACATTAATTTAAGTTAATTATTATTTTGTAAATAATGTATTAATAAAAAAGAAATATGAAAATTTTTAATACATCGGCAAAATTAATACTTTTCCTACCATAAGAATAAAATCCAATATACGAAAAACAAAAACTTCCTAAAATTGCACATATTCATTGACAAACGAAATGTTTGATTGGATTCGATTTTGTGAAATTTATGAACTTCTTCAGACAAAATGCGCAAAAGCATCACAAAACTAACATCAACAAGGGTATTGAAATCGTACAAATCCTAACACAATTTCATGCGCACGTGAATTTATGTATGGGAGTTAAGAAACACCGATATGACTATTTTTAGAAGATATTCATTTCTTTGCTGTAATGATCTGCTAGAGCAGCAGCAGTTCAATGTGGTTCAGTAAAATTATTTAATACTGGATAATTTATGCTAAAGTAGAAACTATTCTTATTATTTTTTATAAAAATAATTATTAGTTTGCTTTCAAAAAAAGGATGAACAATTAAAAAAAAATATAAGAATTAACACGCAGCGGACTTGAACCCGGCATCATAAAATTGATAGACCAACGCTGTACCACTTGCACTATCGATCTTTATAAAAGATCCATAAAGATGTATATTTATTTTATATTGTCAAGTGTTCTAATATGTCCGCATTATGCTTCGTCATGACATAGCAAATCTTTCTTATACGCAAAATCACAAATGCTTTGTTTTAAGCCCCACTTTCCGAATAAGAAACCTTTGCCATACAGTTATACAGTTGTGTATTTTACCCCAACTACACACAACAGAAAATAAAAATTTGATTTCAAATCATTCGCTTCTGCAGTGAGCAATCACACACACAAAAACACTAAATTATTCATACGAATGTGCAAACAACAATAGCCATGTGTGTGGCTGACGATGGATACATATTCACGACTGCTTCGTGAAATTGCCGATCAGGATTCCAATGTGGTACATACACTTCAATATGTTGATTCTCACTCAAGAGAGCAATGAAAGGTCTGTCTGTATATTGTCTTTGGTTCAGTGTGTCTTATGTTTGGGAATTTTCACGCCACACATAA
Organism: Clusia tigrina; assembly: GCA_920105625.2. Lineage (NCBI taxonomy): Eukaryota > Metazoa > Arthropoda > Insecta > Diptera > Clusiidae > Clusia > Clusia tigrina. The sequence continues at coordinate 61,741,304 of OV050030.1, forward strand.
CGGCTCCAGCAACATATCAGACCTAAAGGATCAAAAAATAATTGTTACGGAAAGAACAACACTGCCAATTAAAGAGAGTGCTAGGTGTACCCTAGTTTGAAAAAAAATTAAATAGTTCTCCCATTTGAGTCTACGATCAAGACGAACACCAAGATATTCTACTTCAGTGCTTTAAGGCAGCGATCAAAGACAATATACAACAAGACTGTGCAAATCGCTCTTTAGAAAACAGGGGACATGCAACGCATGGCATCGCTGTGGACCTGCTGTCAAAATGTAACATTTTTCTGCTAAAAATGATTATAACAGCGGCATATTAACAGTGAATTTAAAAACAAATTTGAAAAAATTTAATTTCAGCCAAACAATTTCTAAATTATTAAAATGTATTTTTAAATATTTATCGCTATTTACAATATATATTTTAATAAATAAATTACTATTATTACGTTAATTGTATTTTGAATATGTCCATATATGAAACTGCATCGTGGCCAATGTTTGTCCAAAACAACAACGCTCTGCTGTTGGATTAATGAATTCAAAACAGTTTGACTCCCTAAAATGCCGCAAAATTGCCAAAATATTTGCAGGCATCGGTAGTTCAAGGGGTAAAGCGTTGGCCTATCAACTTTATGATGCCGGTAACAAAGCCGCTGAGAAATTGATTTTTTTTTATAATTTTTAATTGTTAATCTTTTTTTTTAAAGAAAACTAATATGTTTTTATAAAAAATAATACAAATAATTTACTATTTTAACATAAATTATCCAGTTTTAAATGATTTAGCTGAGCCACATTTATTTGCTGCTGCTATAGCAGAACACTGCAGCAATGAAGTTTATATTTTCTAAAAATAGTCATAACGGTGATTCTAACCTCGCATACATAAATTCATGTGCGCATGAAATTGTGTTAGGATTTGTACGATTTCAATGCCCTTGTTGATGTTAGTTTTGTGATGCTTTTGCGCATTTCGTCTGAAGAAGCTTATAAATTTCACAAAATCTATCCAATCAAATATTTCGTTCTTTCATGAATATGTGCAATTTTGGGAAGTTGTTGTATTTCCGTATATACTATATTAAGCAAATTGTTAGATTGATTTTATTGCTATGGTAAAGGAAGAACTTTGCAGATGAATTAAAATTTGTTCTATTTATTTTATAATACATTATTTACCAAATAAACATTAACTTAAATTAATATAATTAAATTTATATTATTATAAAATATAAAAAAACATGCAGTTGCATAGAAGAACTTAGACAGCAAATAATTTAAAAAAAAAACTAAAAAGAAATCCCAAATATTCACAAATGTAGGTAAAAAGAGATAATATCATTCAAAGTATTTCCTATATATGTACATAAGTGGATACACATCCAAAGACAACTTCACACGCACAAAGAAGCACGAAGCAGTAAGAAGTTTTTGCACATTTTTATTAGTTTCCATGACTCAATTCTCCACGTCAAGGCGAGTGATGTATTGAGTGGCCGGTTGTAGTATTTCGAATGGCATTTGTGCAAAAACATGCCAGCAAGTCGACTTGGGTAAACCCTGCACACATCATATCGACATTTTTTTAAGAAAATGTCAAATGAAATGGACAAAAAGATGCACCTTATATTAAAATATGTTTTACTAAACTTTATTGATCCTAATATAAATTTAAAATTTCTGGATTTTTAAATACTTGAAATAATTTTTTATAGATTTTTGATTATAAAAATTTTAGATTATGAAGTGGTTTATTATGCGTTGGAACACAATCATGGTTGAACTACATTTTTCCATAGGAAATAAATGTTTATATAGATTATTGGATTATATACGGTTTTATTTACAAAACTTTGTATATCAATGCATAACAAGAACATATGCATTTATTACTAGATATTGAAGTTCATAAAATTTACTACAAACATGAACTATGATACGTAAATGGGCATCCTGAATAGGCAACAGACGAACATATGAATATTAAAAGATTATCATTAATTTGAACAAAATTGGTCTTTTGTGCATAATAATTTTTTCTTCGGATAGACTCAAAAAATGTTTGATCGCATTCTGTTAAAGCGAAAATATGGAATATAAGATCGAAAGAATAAACTGTGCTGATATTTGTCCATACTGAAAATATTGAAATATCCAAAATTTCATGACAAATTGAATTCTGCTTCACTTTATATTTAAAGAAGCCCAAAATAAAACAAAAACTCCAATCGAGACGCTTTATTTTAATTTCATGTTTCTTATGGCACAATTCGCTACCTGCAAAATGATGAAAACACAAATATGTACATATGTATGTATGTATGTATGTATGGATATGATTTGTCAAGATTGAATTTCATACCGTTTTCTTCTTTATCAGACATGAAATAATTCTGCTCTAGATTTGGTCCAGTAAAATGTTAATACTGGTTAATATATGGAAAATAGTAAAATACTTTTATTATTATTTATAAAAATGATTATTAATTAAAAAAAAATAATTTGATCAATAAAGCATTTTGGTGGGGCTCGAACCCTAAGCCATAAAAACTAAAGTCCAACGCGCAAACCATTGAGCTAAAGACACTCATGTCATCTTTTTCCATTTTCGAGTATATTAGAGAGTCAAAGTATTTGCTGGTGCAATTCTGAATTACCTAAAATTTCTGTAATTCTGTACACAACAAATAACTTTTAGTTTTCTGCTGGTGCAGCCATGAAGATTTGCGATGCAATTCGATGGTGACATTTTTGGGGATAAAGAAATAAATTAAATAAATACATATTGCTATTTATTAATTTTATACACCAATTTTTGCATTTTCTTTTACTAATTTACAATATTCCCATAATTAGTTATGGAAATATACATGCCTACCTACGTAAATGAAATTATTCAAATGCAATTAACTTACATATAGTAGTAGAAATATTTAAAAAGTAGTTTTTTTTAAAATATATATTGTAAAGTGCATTAATTTTAATATTAATTAAAATTTTTTTGTAATTTTCACAAATTTTTGTTTTTAAATAGAAATTTCAAATTAAATTTACTATAAATATGCGTTGTTTTAGCATTGGAAATGTTCACTTTAACATTTTTTCACTGACTAGCTGACTAGCGATAGCCATGAACAAATAGTATTGGTTAGATTTGATATTAATGTCTTATTAATCTAAATTGTATTAATTTTTATGTTATCAATATACTAATAATTAATAAATAATAAGACTATTAAATCTGCATTTCTTAATTTTCCTATTATGACAATAAAAACCTTCTTAAACTCATATAAAATTAATTTACTTGAATGAATCGTTTTTAGCAGAATAATGTTATGTTTAACATCTGTTAACGGTTTCAGGGCGATTGCCATTCAATTCCATTCCTCTCTTTTGCCAAAGAGAGCGACGGAACCTCTATACGTAAATACTCTTTGCAGCGATGTCCACGCAGAACAAAAATAAGCTCCGAAAGCTCAGAGCAAATAGAAGGCATTCTCATATATCTACCACAGACAACGTATTCATATAGATTTCCAAAGATTTAAAAAAAAATGGTGGCACCAAAGACAATATAACTATAAAGATGTTGTACTCAGAACAAGTGAAGCAAACAATATTTGTGTGCTTTTTTTTGATGAGGGGGGAGAATAATAAGGGAAAACAAAAGTTATAAGTTTCTCTTCTCAATCGATCATGGAGTAGCATGAACGAAGAGAGAAAAACTGCATAAACCAAAATAGTCATACACATACAAGCATATGTACATAAAATATTGTGCACATAATTAGCTACATATGTGTGTTATGAGCATATTGTAAACACGATTGCTTTTTTCAGATTATGCGTTTACTAACGGTATCTTTTTTGGGCATTGTCATTTATGAATATTTTTTTTTGATGAGTTCTTTTTTAATATTCACGGCTTTTCGAGTTGGGATGGCAATTAGTAAATCATTGTAATTTTGAGTTTTGATGTTGATACTTACAAAGCGGTGTCTTTAAATATTTTTGGATTTACACGAATTTTGTTTTATTGAGTCGTAACAACTAAGTATGTCATCGAGCAAAGCAGGAAATAAATGCAGTTTGCCGCATTGCCACAGATCCAGAAGAACTTTTCCTGAAATAAAACTCTTCCGGTTTCCGTGTTTTGACTCACCTTTGTTTAAAGAATGGGTCGAAAAGTGCAACTTTGATGAGCTTTGATGGATATAATTAAGCCGAGTCAAATTTTGACATTTCCCTCAGAAATGTATATTCATACGAAAAATTATGAAAATGACTCTGACTTTGGAAGTTTGTGAAGAGAAAATATTTACTGAAAATAAAAGCATGAAAAACATCAAAAAAATAATTGTAAAACAATGTGTCGAATGCACCAAAAATTCCATATATTCTTCTTGGTTTGATGACAATAACATCTGTCATAAACATAGGATGGAAATGCTAAATTTATTAATACTAACTTTACTACGGAAGCATTCCACATGGGCGACCTGAAAAAATAAAAATTTTAAAACATTAATAAATCTTTCACTTCGGTGCAGACCAATAAATTTCAATTTAAACAAAAATAAAACATGTAGGCTTTGCTCTACACTGAAACAAAAAGTCATATTTGCTCAATATCTTATTAGCTCCTATTATTTGTACACAAAATAAACCACCAATGTACATATGTATGTACTACATACACATCTGTGTTGCTATTAGTTTTTTATGTCGCATACATACGTAAGTATTCTCAGCAAACATATTCCAAATTGAAATTCCATTAGAAATTATTCATCATTCATACGGACACACTTATTCATAAACCTATCCTCTCTTTGTTGTGTTCCTCTCCGTAATGGAATTCTCTTTCAATTCTATTATTGAATTCTCTTATTCCACACCGACTAGTGGATTTATTATAAATCCATTGCAAATTTTAGCACCGGCAACACATTGTATGGCAGTGCAACATCTTTATAGTTATATTGTCTTTGGTGGCACTTTATCAAAAGCTTTACTGGGCACACATACTAGTAACAAAAAAAGCAAGTTTTCTCTCCCAATTTCTCATTTAAACAAAGACTGCATCCCAGTAGGGAAAAAAGCAAGTGATTCGACAAGTAAACATAAACAAGCACTCCAGTTTATCGTCTTTTATTATATTCATATATTTCATAATATTGCAATCATTATTATGGATTTTATAGTCATTTTTAAATTTCTTTGTTCTAATTTTTCTCAGGCTTTGTATTGCTTTCAGATTTATCGCATTTTTTGTTTCCAAAAACCTAACTTTCTTTTTAAGTTTTTTGTAAACAATTTCCAGTTTTGCCAATTCAGATATGTAATAAGATACGTTTTTCTTTTTTCGAGCCAAATAAAAATCAATCGCTTGAAATTTCCTGTTGGGTTCTATGCTTACGATCAAAATAGTTGTGAGTATAAAAATGAGAATTGATGCTATTCAATCTCGTCGTATTTTTCACTGTTTTAAGTTTTTATTACGATCGGAGATTGTCGTGCTTGCTTGTTCGAAAGTCCTCATGTACATTTAGCGTCCGAAGTGAAAAACGAACATCGCGTGATGGTTGCAAAGCTTTTGCCAGAGCGCAAAGTTATTGCTCTCTTGATTTACCATATTGGTGTGTATTTTGCACACTCTCACGTTTCTCTTCTTCTCTGGGGCTCATATGTGTTTGTGCGATAAGTCGACAAAAGCTAACTTTAGTCGACAAATTTTGGAACACTTATTTTCAAAGCATTTGGAAATCTATATGACTACGTTGTCTGTGTATCTACTTTACACAGATTGAGCATACCTCGCCACTTACCCTGAAGCTCCGACTTCACTTCACCAACATATCAATTGCGACAAGCAAATTTGTTTCTGTTTTTTGTGCATGCGAAAAACGAAAAAAACAAAAACAAAAATTTTTGTATCTCTTTGAGAATTTATGTACAGTAGGCCCGCGTTAATGTGTATACCTATGATTTCAATTTAGTTTGAAGTTAGTGATTTTAATTTACATTCAATATAGTTTAATATCAATTTATTAAATTTTTTTGAACTTAATTTTACATAATTAGTTAAATTTTGCCATTCTCTAGCAGTATTATATTATTAATGTTAGCGCGTTCAATTTGTACAGTTTATATGCAGCAAATATTTTTTATTGGCATGATCGAGCGTTTACGTTGATATGAATGTGTGCACTTGTCTGTTATGGTCGCATTAATTTTTGGTTTTTGGTGGGAGAGTGAGTCGTGTTGTTTTCTCTAGTTCCGGATAAATTTTTCGTGGACATCCCTGCTTTAAGGTATCTTAACATTGTTAAGAGCAGTTTTTTATTCGAACTAAAAGTTATAAGCATGCTTTTTTATGCACTCTTATTCCCCATTTGTTTACCAATCTACTATCACCTCAAAATATTCTTGTAGGTCTGTGGATGCCAGGTTGGAGTTTTTATGTGTGCTAAGAATAGCTATATCATATGCAATCCGAACAGCAGATAAACTTTCGTGCTCTGTGGAAGAAGATTTTGACCGTCAAGAAAAATCTACTATCATTCAAGTACGACTCTCATTTTAAGGGAATCTGAAAGCAACAAAGTTTTATTTTTATGGATGCGTCCTTCGGGCCAAACTTGGTCGGAAGCTTTAGCAACATTCAGAAACAGTGCGGAGCAGTATTTTTTTGCTTTTAGTTGCCATTTTTCATTGCGTATTTGGGATCCCCAGTATGTATGATTGGTGTTGAAGTCGGCGGCTGTCAGAAATTTGTTACATACCTAATGTACTGAAGAATTCGGAAAATTTGCGAGGTGGTTATTTTGTGTCGGGGCGAAAATATCCTGAAGATAATATTACTTTTTTAGTAGCACAGTGAATGCAAATGGAAGCTGCTTGCAGGTACTCTTTAGAGATTTTTTCTCATGAGCATAATGTTTATTTCTCGATAAAATTAACAAACCACCTCTCCTATTCTCTGACGGATGGGTGATTAGTGTTGTGATTGCAGTCTTATGTAAATATGAATGTCATACTATAATGTCAAACATTTGTACTGGTTTCAGGCTTATAACGCCAAGGGGCAGAAATTACAATTTTCAACTCAAACCTTGACGTTATATCACCGGCCAACCAACTTATTGGTCGAGTTAGGAGTAACTGAAAACATAAAAACAGCTCAAATAATATGCGAAGGTACATTTGACTTCGCTTCAGATCACTCTCGGTAAATTTTATTATTTAACTAGCTGAACCCCCGCCCGCTTCGCCAACAAAAACACACTTTTCCAACAATTTTAATAAAATTAAAACATTTATTGCAGTGCTTTTAGGTAATCAACATTCTTGGTTTTTTTTCACCATCGCCCGTTTAAACAAATTGTGCAGATGGTTTTCCCACTCGGGAGCATGCGAGAAAACTGGATTTTCCAAATTTATACCGCACATTTCTAAAGATTGTCCTTGCGACTTATTGATGGTAATGGTGAATGAAAGCGAACAGGGAGTTGAAGACGTTTAAATTCAAATGGCACATCAGATGGAATCATTGCGATACGAGGAATCCAAACATCTTCGCCTTTAAATTTTCCATTCAAAACTGTTGCTTCTATCACATTTCTCAATATTTTTTTGCCTTTAGAAAGTTTTGGTTGGTTGATGTTGCGAAGCATAATAATTGGCGTTCCCATTTTTTCCTTGCAAATCAAGTGCGTTTCAAAATTCTGTGGGATAATTCACCACCTCATGCTGATTCATGATGTTATCCACTGAATTGAATGTGAATAATGGAACTGGTTTCTTTTAAAATAACGTTAATCTTTCCGGCCAGTATTGCTCGCTCGCTTAACCAAGCATGATTTTTGTACTGTTGTGCTATGTTTTGGAACACGCTTTGAACCAGTTCTTCTTTTGATTGAGTGAAGCGTGAAAAATCGTTTGGTACTGATATCATCAGGCACGTCCAAAAAATACATTCCACCACTTTCATTGTTAACAACATGCATAATCGTGTCGTATCCATGCTTTTGATCATTGTTCAATTTTGGAATATTTGCTGGAGCAAATGCATCCAATATGTTGCAATCGTAATCTCGTTCACGCTCCAAATCTCGGTTAATCAGATCATGCATTGAGCGATTTGGTGACACTATGCCAAGTTGTGCCAATTCTTTGTTTGTAATTGTTAACCAAATGTATTCAATCATGATCAATGCTTCATTATGCATTTCCGGAGTGTACAGCAAGTGTGGATTTGACGTACTACGGCGAAGTCTGTTCAAAATATCTTCCGTCATGAAATCTTGATAATTTCTCCATAGTTCAAGTGGATTTGATGGGAAACATGATGATACAATTATTGCAAATGCTAATAGTGTTCTTATTTGGTGATGAGTAGATGAAACTGAAGCATCGGCAAGGGTAGCCTCCCAGCGTGCGGCATCTTCCAGTAAAAGCAATCGTTGACACGCCTCACGATATGTTGCACACAATAGTCTATCAACTGTTTTGAGACTTTGAAATGATATTGTACCACGAACATTAACCAACAATAAACTCAGCATTGTTGATGTCAACTGTGTAAATACGTCCCAAAGCATCTGACGAGAACACATTTATCACACAGCTATCGATTGGGTTTCCTTGTTTACCGCTTAGAAACATTTTTTTCGATTTTGTACCAAGTATAATATTCCGATACTTTTGTGTATAACAACAGCGAACAAGAAAAAAAAGCTTACCCTATAAGTGTTGAAAAAATAATTTAAAAGTAGTAACTTCAACTCAAATGGCAACACTAAAGCATTATTCCATTTCTTTTTTCGCCTCTGATGAAGTAGGCGTGTCGATTTTTGACTGAGCAAGGAAAGCAATGAAGTGTTTTATAAATTAAAATGTCTAGAATTTATCAAATAAAAAATCTAGATGATGAAAATTTCAACTCGTGGTGCATTCACATGAGGATTGTACTAATCCACTCACAGATTGGACCAAAAAGCTCTGGCAGCTATAACGTTGTGCATAAAGCCTTCACATTTAGACCACATAAAAGTGTGTAAAAAGTCTGCAGAAGTCTGGAGCAGGCTAAAATAAGTGTTTCGTCCAAGTGGCACTGTGAAAAAGGTTTCTAAAAATTTAATAAGTTTGGGTATGGTAAATGATTACGAAATGTCGCAACATTTAAGTTCATTTTCAAGCATTGTGGAGAAGCTTGCTGAAGTAGGCATTGTGCTCAACGATGAATTCCATGTCATCATTTTACTCTCAAGTTTACCAAAAACGTATCAGCAATTTGTAGTTGCTATGGAAACTAGAGATGATGATTTGCCGATAAATAATTTTAAAATCAAGCTTTTGGAAGAAGATGGAAAAACTAATCAAAATTTGGAAAGAGGAGAGCAACAGGCTTATATGGCACGGGGAAAAGAAAATGAAGAAAAAGGGAAGCAAAATACACAATAAGATGCGAAGCAAAGAAGAAATAATTTTAAATGTTTCAAATGCGGTAAAAAGGGACACTATGTTGTCCCTTATTCCAATAAGAAAATGGCGAAAGGAGCACAATCATTTACAGTGTTAGCTGCAGCGAAGGTGTATATAGAATGCAAAAATAATAGAAACAAAGATTGCGCAAAGCGGAGTACAAAAATTTTTCGTTGTGCGCATCTACGTCACAGTAGCATGGTTGCAAAGAGAAATGTAAAAAAAAAAATACCTATCCGCGTAATGCTGCATACACACGAGGCAACCGTTGCTGCTCGTTGAAATGCGTGTTGCAGCTACCGTTGCCTGAAATATCAAAATATTTTGTAATTTTGTGATGGTTGCTGCAACGGTTGCCTCGTGTGTATCGTTGTGTACCACTTTTATTACTGGCTTAGTTCGTTGAAATCCAGCGTGCTGAGAAGTTGTTTTTGCTTTTCGCGGAGTGATGCAAAAAGTGAAAACAGTGAATTGTGAAGCAAACAAAAATGACAACTAAAAACAAATTAAAATTAGTTAAATTTCATCATGTCCTACTTATTCTCTGTACTTCAGAGCATCAGTCATGTAAGAAACCAGCTTTTTCCAAGAATAATCATTTTTTCCGTTCAACACATTCACTATATCATGAAGTGTCAAAGTGTTTGTTTAGAAATTGACAACGCGGAATGTTGTTAAGATGGGGCATCTCCCGATAAAATGTTCAACGTTTTCTAACTCATTTAGATTGCAGAGTGTACAATTTTTATTATATATACCATTTAATTTCAAAAGATTGCATCCTGCTTTATCACTAAAATAAGTTTGACCTACTTTTAGATCTAAATGTTTATATATTCTCCCCTTACTTTTTTGAGACCGTTCCCACATACTATCTCGAATTTTGTTATTTCTCATCATTATAAGCGTATCTCTTTTCATTTTCCAAATATTTGGGTCTAGATCTCTATCATCCCATCTTAAATTGAAATCTATTCCTCTTTTATTTAGTGACTCAGCCCAGAATATGTTTTTTCGCAGAACTTTCAGTGTCAGATTGTGTGGTAGTCTTTTGTTGCTGTACTCAAATATTGTTCTTTGTATATAATTTAGATGTAACGATAGAGTATAAATGTGTCCACTTTCCATATTCGATTCCAACATTATGGCATAAGTAGGCGAACATTCCGGTAGTCTTAATATTTTTTTAACAAAGTAAAGTTGTACTCATCAACGTCTTCAAAAAGAGAGTGACCCCATACTTGAGCGGCATAAATTTGAGTGGCACGGCATACAGCTTGAAACATTTGCCATTTCGAGCTGAGATTTATATCTTTTTTAGAAAAGAAGCTTGACCCAGCTGAATTTATACTAGTTTTTGCACATATAGGTATATAATATTTTTCTTATTTAACTTAATCTCTCTAATAACTATAATTTAACTACATGGAACATGAAAGGATATTTTAACAATTATGATCATTTGCAAATACTTATTAAAAAATACAATCCAAAAATTATTGCGTTACAAGAAACTCATCTTCATTCCATTTTAAGATTTATCTTCTCAACTCATCCCAGAATTCTTTTCGGGGAGTTGCATTACTTATTCACAATTCCATTCAACATCAAATAATGAACATCAAAATTCATAGTCTTTTCTTCCTACATTTCACCCAATAAACAATTCTCACTCCAGAATCTACAAAACGTCCTCTCTTTAAGCAACTTTACTACCCTGTTTTATTACTGGCGATATCAATAGCTGGCATCGTAAATGGGGTTCTCCCAACAACAACCGTAGGGGTAATACTCTCTCAAAATATTTAGATCAATCCAACTACATACTTCTCAACATGAAAAAACAGATTGTGGCACATACTTAAAATAAACATCTCTACAGAAAATATCATCAACTTTAAATGCCGTTCTTCGGCGACAAATAAAAAATTTTAAAAAGAATCAAGCTATGAATTTACTTCAGAAATTAATCCAAACACACCCCCTATAAAGACATGGTCTAATATCAGACAATTTTGCGGACTAAAAACTTACCATAACATTCACTCCACATAAATTTCCAACCAACTACTCATAACCAACAAAGAAGATATTGCTGAACAATTTGGCAAACACTGGTCTGAGGCATCTGCAGACCACAACTTCCCAAATCTTTTCCATGAAAGTAATATGTAACAGCTGAAAATTTTACTTACACACAAAATAGTAAAGCATTGGTTATAGAAAATGACATAAATTTTCTTGAATTATCAATGGCTCTTAATAAATTAAAAGGGAAGACCCCCGGCTTAGATAGGATATCTTACCCTATGATCCGAAATGTATCACTATCCACAAAACTAAGACTTTTACAATTCTACAATAACATATTTAAAAAACAACTACCACATATTTACAAACCCAGTACTGTTATACCCATACTCAAACCTAACTCTGTTAAACCATGATTTCCTCTTACAGACCTATATCTCTAAATTTATGCTGCTCAAAAGTTCTAGACAAATTAATAGCTATCCGACTATGGTGGTTTGTCATTACTGGCAAATAAATCAATAGTCGACAAATGAGTTTCAAGAAAGGCAAAACTGTAACTGATTCCCTAGTTTATTTAGATTATCAGATCACAGATTCGCTATCCAAAAAAAAAAACCCATATAAATATTATCTTTAAACTTCGCAAAAGCATTCGACAAAATCGGAACTCACTTCATTATCGGGCAGTTAATGGAATGGAACTTAGGACAAAACATTATAAACTATATAATAAACTTTATGAAAAACAGGAAACTTAAAGTTCGAATCTCTAACCAAAATTCCAAACCACGTTTCCTATTCAATAGAATACCACAGGGCTCACCTCTCTCTGCAATTGTATTCTTTATTTTTATTTATTTATTTCAGTCTACTGATAATTAAATCTTACATACTATAGGTACAAAGTTTAATTAAATAATACAAAAAGACTTAACCTCAAACGATTTTCATCTACATTAAAGTTTAATGAGCTGCTATACTTATTACAAATGCGAATACACCTGTTAATAGGTTCATTAGAGGCATATTTAGTTTTATAAAATTCATCAACAAAGATTCGGTTGCTTCTGAGAAATCTAGGAGCTTCATATAATGCCAAAAAAATTTGATAGCTCTTTACATTCAATTTTGCCTGCTAATATGTGAAAAACAAACAAAATAGAGTGTAAAATATCTCCTTTCCTTTAAGGATTGAAGACCCAAAAGCTTCCGTCTACTATCGTAAGACGGCAAACCTTTCTGCAAAAAAAATTTTTTTTAGCGCATATCTGGTTATATTTTTTTGCACTTTTTCGTTGCGATTTGAACTTTAGTCATAAAAAGGGCTCCAAATAATTGAACAATATCCCAGTATACTACGCACAAGGGAGACATACAGCGCCTTTATCGTAACTGGATCTTTGAAATCTTTAGTATTTCTTTTAATGAAGCCAACCAATTTGAGCTAAAAATGACACCCAAGTCTTTCATCTCTTTCTCACGTTCCAATACACAATCATTCAGTCTGTACATATACAAAAAAGAGTTTACTGATCTGGTGTAAGTTACTACACAGCATTTATTAATATTCAGCTTCAAATTGTTTGATTTACACCACCTATGAAAATTTAACAGCTTCTTCTAGCTTATAACAATCTGATAACTGTGAAACTTCTAGAAACACCTTAACATCATCAGCGAACACTAAACATTTTGAAAATTTGAAACAGTGAGGTAGATCATTTATAAAAATTAAAAATAAAAGAGGACCACAATGTGTCCCCTGTGGTATACCAGAGAAAGCGTCTACCGCAATGTCAGATAAAAAAGAGCCGATCTTAACGAATAATTTACTATTTATTAGGAAACTTTTAAAGACTTTTAACAGATTTTCTGAAAAGCTAAATTTTTTTAATTTACAAAGAAGAATGCTGTGATCAACCTTGTCAAATGCTTTTGCAATGTCTGTATAGACTACATCTAATTGGCTCTTATTTATTGGTTAAATATTTCTCGAAAACAATGTTAAGTTTGAGCACGTGGATTTACCAGGCAGAAAACCATGCTGGCAATCTAAAATTAGGTCTTTAACATGGTTTAATAATTTAATTTGAATAACATGATCGAGTAACTTAGCAAAACTACCTTGTTTCACAATTGTTCTATAGTTCCTTATATTGCTTCGATCTCCTGATTTGAAAATAGGAACAATAGAGCATGTTTTCCAAGATTGAAAAAAGGTCCATCTTTAACACAAGAATTAAATAATAAAGATATTGGTTTAGCTACGTTATCAGCGGTATATTTAAAAAATATAGACGGGAAATCTCCTTGCTCATAAAAGTATCTTGGTTTTAAATCCGATACAGCAAAGAGTACATCTTCCTCTGTTATAACAAATTCATCCAAAGAGTCGAGATCAGATGATCCAAAATTCTCCGTACCATTCGAAACCTCATCATAATCCTGATAAACAGTTTGGAAGAATTTAGCAAAGAGATTGCAAGATTCTACTGTATTATTAGACTTCTCTCCATCCAACTCCAAAGTTGATGGAAAAAGATTTGAATTTCGTTTTGAATTCACATATTTCCAGAACGAAGACGGATTTGTTTTTAAGTTGGCTTCAATCCTTTCAACATATTGGTTATATAACAATTTATGAAGGGAATCAAATTCATTACGTATTTGCAAGAATAATGATCGATCGGATTCTAGACCGGTAGTTCTAAACTTTTTAAAAGCTTTATTCTTAACATTTTTCATATTGGCTAATTTGGCATTAAACCAGGGCTTGTCTTGTCTAATATTTGAGATTTTTTTTTGGAACATATTTTGAAATCGCATTATAAAATGTTTTGCAAATAAAATTATATACCTCATAAGGGCCTTTAAAATAATTCAAAACAGACCAGTCAACATTGTTTAGTAACTCATTTATTTTGGTGAAATTACCTTTACGAAAGTCAAACTTTTCAGAAAAGTCCTCTTCATTACCGGCGCTTTTTTATTTTCACAAATAGCGCCAACTTCTATGGTTGCGAATACTAGGTCTAAAATCCGGTTTAGATCATTTTTACAAAGTTAAGTTGTTGAAAATAATTTGATAAAAAATAATTCATTACCATTGACTCAATATCTGTTTTAATTTGAGTAAGTCGATAGTCGTCAATTCTGTGAATATGAAGATTATTCAGTAGACATAGATGTCACCTATTTTTACCGTATTCATTCTGTAAATGTGAGTAAGACGAAGAAATTGTAAACTTTATAGAATGTATCCTAGAAGGTTAGTGTGATCAGGCTTTATTAGCCTGCCACTAACAAAAGCAATGTACTATGACACCACTGAAATGTAATAAAAAACAGAGAGAGACCTAAAGGAACAAAAGAGGGGTAATAATGAGACAGAGTTGATTAGAGTGTGGTGGAATGAGACAGTACATGGACAGAATTTGATCAGTCAGTTCACCACCTGCAGTTAACCTAGTCGTCTGTATGGACAGATTACAACAGCTGTAGGTCCAGGTTCGATTCCTGGGAGGGTTCATAATTGGTGTTCTGTTGATTTCTGAGACATAATAAAAAATGCTTGGGGAAAAATTGCCTTCAAAGATCTCTGATGAGGACAAGTGGCGTGTCCGAAATAGCTATAAGATCTGCCAAAAAATATGTTTCAATAATTCTTCTTCTTCTTCTGAAAAATTATTACGGTGGCATAACCACACATACGCAATTGCAACTACTGTTGTAACTTGTCTTGTCAATAAATTCGTTACAAAAATAATCTTCATATCTGTTTTAATGTTGAAAGGCAGTAAGCTATTATCATCGAAAGCCCATGATATATTACCTAAGTTAAAATCACCTAAAACTATACAATTATGATTTAAATCTAGTGAATCTATTATATAGCTGATATTGTTTAAATGACAAGAATATAAATCAATAGGACTATTTGGTGGTATATAGGACACAATAATAAATATTACAACGTCTTTGGAAATAGAAATTCTTACTCGAAGTTGTTCTATTCGTTTGTCATTCACTGACTGTAATTGGACAAGTTTATTGGAAAGATTAGCTCTTACCGATATCAAAACCCCACCATCGCATTCATAGCCAGAGTTCAGCCGAATTAATACCTTCGTGAAGCAAAATTTATGTTAGCGTTATGATATCGTATTCATGGAGAGACATAGCAAGCTGGAACTGGGATGTTTTTGTTCTTACTCCTCCAGCATTTTGATAATAATGCGAGAAAACAAAATTTTTGTTTTTGTAAGTTGGATCGAGCTTCATAAGTGTACTTGAGTTGCTTTCTCTCTTGGCTTGTGTTGGTTAAGCAATTATAGGACCGAGTGTTTTTCCGTGATTTTTGGAAAAAAATGAAATGGTCGCACTTTAACGTTAGCAGGCCACAGATCCGAAACCAGCAGCTTTTCGTAGAATAAATCAGCTACACCCAATTTAAAGTTGACTCTCTTCAGGGAATCCAGTGAAACATCCTTCTTCACTAGATTATAGCATGAGAGAAGTTGTTTCGCAATCCCAGCATGATTTGAAACATAATCAATGATATTCTCAGCTGTGACAGAAGGAGAAAATGATGCCATGGTGTACCCACTTCATTTGAACAGCTACATCAAGTTCAGAGCTGGCATTAGAATCAACAACAAGGGATTTTTTTCTCTAGTTGTTTTTCTTCACCCTGATCCAATCTGTGTTACGCTGAGAAGGCAGTAAAGGAGAAGGTGCAGGCGGGCTGATAGCAGAGGAATTGGCATACTGTGTTTCTTTAATAGCAGCATTAAGAGTGTGCGAAGCAGTGGAAGCAAGATTATTATTTGTAACTAACTTCGACGCAGTATGAAAGCTATCGTTAGAAGTAGCATCAGCTGGAGAAATAGAAACTGCAGCTGCGGCTGCGGCAGCATAAGAAGTCGATGCACCTTCGGGAGTAGCGGCGAGAGTATCAAATATTAGCAATGGCGACACAGGGGCAGCACAATCATTAGCTTTATTGTATTGCTTAATTCGATGAACAGTTTTATTTTTATCACTTTTAACAAAAAAGTCACGAACATTTGTAGGCCTTTGACATTGTTGCTAAGACGAGATATTGCAGAAGCAAAATCATATTCGCATAAATTTCTCTGCACGGTATGAAGTTCTGATTTCATATCTTCAATTTTTTGTACTAATAGTTGTTTATCCGCTTGCAATGATTTAATTACAGATAAAGCATTCGCATTTTCGGATCTCAATGCTACAATTTCGTTAAACAACATTTGCAAAGTAATTTCTGGTTTATTACACTTCTCTTGCTGTCCTAAAACCGGTTTAGATTGCTGTTGTTGTTTTTGTATAGCGGCACAAGCGCTTTGACTTTGCAGCGATAATTGTGAGTCTTTAGAAGAGGTCAAAGGACACAAATTAATATTTGTTATTACAATTTTGGCTATGGTAGCAGATGGAGGGGGCGAACGAATAGAATTTCGGCGCGCTGTAGCACAATCTTTACAGCGAAAATGACTATCCGAGTTTTGGAAATATTCAAGGTCTGCTGGCAAAACTTTCACACATTCCATATGGAAAAATTCATTGCATTTATCACACTGTATTTTAGGCTGACTACGATCAACCTTTTGCCCACAGACACATGGCATTATGATGCAATTACAATTCGAAGTTAAAA
The DNA here is from genome assembly GCA_920105625.2 of Clusia tigrina. Classification (NCBI taxonomy): domain Eukaryota; kingdom Metazoa; phylum Arthropoda; class Insecta; order Diptera; family Clusiidae; genus Clusia; species Clusia tigrina. The sequence goes on from OV050030.1 coordinate 61,758,507, forward strand.
GTGTCCAAGTAAAACGATCAAATCAAAATAAAACGAATCGCCGCACTCTCGCACAAGCAGAAAAAAGAAGTTTAAAATTCTCACTACACAGAGCTTAGAAAAAACATGTCCGTATTGTACGAGCAATAGCACAATTATGCATACAACAAACTAAGTGACATCATCTCATAGCACAAACAATACAATTTTTACGCTTATGCAGACGAATTCCATATTGTCAAAAAACTCAATAAAACAAAATATATTACGCTTGACATCAGTGACCTGATCAATGATATATCTTCATGGTGTAACTATTCAGGAGCCCAGCTTTCAAACTGCTTCAAAATGCAAACACTTGCATGTTTATAGAAAACTGAAGTGTGCTTGTATCATTCAATCCAAAAACTTCACAGTCGACAATGTGGATAATCTAAAAATATTCGGCATATTTTTTAATAAGAGATATAGATGGAACACATACGTAGATTATTTGCACTCAAAACTATCAAACAGACTCAACATCATCAAATGCTTGTCCAGCCACAAATTTAACTGTAACACCGTCTCTCTTATATCAGTTTTAAACGCACTTTTGATTTCAAAAATTGACTACGGACTTTTTATGTACGGCTTCGCTCCTAAACCAGTTACCAATAAAATCAAAACAATGTTGAACTCAGCATTACGAATAGCATTCGGTGCTTACAGAACGACCCCAATAAATAACCTCCTTTTTGAATCAAAAACAAACATTTTTGAAAACAGAAGAGACTTCATTACCACTAAGCTTTGCAAACCATTTCTTTCAAGTTGAGGCACTCGACTGATGCCGCTTATAATTCAAGACGCCAAATCCAAAAAAGAACCGAAAATACTCTCAGTAATACACAGAACCATTATCATAGGCAAGAATTCCAACTAACCATTTAAACTGATACAACCGACTCCGTCTAAAAATCCACCATGGCTTCTCAATTCTACAACTCTTAACACTTCCATCCGAAAATATAATAAAGCTTCAACCCCTTCATTATTATATCAACAAAAATTCCTTGAAATTCAAAACCAACTACAAAGCTATACCATGATCTATACCGATGGATCAAAAGACCAACCAGTTTTAGCATAACATCATCACATTCAATCATAAAAATGTCACCTCTCCCTCACTATTCTACAGCTTTTACCGCCGAAATATTTGCTATATATGATGGCATCAATTACCTAAAAAAAAATCTGGTTAACATGCTATTTTGTTCTGATTCACTATCCGCAATAGATTCTATTTCCAACCTTGATAACAACTCTTACTATCCTTAAATTATAAGAGATGCACTAATAGAAATTCTTCCACACACTTCCAAACACTTTTGTAGCCTCATTTATTTTGGTGAAATTACCTTTACGAAAGTCAAACTTTTCAGAAAAGTCGTCTGCTTTTTTATCAAATTTATAAAACTCAAATCTGATAGTCAACGCCTTATGATGCATGCTGTTCTTCATTACCGGCGCTTTTTTATTTTCACAAATAGCGCCAACTTCTATGGTTGCGAATACTAGGTCTAAAATCCGGTTTAGATCATTTTTACAAAGTTAAGTTGTTGAAAATAATTTGATAAAAAATAATTCATTACCATTGACTCAATATCTGTTTTAATTTGAGTAAGTCGATAGTCGTCAATTCTGTGAATATGAAGATTATTCAGTAGACATAGATGTCACCTATTTTTTCCGTATTCATTCTGTAAATGTGAGTAAGACGAAGAAATTGTAAACTTTATAGAATGTATCCTAGCAGGTTAGTGTGATCAGGCTTAATTAGCCTGTCCACTAACAAAAGCAATGTACTATGACACCACTGAAATGTAAAAAAAAACAGAGAGAGACCTAACGGAACAAAGGAGGGGTAATAATGAGACAGAGTTGATTAGAGTGTGGTGGAATGAGACAGTACATGGACAGAATTTGATCAGTCAGTTGATCACTCAGTTCAATAATTCTTCTTTTTCTTCTGAAAAATTATTACGGTGGCATAACCACACATACGCAATTTCAACTACTGTTGCAGCTTGTCTTGTCAATAAAATCGTTACAAAAATAATTTTCATATTCACAGCATTGACGACTATTGACTTATTCACATGTCCTACTTTGTTTCGAATGTTTCTTCGTCCATCGTCATATCATTTCATTAGTCTTTTGGGTCATTTTCTTTCATTCCTTCAACAATATATAATTTGAAGATTCTTCTTTCTTTACAACCCAATTTTTTTTACTACATTCTAATTTTCTTTTTTGGTTACATCTCCTCTTCCTCATCTTTATAAAACAGTTTGTCAAAAACAATAATTGCATAATAATTCCCTTAGTACGTCACTCATTTCGAAAATTTGACTATCTTCCGTATAGGTCCGTTTGATTACACAATACACACAGTATTGAAGTTGCTGCAACGGTTGCCCCATGTGTAATGAATCAGGTTGCATCAACACGTTGCTTCGTCGGTTGCCTCGTGTGTATGCAGCATTATGTATGTATTGCTACGGTGAAATCACAGCCACGCAACGAAATGTCAAACTCAGAAAGAATATTATAACGTACCTGCGCAATGAGTAATCTTCTTCTCTATCATTCTTGTATATAATGGTGGTGAAGATAAGTTACGTTTCCTAACCTATTATGTTGTGTTGCTCTCTTTCGGTCGCGGTTCTGTCAAATTATGAAAACCGGTGCCGCCACATAATTGGACGCGCTATATTTAAATTAGCGAAACACAAATTGTTGTTTAAAATTTCTATTTATTTATTATTAAGTGAAAATAGTAGAATGGGCAAATTTTGTGGATTATGCTGCAAAAGTTGGGGCAAAGAAATTGTGAAATGCTTTAAAGTTCCAAGTGACGAGAATAGGCGTCAACGTTGCAACAAAGCTGCTGGTGTTTCTTTACCCCAACAATCGTAACATTGCCAAAAACATTTTTTTAAAAGTCATTTTATAAATGCTCCAGGAAAGAATTCGCCTGGTGCGAGGGTAATGGAACTGTATGGATTTGGGTTGACCAACTATCTAAAGGAGCCCTGCAAAAATCTTCTGAAAAGTTTATAAGTGATATAAAATCCTTAAATATATCTAACATTGTGAATGGCGATAAAATACTCTATTGTAAAAATTTCCGTACGAATTTATTGGAAAAAGTTCCGGAATTAACCTCCAAGAAGCAGTCAAGTCTTTTCTCTTCAAATGCAGCATGCATTTCCGAATTAAACCATGAGATGAAAATTCAAAAAGCCAAGCAGAAAATAATGGAAAACACAATATTACAGAAAGCAGTTATTCATATATTTTTATATTATATGTTTTTTATATTATTATATTTATATATTATTTATATTTATTTTATATTACATTTATGAATATAATTTGAGGTAGTAATAAATAGTGGGTTTTTGCTACATTTTTTCCCACTAGAAAAAATATTTCAGTCGTTATAAAACAATTTCAGCAACAAAGAAGTGTTTTGCCCGATATTACAAATATTCTCATGCCTCCGGAACGCGCCGGCTGACTGTTTTGACAGAAGCAAGTACCGAATTCTCTCAATATTTATCTGCACCACATGTGTCGTTGCATGAAGACTGTCGCTGATGCACAAATACTTGAAAAAAACTCAATGGTGTGTTGACAGCGGAGCGACTGCACACATGTTCTGTGATCGTCGTTTGTTTTGTTCTTTTAACGAACACGAAGAAAAAATTGCGCGTGCGGGTTACAATTGCAGCTAAAGGGATAGGCGATATAAAGATAGAGACAGCAACACATAACTTCAAACTTGGAAATGGTTTGTTTATGTTTTGTACCTGGAACGAGTGAAAGCGAATTTTGACGTGAATTTCAACAACAAGTGTGCCACAATCAAAACAAAGTTGAAGTAATTTTAAGCGCTAAAAAACCAAAAAAGCTGTATATTTTTGAACAAAATAACAAGAAGTGTTGTCTGTCGTCGCGTAATGAAACTGCGCTGTGGCATAACCGGTATGCGCGAATTGAAACAAAAACATGGTGCTCGGTTTGAGTAAAGTTAATTTTTCAGAAACTATTTTTTAATTTTATTTTATCAAAGCTCACATAACCATGACAGATATTATAAAAACTATGCAACGCAGGGCTAGCAGTAGGGGCTTTCGGCTGACTGGTGAATGAAGGGTGGATTAGATGCGGCGGAGAAGAGCAGCATCCTTAAGAAATTTCAAAATTTTAGAGATATTGTTGACAGTTGGATTCCTTAGAAATAGGAGTGGAACATTGTTGTTTAAAATTATTAAGTATGTGGATGTCCAGTTCAGGGCAAAAAACTAGTAGGTTTAGTATGCTGATGATGGCCTCGCAATATGGGATACAGCTACCATCCAAAAGATAGGCATTGGTGATGATGGTGTGATCTAAACAAAGACGAGTGTAAGGAGTGATGTAGTTAGCTACAATTGTAGTCGGATAGTCTAGTCAGGTTTATTGCGGTTAGGATTAATTTTGGAATAGTGGTGGTTGCAATTCCCCCAGTCCACTGCAAGCTTGGTTTGTGTCTGCTGAGCTATAAGCCAGTAGATATCACTCTTGAAAAAGAAAGTGGGGGTCATTGTGAGAGTGTTGCTCATTTCTTTGTCAGTTGTGTCCGCAAACGTATAGCCACTGATGCCCGAATGGCCAGACACCCACATGATTTTAAGTTTGTGGGGAATGGACGCCAGGATGTCTCTTATGGCTTCGATGATGTAGTTGGAATTACTGCAGTTTTTTATAGCTTGGAAGCTGGACAAGCTGTCTGTACAAATGATGTGCTTTCCTTTAATTTGTTTGGAGTACTGCACGGCGTGAAGGATAGCATTAGCTACTGCAGTAAAAACTGAACAAAAAGGAAATAACTGACCATATGATATTGACCTGTCATTTTCTCTCACTACAAAAAAGTCTGTGTGGGTTGCTTTAGATCCGTCGGTGAAGCTAAGTTGCCAACCGATCGATTTCAATGAACTGCTACTTCCAAAAATCGGGCTTTATATAGAGAGCTTGATGTGTTGGATTTAGGAGGATGAGCCAGGTCGTTAATAAATGGAGCTTTTTTCACTGACCACGGGGGGTGCTGAATTCTCCAAGGTAGAGATATTTTAAGCGGTAATTCATTGTATATTAAACACATAGCGCATTTATAAATGGAAGATGGAATCTTTGGTAATCGTTCACGTGACGCTGCACCGTAAAAAACCTTTTGCAGAGAGGGATTATAGCTGATGATGAACTTCGGATAAAGTTTACTTATGCTATCTTCCATGTTGTCATTCAAGAAAAGTAGCCCTGATTCGGCTAAGATGTTTTTAATTGGTGACGTAGGAAATGTAAGTAGAGATCGCCGAACAGCAGTATAGTAAGGTGCAGCCAGCATCTTAAGCTTGTTTTTGCATGGTGCCCATATATTTCTAATCCATAGTTAATGGTCGATAAGATGAGATCCCTTGTGACATTCATTAGTAGAGCCGGGCGCTTACTAGATAGATATTTTATGTTTAAGCTAGCAAATAGTCTGTCTCTAACATAATGACAATGTGGTTTAAATGAATATTTACAGTCTAATATAATGCCGAGGAACTTAAGACTATTTGTACATCTGATATTTACATTATTAAAGTGAAGCATAGGTATATTACAATGACGTTTCTTGCGGATATGTAGAAATTTGGATTTGGAGGGAGAAATTGATGCGCCTAAAGATCGGGACCATGTGGATAACAAGGATATGATTTCAGTAAAGGAAGATGAGAGCGCTTGTCTGCCAGAGAAGGGGGTAGTTCCCAGAACTAAAAATGTTATTATAATGATTGATAAGGCGGGAGAGGAGGAAGGAAAGGAGATGTTTAATAATGGGGTAAGATATTTTATCAATCCCAGAAGTTTTACCTTTGATAGCTTAGAGAGCGGAATGTAGTTCAAGTAAAGATAGAGGCAAATTCAAGGGCTATATCATGAGGAAATAGTAAATTGCCGCGAGAGGAATTAATGGAAGAGATGGGAGAGAAAGAGGATAAACCAGACAGAGGCATTGATATCGCTTGTGAATTTTTGCAAGCACAGCAGTTTAGCAGCTTTGGCTTTGCGGCGAAATAACGCATTGGATTTTGTGTAGTCGATTATGTTTGTAGTGGAACGAGTGCAGGGTTGCCCATTTTAATTAACAATTCAAGATCAATATAATTATTAAAATAACCGTTCATATTCCACTGAAGGAAAGAGAACATATTGGAAGCGATAGAAAAAATAAACGGAGAATGAGTGTGTGTAAAAGAAAAGTTTGTTGTTACATTAAATTTAGATTTTGAATCAGCAATTGTTTTGATAACCGTGGATGTCCCATTGAAGAATATTTAGCATCATAACTACACAAATGAGAATAAATTGACTGAGAGAGCACTTAACCAAAATACATTTACAAGGCAAGAATGATAGAATACAAGATTACGCCATGCGCAGGTCCGCTATTCCTCTCTCGACAAAAATTCAGCACAGCTGATTGGCTGTGACGTCACGTGGCACTATTCTCTATTTTATCATTCTTGAGTTTTGAGAGAGAGAGTGTCGGGGATGGAAAGTGTTGGAATTTCTTGTATTGACTGTAGAAAAGGTATTTTTTTTTAGTTTTTGTTTTTTGTCGAAGTAAGGGGGAGAGGTTTTGTTCGAGAGGTATTTTTGGATGATAATGAAGTATGTTGCGAGACATGAGTGAGTGTATCAGAGTATTGGAAAGTAGAAACATGCAGAGGAAGTGTTTCTATTGCATTAGTCGATGTGTCACTGTTTCTAGATAATGACTAATTTTTTATTGGGAAAGACAGAGGAACTGGCAAATTGCTGTTTTTCTTGTTTACGTTTTGAAATTTTTGTTGGTGTTGTGGTTGTTCTGTTCCTTTATATTCAGAATTATGATTTGTTGAATTTACAGTTTCAGATGTTGCTACAATAGGGGAGAAGGATGTGGGGAGATGAGGATTAGAGGCGATTTGTGCTTTGAACGATCGCATTGCTTCACTCATTGAACACTTATCTCTTATTTTTATTTTTAGAATTTATTTGGCTTGTGCGGACTTCGCACGGTTATTATAGGATGCGGTGTCCTTCAGTATAGTTGGCGCAAGAGGTGCGCGTGCAGGTTGATAGAGCATGCGGAGGTAGATTGCAGTGTACAAGTTCGCAACATACGTCTTGCATGTCGTTGACGCCGTTCGCTTGCGCAGCGGTAGCAACCATTGTACGAAATACGCTGCAACAGCGTCTGCTGCCATCCGCTGCGCAGGGGCACGGTAGACTGTGCTGGTTCTCGGTGCGTGAGAAAACACAAGACGGAGAGCATTGGCGCCATGCGCTAGCGCAGCGGTGCAAAGCATTGTACGAAATGTGCTGCAACAGAGTCTGCTACCATCCGCTGCCATCCGCTGCGCAGGGGCACGATAGACGGTGCTGGTTCTCGGTGCGTGAGAAAACACAAGACGGAGAGCATTGGCGCCATGCGCTTGCGCAGCAGTACAAAGCATTGTACAAAATACGCGGCACAGCCGCTACGCGTAGATACGGTAGACGGTGATGGTTTTCGGTGCCGGAAGAATTGGCGAAACATGTGTTGTATGTCGGTGCCGCCAAGCCCAGCCGTGAAACGCTGTCGCGCAATGCCGCCTCAAAGCGCAGTCACCATGCGATTGTCGGCGGCGAAAACGTATAAAAAGAACCCGAGTACGAGAGGTCGCATCTTTTAATTGGCAGGAGCTCGAAGGAGAAGGACTACCATAATAATACAAATAATAAAATAATATAAAATAATTGAAACTCTTTTATTATTATAGATTTTGCTCAGGAGAGTATTTAGCTGGCGCCCAACTTGGAGCATGCGAAAAAGTCGCTGCACAGGCTCATAACCCAGCCTTGAGAGGGGTGAATAAATAACAAATCTGCGATTCCTACGGGACCCTCCAGTTTTTGTGTCGTAAGCGTGGGGCATTCGAAAAAGTCGCTGCACAGGCTCTTACCGTACCCTTGAGAGGGGTTAATAAAAACGGCAAATCTGCGATTCCTACGGGACCCTCCAGTTTTTGTGTCGGAAGCGTGGGGCATGCGAAAAAGTCGCTGCCCAGGCTCTTACCATACCCTTGAGAGGGGTTAATAAAAAAGCAAATCTGCGATTCCTACGGGTCCCTCCAGCTTTTGTAACATATACGTGGTATATATTGAGGTAAAATCTGCGATTCCTACGGGACCCTCCAGTTTTTGTAACATATACGTGATATATATTGAGGTAAAATCTGCGATTCCTACGGGACCCTCCAGTTTTTGTAACATATACGTGGTATATATTGAGGTAAAATCTGCGATTCCTACGGGACCCTCCAGTTTTTAGCACAATTAAATAAAAATTTATAATTAATAATAAATATTGTTAAGAGTGGGAATTCTTTTATTCCACCTTACTTTTGCTGGGTCCTGATGGTTACACCAGACCCTTGCAAAAGTAAGGTGGAATAAAAGAATTCCCACTCTTAACATTGGTGACCCCGACGTGATCCTGTGCCGGATCACAATTATCGTAGAAGCTTAACATTGAGACTCTTGCGAAGCACCAGGAGCAGATTGGGCGGCAGATCGAAGCGCTCATAAGCAACTTCAAAAAGGACTCCGAGCAGCGTAAAACGATCATCTATTACGAGGAACGCATAAGACGACTGGATGAATACTGGACAACCTTTGAGCAACAGGACTCGGAATTAAGAGCCTTGCCAGGGATTCCACTTGACCATGCATATTTTCAAAACGATTATTATGCCAAAATTGCAGCTATTTCATCAACATATCGGGATATGTTGGAGAGACGCCTCGCGGAGCTGACTCAACACCCAGAAACTTCAAATGAGGAGAAGTTAGATAGTCCTCCTGCGGCCACAATAGATCATCAAGGTGCTACTGGACACACGGCATATTCAGCAGGTACCAAATCGCAGCGAGACTCATCAAACAATCGTCGACGAAGCGAGTCTACGCGGTTAATTCGACGCCAAGCCGAAGTGATAAGGACACTACGGCGGCAACTAAATTCAATTATGGCCGAAACGGATCGACGCTCGAAACAGTTCCTTTCATTCAAGAAAGGCAACATACTACAACATTGGAACCATATCGAAGACATCAACAATCAGCTATGGGAATTGGAGGCTGATCCTACTCTTGTGAGTTATGATACACACCAATATATAACCCTGAAAGAAGAAGTACAGTCCGTACTGGTGCTATTAAGTGAGTGGGACGCAGAAGCTACATCAACACCGGTAGCAAACAATTCCTTAAATCTGCCCAAGATAACCTTGCCTAAATTCGGTGGCAATTATTTGAATTGGAGACAATTTCATGACCTCTTTAATGAAATGATCCATAAACAGAAGATAGCGAACTGCCAGAAATTGTTCTACCTAAAGTCCAACTTAGTAGGAGAAGCCGAGCGCCTGATAAAACACCTCTCAGCCACAGAACAAAACTACTTGACAGCTTGGAGCATTCTAAAGGAGCGCTATGAGAATACTAGGCTGCTGGTAAATGCACTGCTAAGTAAACTTGTCAACCAACCCAATGTTGTAGCAGAAGGAGCCGACAGTTTAAAGCGTTTCCATGACACAACCCAAGAATGTGTATTGGGATTACAAAACATCGGAATTGACACTGGCACCTGGGATCCAATTCTATTGTTCATATGTATAAGGAAGTTGGACAAGGCTTCACACACACTGTATGAACAATCGCTAGTTAAGCAACGGGAACTCCAGTCATTCAAGGATTTCCTAAGCTTCCTGCAATCCCGCTTCCAAGCTCTAGAGGCTTTAGAAAGCAAATCAATCAGCAAAGCAAGTACACTACTTGCAACAAATCAATTGTCCGCTTTGCGGAAGTAACCATCCTCTCTACGCATGTAAGGACTTTGGCAAGTTGGCAAGCGGCTGCAACAAGTGAAACGTCATAATCTCTGCATCAACTGTCTCAAATCAGGGCACTCGCTCTCGCACTGCGTTTCAAGTGGATGCCGGAAGTGCTCCAAAAAGCATAATACTATGCTACACTTTGAAGGAGCCATAACCCAACCCTCTCCAGCTTCATATACTAATAACTCAAGAGTTCAACCTGGTCATACGAAAGATAAGACGTCAACTGCAAGTATCGACCAATCTAGTCATGCTATTGCACGCACTAAGTATGTCGCACTGGGTACAGCAGTAGTGAAATTGATCGACCACTCAGGAGCTACTATCGAATGCCGAGCCTTACTAGATTCACGCTCCCAGCTAAATCTCATCAGGGTGAAACTAGCTAATAGACTTGGATTCAAAGGAAAGGCTGAGTTGTTAACAATAAAGGGCATCGGGCACGCCAATCAACAGTCACAAAGGCGTGTCAATACAAAAATAGCATCCCGAATATGTAATTTCTCGGCCAATTTCGAAGCCTTCCTCCTACCACAAATAACTGTACCACAACCATCGATAGACATAGACACCACCAGCTGGGAAATACCACACAATATTAAGTTGGCAGACCCTGCATTCAACACTCCAGGTCCTATTGACATTCTGTTGGGAGCAGATTTGTATCACGACATCCTTAGCATCGGAAAAATTCGTTTGGGTAAGGGTTTGCCAACATTACAAAACACCGTTTTTGGATGGATTGTGGCGGGCAAAATCGACAATCACTAACATGCGGAGTGCTGACCAATACAGAATTCGACCTTCAAAAATTTTGGATACTCGAGACAGTAGCCGCCAAGGTTCCCACACAAACACAGGAGGAAAGGATGTGCGAAGAGCACTTCAGCCAAACAGTGAAAAGAAATGCACTTGGAAGATTTGTCGTACAACTGCCTTTCAAACAAAAACATGAAAGATTAGGACACTCTAAAGATCTGGCATTGAGGATATTCACGACATTGGAACGCAAGCTCACCAAAGATCCCACATTGAAAGGAATGTATGCTGACTTTATGGCCGAATATCATCAACTTGGCCATATGAGTCTCATTAAGGAAGAAGAGATAAAATCCCCATCATACTTCCTACCACATCATGGTATCCTTAAGCCATCAAGCACAACCACCAAATTGAGAGTTGTTTTTGACGCATCAGCGAAGTCATCAACGAACCTGGCACTAAATGACGTGCTAGCTACTGGTCCAACAATTCAAGATGATCTTTTCACCATATTACTGCGCTTTCGGGTGCCCAGATTCGTTTTCACCGCAGATATAGAAAAGATGTACCGTCAGATCCTAATCAACGACCAGGATCGAAATCTTCAATTAATTTTTTGGAGAACTGAACCTACTTTACCAATTCAGTTCTATAAGCTAGATACAGTAACATATGGAACAACATCACCTTATTTGGCTACAAAATGCTTGCAACAACTCGCCCAAGATGAAAAGATCAACCATCCAGTCGCTGCCACAATCCTTCAAAGGAATTTCTATGTGGACGGTGTCAGGACAGGCAGCAATAGCCTAACAGAAGCCATTTTTGTTCAAGCTCAACTTCAGCAACTACTCGCAAAAGGTGGCTTCTAACTGAGAAAATGGTGCGCCATTCATCACAAACTGCTACAGGAGATACCAATGGCAGATCGAGCAATGCAGTTTGACTTCGATATAGACTCCGACGACCACATTAAAACACTAGGATTGTCATGGATTCCAGTAAATGATAGCCTCCGGGTCAAAACAAATAGTTCCGATACAGCAAGGATTACTAAAAGGATTGTATCCTCGGACATTTCGCGTCTTTTTGATCCCCTATGGGACCAGTAGTCGTATCGGCAAAACAATTTCTGCAGCAACTTTGGACATTAAAGTTAGATTGGGATGCAGCATTACCAATGGACCTACACACACGATGGCTCCGTTTTCGAGATCAACTGGACAAAATTGATGTACAAAGACATGCCTTTGGGAAACACGTGCCGAAATTTGTTCAGATACATGCCTTCGCTGATGCTTCTGAACTGGCGTACGGCGGTGCAGTTTACGTTCGTTCAGTTACCGAGGACAACATAGTACTTGTACGACTACTTTGCGCCAAATCCAAGGTTGCACAGTCTACCACAATTCCAAGACTAGAACTCTGTGCGGCTATGTTAACGGCTGAGCTAGTAAATCGAGTAAAAAAGAAGAACAGCTGCGAGAGACTCCTACTATCTTTTCGTCAGACTCTGAAATTGTACAGGCATGGATCAATTCCACATCGTTTTCGTATCAAACCTTCGTTGCCAACCGTATAGCAACCATACAAAATCTCAGCTTACCTCAACAATGGCGCACGTCAGAGCGAAAGAAAATCCAGCCAATATTCTATCACGTGGAATTACTCCATCAAAATTGAAGAACTGCGCGTTATGGTTCTATGGTCCCTTATTTCTTCATAGCTCAGAAGCAACATGGTCTGTGCCATACAAACCTGAATCTGACTGCAATGAAGAACGAAAAAGAACGGTTACAGTGAACGTGGCCCAATCATGCGGAGACCACTTCATAAACAACATCAACCATAGGAATTCATTTCCTAAACTCCAAAGGATCACATCCTATGTAGCACGCTTTATTCAACACAGTCGCAATCCTAATCACAAGAAGGGTTTCTCATTAGTATGCGAAGAACCAGAAGAGGGATTGTGCATCATAATTCGAGCCATGCAGCAGGTGAATTTGCAACAGAGTGGAAGCATCTGAAATCCTTTAAAGAACTTCACAAATCCAGTGATCTTTTAAGTATATCACCATTTCTCGACGAGAACAACATAACCCGAGTAAGTGGCCGACTGGAAGCCTCTTCACTTTCGTACGATGCAAAACACCCGATGTTACTACCCGCATCTCATCCATTCACGAAACTTTTGATGGAGGACATTCATCGAAAAACCTGCATATCGGACCACAAGGACTTTTAGCGACTACACAACAACGTTTCTGGCCGGTAAAAGGAAAAACTCTGGCACGAACGACTGTGCAAAATTGCATCACATGCTACAAAAACAAGTCTAAACTCCTAACTCAAATCATGGGCAATCTACCTGCGAATCGCGTAGAACCTGCTAGGCCATTCATCAACTCTGGCGTAGAATTCTGGGGACCCGTCTGGACACACTATCGCCTAAGAGGAAAGCGTCCTCAGAAAAGCTATGTTGCGGTATTTATCTGCTTCACTACGAAAGAAGTACACTTAGAAATGGTAACTGACTTAACTACCGAAGCCTTCATTGGAGCTCTGACGCGATTCATGGGTAGACGCGGCAGCTGCAGAAACTTATATTGCGACAACGCCACAAACTTTGTAGGTGCCAAGAACAAACTTTCAGAGCTCACCGAGTCAATATTCTCGACAGGGGGCCAAGAAAAAATAAAAAATTCCTGTAACTACAAAGGAATCAACTTCCACTTCATTCCTCCCCGCGCTCCTCATTTCGGAGGCTTATGGGAGGCAGCTGTCAAATCGGCCAAATACCTTCTTCAACGCAGTCTCAATACCGCGTCCCTCACATATGAAGAACTGGAGACACTCATAATTGATATCGAAGCCATACTCAATTCGCGGCCTATCACCCCCATTTCAACTGACTCCAGAGACCTCGCGGCATTAACTCCGGGAAACTTCCTAATTGGAGAACCCATGACTGCCTCCATCGACACTGCGGCAGCAGCAAGCAGGAATTCTGGCACAGATAGACTAAGGAATACCTGAGTGAATTGCAACAGAAAACAAAATGGAAACAACCCCAGAAGAATATTGAACTTGGAAGGCTGGTCTTAATTAAGGAAGACAACACACCCGTTCGTCAGTGGCCTCTGGGACGTATAACTAAGGTATATAATGGCGAAGATGGCTATGTTCGTGTTGCAGACATCCGTACTATGAACAACACGTTAAAGAGACCGATACACCGTCTTGCCTCACTCCCAATAGAACCCACTTCCGAAGCCTAGCAGGAATCCGCGCCTGCAGCACCGCCGAAAAAATGTCGACTTAGTAATATAGGCACCGTAATCACAGGTCTACTACTCTGCTTGGCAATAACGCCCTTTGATGGAAGAATTAAGCAAGACAAATTTAACAACAAACTCGGCCTCTATTTTGAGAACATAGGCACCACCAACATAATAACCAATGAATAGAATTTAGTCATATTTTATGACCTCGATCCCTACTGGGAAGAATGGCGAATCATAAAAAATATGACGTTCATGGTAGACAAACTTTGTGGTCAGCTACTCCAAAGAGAATCTTGTCAGCGAATTGGTCTATTACACAACCACAGGCTGAGGGACATGAGCAAAGAAAACAATCTTCTGTCGGCACCATCAAACAGCCGGCAGAACAGAGGCGCCTTGGATCTTATCGGCAATGTTGCTAATAGTCTTTTCGGAGTCTTAGACTCAAAATATGTAGCCGACATGTCAAACATCATCGATGGAATATATAGAAACGAGAACCACGTGGTGAAACTATTGAAAAATCAGACATCCATTATCGATTCTACACTAAATGTTCTGAAAAAGGACCAAATAGCAGTCGGAAAGGGTTTCCGTGATTTCCAAGCACAACTGCAAACTGTGGTTGCCCAATTTAATAATATCACCGAGCAACTCCATCAAGAAGAGCTCTCCAAGCTATACCAAAGAATATCAACGTAATAAGAAGTCCTATAAAGAAGAAGAGCCAAATATTGGATTTGCTCTTCACGTTACGAGTTAAGTGGGCGACAAATCTTCAGAACTACAGAATCATGAAAACTACAGAATTTTTAATTCATACATATGTATATGTATGGTTGTTTGTATACTTATAAGCAAAATAAAAAGAAAGAAAACAAACCCAAAAAATGAATACATACATACTCGCAGGTAGCGATGGAATAAAATTGTATGAAAAGAGAACAAAGCGCCTTTATGTCTAGAATCATTTATATTTGCACATTATTGGAGTTATTGTTTTTGTGTGGTCTGGCTCATTTAAAAAAATAAAATCCATAAGAATTCAATTTGTTATGAAGTTTCTGTCAATATGCTCAAAATAGGCACACATATGTATGTACATATGTATGAACATATAGCAGCAAAACTAACTCTTTCCTTTTTTTTTTTATCAGTATTTAATCACAAATATGTAAATACAATATTAATTAAAAATTGCAAGAATTTCACATTTATTTTATTAAATATAGGAAAATGCATGTTTTGTTAACCATCTTATAATATACATAAATAAATATTTTTATCTATTGCCTATTCAATTTAAACATTTATGTATTTAAAATAATTCTAAATGATATACACACATACATATGTATGCGCGCTTAACCAAATCTACTTGCTTGAAAGTTTTTTCCCAATAGCCGTTCGAAATACTACAAACGATGTGCTCAATGCATGACTCCTCATGACTTGGAGATTTGGGCAATGGAAACTAATTGCAAGAAATTCTTAGAGCTTCGTTCATATTGTCTCTGGGTACGTATGCACTTATGTATATAGGAAATACTTTGAATCTGATTATATATTTTGACCTACATTCGTATTTAATATTTGGGCCTTTTTTGATTTTCCTCTTTTTATTTTTGCCTTATCACTACTTCTTCTATGCATGTATGTATTATTATATATTAATATATTTGCATAATTTATTATATAATTAGTTAATGGATATGAGAGTATATATATATATATATATATATATATATATATATATATATATATATATATATATATATATATATATATAATGTATATAATAAATGCCTTATATATGTAATATATAAAATATGTAATTTATTTTTAAGATAAGTTGCATACATATTCCATATGTATATAAAAAACAATTTTTCTTCCATCTTGAGCAATTGTATGAAGTTAAAAGTGATTTTTATTTTAAATATTTTATTGAACAAAATTCATGAGAGTAAGCATTTTTACATTTTTTCCTTAAAGAAATTTAATGTTCATGATATAATAATTTTTTATTGCTATATTTGCATTTTCCACACCACCTAAGAGGTATGCAAAATGGAGCGTTACCGATTTTTTGTTTGAGGTGTTCGGTTCCCCTGTAGGCCTATTTTCACCTATAATTTATTCTAAAAAGATGTTTGACCCCAAATGCAATTCCAACTTTATTATTAGGTATGTTTTAAGTAGTCATATGTGTTCTTTGTTTGTTCGTAAATTAAAGCAGTCGTAATGTCTATTTATGTATAGTTACAATTTTTAGGTGCGGAAATATATCTTGTGTCTGTTTTTCCCCCTCCCGATGTATTTATGAAATGTCTAAATCTATGTTGCTTACAGTGTTTTCGTGTAAGTCCCATTTATGTTCGTGTTACAGTCAATCACATTAATTCTACTAATGTAACTTTTTAAAATATTAATTTAATTTATTAATAAAACTAAATTACTATAAAAAAGGCTATGAAGATGCCCCACCGCATGACAATCTTCAATCTAATGAAAAGTTTAGCAGGTGAAAATGCTGTGTCTAAGTCCGATCGGCGTTGGGACCGAATACTCATCCTTCACTCTATAAATTGCAATACATAGTCGCTCGCCTCATATCAATGAAAATATTGAGGATGATGAAGACATTATGTTAGATTGGGTCTCTGAAAATGCTATTGAATTTCAGAAAGAAATTCAAGCCCAATCAATGTTAGATATTACCATGGAAGATATAGACATGAATTCCAAGACCGATGAAATATGGGCATCCACCTCAAAGAAACCATTTGCAGAAATACAAGTACAACTGTATTTTAGAGGATATGGTATTTTCCAGAAAGTGTAAAGAAAATTGAAATGCCAAAATTGCGTAGATACGATGACAAAGTCCCAAAATACGCTTTCGAAATTTTCTGAAGAATTAATTCGGTCAAAGAATTATAAAAATGATGAGATATGTCTGATTAATCCCGTTGATATGGTACTTGAAATATGACAATATCATTTTTCTGTGTACGAGACTGTATTTAAAAAGTATGCGAAATTAGAAAGAAAATATTCTCATGTATACGCAAAAACCCGAAGAGAAATTTAATAACTGGCTTGTCGAAGAAAATGAATGCGCCAGACATAGACTTCAGTTACTTGAATTTTTTATAACAGTCCTTCTCTTCCTTAAGAATGCCAAATGGCAAGCGCGGGAATTAATAAAAAATGACCAACAAAGGATAAAAGTAAATCGGACGAGAAAAGCCGAAAAAAAATTACAAAAATTAAACACATGAAATGGCATTTGGTACATTTTTGTAAATTTTCGCATTTATATTTTTTTGTGTTATTATAGGTGAAAATATGCCTACAGGGGAACCGAACACCTCAAACAAAAAATCGGTAACGCTCCATTTTGCATACCTCTTAGGTGGTGTGGAAAATGCAAATATAGCAATAAAAAATTATTATATCATGAACATTAAATTTCTTTAAGGAAAAAATGTAAAAATGCTTACTCTCATGAATTTTGTTCAATAAAATATTTAAAATAAAAATCACTTTTAACTTCATACAATTGCTCAAGATGGAAGAAAAATTGTTTTTTATATACATATGGAATATGTATGCAACTTATCTTAAAAATAAATTACATATTTTATATATTACATACATATATAAGGCATTTATTATATACATTATATATATATATATATATATATATATATATATATATATATATATATATATATATATATATATATATATATATATATATATATACTCTCATATCCATTAACTAATTATATAATAAATTATGCAAATATATTAATATATAATAATACATACATGCATAGAAGAAGTAGTGATAAGGCAAAAATAAAAAGAGGAAAATCAAAAAAGGCCCAAATATTAAATACGAATGTAGGTCAAAATATATAATCAGATTCAAAGTATTTCCCATATACATAAGTGCATACGTACCCAGAGACAATATGAACGAAGCTCTAAGAATTTCTTGCAATTAGTTTCCATTGCCCAAATCTCCAAGTCATGAGGAGTCATGCATTGAGCACATCGTTTGTAGTATTTCGAACGGCTATTGGGAAAAAACTTTCAAGCAAGTAGATTTGGTTAAGCGCGCATACATATGTATGTGTGTATATCATTTAGAATTATTTTAAATACATAAATGTTTAAATTGAATAGGCAATAGATAAAAATATTTATTTATGTATATTATAAGATGGTTAACAAAACATGCATTTTCCTATATTTAATAAAATAAATGTGAAATTCTTGCAATTTTTAATTAATATTGTATTTACATATTTGTGATTAAATACTGATAAAAAAAAAAAGGAAAGAGTTAGTTTTGCTGCTATATGTTCATACATATGTACATACATATGTGTGCCTATTTTGAGCATATTGACAGAAACTTCATAACAAATTGAATTCTTATGGATTTTATTTTTTTAAATGAGCCAGACCACACAAAAACAATAACTCCAATAATGTGCAAATATAAATGATTCTAGACATAAAGGCGCTTTGTTCTCTTTTCATACAATTTTATTCCATCGCTACCTGCGAGTATGTATGTATTCATTTTTTGGGTTTGTTTTCTTTCTTTTTATTTTGCTTATAAGTATACAAACAACCATACATATATGTATGAATTAAAAATTCTGTAGTTTTCATGATTCTGTAGTTCTCAAGATTTGTCGCCCACTTAACTCGTAACGTGAAGAGCAATTCAAATACTTTGCTCTTCTTCTTGATAGGACTTCTTATTACGTTGATTTTCTTTGGCTATACTATGCGCTAGCATGGAACTAGATATAACCATGCAAGGATTTCAACAAATGCATATGGCCATAATTGAGAGTATTACTGACACACATCATGGCAAGATAAATCCATTACTGGTGTCGCCTCCACAACTTCGGCAGGAACTCGCAACGATCAAGACACATCTACACGAAGGTCTTCGGTTACCACTAGCTCAAGGCAATATTCTGGAATACTACAAGACAATGGAAATCGAAAGCACCATTCACAAAAACTATGTGCTCTTTCGGCTCCGATTGCCACTAGTGGATACTGAGAAGTACGACCTGTACAAATTAACTTCAATTCCTACATCCATAAATTCAACTCTAATTCTCATCGAACGAGTTATGAAAATCTTGGCTATAAGCCTTCACAGGGATCAATATTATCCATTCAATGATGAGTTGTCGGCTTGTATGAAGGTGGAACGAACCAACTATCTATGCTACTATCGTCATCCCATTTATAAATCAGGCGCTGAATTCGGAAGATGTGAAATGGATATATTTAATCATCTAGCAGTATCCGAGAGCTGTCATCTCCACCAAGAGGGGTGAATAAATAACAAATCTGCGATTCCTACGGGACCCTCCAGTTTTTGTGTCGTAAGCGTGGGGCATGCGAAAAAGTCGCTGCCCAGGCTCTTACCATACCCTTGAGAGGGGTTAATAAACAAAAGAAAATCTGCGATTCCTACGGGACCCTCCAGTTTTCGTGTCGGAAGTGTGGGGCATGCGAAAAAGCCGCTGCCAAAGCTCTTACCGTACCCTTGAGAGGGGTTAATAAAAAAAGCAAAGCTGCGATTCCTACGGGACCCTCCAGTTTTTGTAACATATACGTGGTATATATTGAGGTAAAATCTGCGATTCCTACGGGACCCTCCAGTTTTTAGCACAAATAAATAAAAATTTATAATTAATAATAAATATAATGCAATTTTTAGCGCTACCGAAAAAGGCGGTCGCTGCGTATTGACCATTCGCAAGGTTTATTATTAAACACGGTGCGACCGAAAAAGGTGGTGCATAGCCCATCTCCACGTTCACCGGTATAAAGCACGAATGATGATATGTGGTGCTATATTGCGTTTAAATCTGCGATTCCTACGTGACCCTCCAGGTTTAACGTAAACAAAATTTTTATTAAAAAAATGAATAAAAAAGTTAAAAATTTTTAAATAATAAAACTATTAAAATTTTTAGATACTACCCAAAAAGGCGTTGCACAGCCCAACCATACGTTCTAGCACCTTCTTGGTGCCGTAGAGAGCATCCGAAAAAGACGGTGCACGGGTCACCACACCAAGGACTTCCGCTGTAACAAGGGAAGACCAGCGTTCATCGCAAAGTAGAGTACACTTCTAGACTCTAGTATGGCGCACAAGGAAGCAGCGCACCAACCCCGCGGAGATTTGGCTATATTTGAGGCTATGATCAACACCGCCTTCTCCTCTTTGACTGAAGAAAGCAACCGACGATTTACTGAGAATCACGAAATATGCGAATTCCGGAAAGAACTGCAGATCCTTGGACAACCGGCAGTACCTCCCACAGTTTATAGCGATGTTATGTTCGATCGAGAGGGTGAAGGGGTTGATTCATTCGTGCTCATTCGCTTCGCGAGTTTGGCAGGACGCAGTACGCTTCCTGGCGGAGATCTGTCACTAGCGCTTACGTCCCTTTCACGGGTTCGGAAGGTCTTCCTCGCCATTACCAGGCCATTCACCTGATCCGAAGCAAGGTAATGGGAGAGGCCGATGCCCTCCTAACATCCTTTAATACGCCTACTAACCTTGACGCAATTCTGGCTCGGTTAGATTTTACATATGCAGACAGACGACCCTCATACGCGCTTCAACAAGAAATGCTGAGTCTCAGGCAAAGTGGATGGTCCGTTTCTAAGTATTATGACGAGATTCAGAAGAGGCTGACCCTTCTAACCAACCAGAACGATATGAGCAATTCTGATGACGCATCGCGGAAGCAAATCCTGAATGAAGAGCACAGGAACCGAGCCCATGAGTTCATCAGTTCTTTGTGCTAGTCCCCCGGATATGTCGGCAGCCCTCGGTCTGGCCTTGGAGCTAGAAATAAACACAGCCAGTGCCCACATATACCAGTCATGGAAGCGACGGGGGCCCCAGGGAATGCACCCATCCTTCAATTATAGCATCAACCAGCAGCTTATAAGGATGTATCAGCCCGACTCAGCTCGGCTTGCCATTGGTCGCCAAGGAACTGGAGTCATCGCACAGCCGAGAACTCCACCCCGATGGGACAATCCGTCTACGATACCCGCTCCTCCACGAAATCCCTTTAATGCAAACCGGTTTGGAGCTTCTACCAGCGCTACACATATGCAGAAAGGATATTCGGATGGCCAGCAATTTGAAGTGAGAGAACTAGCTACAAAAAGGCCATCTTTGTCGCAACCACCTTCACACGATTGGAAACACCCAAGAGTCAATTACCTGGAAACTACAGACGGGGTGACGCTGGTGTCGATGTTGAGGGAGAAACAACTTTTGCTGAGGTGAATTTTTTTGGGGAGAGGCCACTTCTTCCATACCTTCAAATGACTCTAGCATCACAGCGTTTAAAGTTCTTGGTGGACACCGGCTCTGCCAAGAATTATATTAGGGATATCCCTGATCTACGGGGAATAAAGCCGATAATCAAACCAGTTAAGGTCAAAACTTTGGTGGGGAGTGTGCATGTCACTAGGAAATGTGGAATCAATATGCTGAGAAGGACATCTACCTTTTACATAATTCCCACTCTAAACACCTTTGACGCTATAATCGGGTTTGATCTGCTAACGGACGTCTCGGCTTGTGTCAACTTAGACGTGGGAACCCTCAGACATGCGCGGGGAATGGAAATGCTGCTCTTTCAGGAGTGTGAAGGGATGAATTACAGAGATTCCAGCATAGACGAGCATGAAGAAGTAGAGCATACCAGCGGCAACGATCAAACGGAAATTTCCTCAGTAGCCACTAACCAGGTATCTGAGGGGGAAGAATGGTCATATAGTAGCATTAAAATCTAAAAACACTTCGATTGTCCTCGGCGCGGATGCATTAGACGCCTTTCGGCGTGTGAGGTCAGCACATGCTTTGCTCCTCTATCCAGATTTCAGAAAACCATTCGATCTTACTGCGGATGCTTCATCCTATGCCTTAGGGGCTGTACTATCGCAGGGAGGTCGGCTCATCACCATGATCTCGCGCACACTCTCCAATACAGAGGAGAACTATGCGACTTATGAGCGAGAGCTGCTTGCAATTGTTTGGTCATTGCAGAAGCTGAGAAATTACCTATACGGAGTCAAGGACCTAAATGTTTTTGCAGACTATCAACCCCTTACCGTTTGCTAATACAAAATTTGCTTTGAATTTACGTTTTGAATTTCCAGTACTTGAACTGGGAATTCACGATGATTAAATTTTAATTCAAGATTTTAATCTGAATTTATGGTTATGAATTTTCAGTACATGAACTGAAGATTCTCGACGAAACAAAATTGAAGTTAACTTAAAACTGACCATCTAGTACTTGAACTAGAAAACCACGAAGAAATGATAATTCAATAATTGATATTTTTGAGTTCTGATTTTGAACGGATTTTATAAAATTATTGCATGCAAAATTAACATGTCAAAATCCATAGCAATACAATACTGTAGTTCGATGCAAGTTGCACAACATATTTGCTAGAATAGCATATTATCATGAGACTACAACAACCAAAAAACGTGTCGAATTTCCGTCTGCTTAATGTGCAAGGGAATCTAAACTGTTGTTATGCAAAGTGCAACGAACTTCTGTTATTATTGACGCAAAAAATAAAATGGACAGAAATTAAATTGCAGTTTTAAACAAAATGAAAAAAATATAGAATTACAATATATGCACATTAACACCTTCGATCTCTCGGACGGAAATGTTAACTCAAAGATGAAACGATGGCGAACCTTCATTGAGGAGTTCGCCCCGAAGTTCCATTACAAGCCAAGAAGACTCAACATTGTCGCGGACGCGCTTTCACGACAGCACATAAATGCAATAATGAAGAAAACTAAGTAATGTGAAACCAATAGCAGTGCTGAAAAGTCGCTGGGATCACCTATCCCGACTGTCGATAACCCCGTCAATGGCTTCAGAAATCAGCTTATCCTCCAAGCTAGAGAGAAGTCGAAGAAAACTTCCTTCATAGTATTCCAGAAGCAGCTCAGGCATGTCCTAACTTATGCCTCACCTTCGGACTTGCCCGAGCTGCTGAACGAGTCCGTTAACGTCAATGTTGTGAATGGAATATATAGCGGTCGAGTTACATTGCAATATTTGGAGGACACCTTGCAGGATCTCTTCCCATCCATGAGGTTCCGATTCATTGAGACACGGTTAAAGGATATCACAAACACAAGCGAGCAACAAGAAATCCTAGCCAGACAGCACAACAGAACCCACCGTTCGCCGAATGAAACTGCACTTCAGGCTTTGCGGAGGACATATTTCCCCGGTAACCGTAAGTAATTCAAGCAGCTGACATCTGCCTGCTGCATATGCCAGGAAGGTAAACACAATCGACACCCACACGCAACTCAAATAGAAAAAACCCGTATTCCCATGCATCCGGGCGAAATTTTGCATCTCGATATCTATTCCACGGCAGGTCACCACTTCCTCATATGCCTGCACAAGTTCCGCAAGTTTGCCATCGTAAAACCAATAAGATCCAGAAGTATAGTGGACTTTAAAGGACCCCTACTGGAAACCCTCAATGTCTTCAAGGATACACGTGGTATGCGACAACGAAAGATCGCTGACTTCTAACGCTATAAGTCGCTACTAAAAAATCAATTCGATGCTAGCATTCATGTAGTTGCGCTCCTTCACAGCACATCTAACGGGCAGCACATTGACGGAGATTGCAAGATGCCTCACAGCAGCGGACTATTCCTCGGATATAGGGGAGCTAGTTTTGGTAGCGGTATCTAGGTATAAAGCAAAATCCACTCTGTTACTAATCAGAGGCCTGTCGACATAGTTCATTATATTTCCGAGCGGCAAGGAAAATGTTGGATAATCTTAATCATATCAGAAGTAGCATGGTAGGTCCCAGGGCGGGACGCCCGTCAGCCGAGGACGGCTGATCTTAAGGGGGGAGGAGTTAGCAACGTACGTGTTGCATGTCGTTGACGCCGTTCGCTTGCGCAGTGGTACCAAGCATTGTACGAAATACGCTGCAACAGCGTCTGCTGCCATCCGCTGCGCAGGGGCACGATAGACGGTGCTGGTTCTCGGTGCGTGAGAAAACACAAGACGGAGAGCATTGGCGCCATGCGCTTGCGCAGCAGTACAAAGCATTGTACAAAATACGCGGCACAGCCGCTACGCGTAGATACGGTAGACGGTGATGGTTCTCGGTGCCGGAGGAATTGGCGAGACATGTGTTGTATGTCGGTGCCGCCAAGCCCAGCCGTGAAACGCTGTCGCGCAATGCCGCCTCAAAGCGCAGTCACCATGCGATTGTCGGCGGCGAAAACGTATAAAAAGAACCCGAGTACGAGAGCTCGCATCTTTTAATTGGCAGGAGCTCGAAGGAGAAGGACTACCATAATAATACAACTAATAAAATAATATAAAATAATTTAAACTCTTTCATTATTATAGATTTTGCTCAGGAGAGTATTTAACCTACACAGGAAGGCGCACGTTTACAATGCTTTGCTGTATGGCGCAAAAGTTATCAATTTCTGCAACGCATTGGATTACGAATATATTCTGTAACCTTTACGCTGTACCAAGCAATGTCCAACTTTTCAGGAAGGTGGTAGCGGTCAAATGTCAGCAAAACTACTCCACTAGGTCTTAATTCTTCGTTTTTTTGGAAACTTATATACTGATGCGACTCCCGGGGATTTTAATTCCGTAACAATTTCCTCTTCTGCTATGCTGTTTAATGATGGTGCGTATACTGTGCCTTTAGTGAGGTTAAGTGTGTCGTGAAATCTGGCCTTCATTGTACAAATTCCTGGTAGATATTTTGCTGTCATAAATTTCTCAGCAATTTGCTTATCTTTCACCAAAAGCAATAGATTACCATCACGGAGATCCGACACTTACAAGACGCCTTTATTATAGCATTTCAAGATTTGTTGACTGAGAAACCAGAATATTGCGATAGAGGCTTTTTATCGTCGTGAGACGAACGTATTATGTATTTTGGATCAGGATATTCTTTACTAGATTTTGGAAGACCTGGGAATAATTCCTGACTTATATCGACACCGTTTTTTCGCTTTTTATTTGGTGGTCTAAATGGGTCAGTTGCCAGTAAGGCTAACCGATTTCACCCTAAGTTAGGGGGCCCTCGGGCCATTATTAAAAACACAAATGCAATCCGAGTATTGAATATAAATTTATTGGGGTTTAGATGAGATGAACAATAAATAAATTAAAAGATTTGAAAACTTCAAATATATATTGTATATTTCTGAGATACTTAAACATTTTTCTTTTGTATTGTTGTTATAGTCATGAGATTTGGTGTTTTACAAAATAAATTTTATATTTTTACAGTTAATTTAGTCAAATTTCCTGCTGGGAATAGATGGTGATCTCATGTACACAAGTCCGTGTGCTTTATTTCGCTGTTTTGCTTTTTGACGTTTAAGTTTCAGTTCTCAGTATTCCCTGCTTTTGGTTTTCGAAGCATGGACAAATGGGGTTACCATATCTCTTCAAATCAGAAACAACTAAATTTAGCATAAAAAAGAAAATAAGAAAAGTGAATAAATACATATTAATGATGTAATCACCATTCATATGTTCCTCCCCCTTGTCAGCGAAAATAAGCAAAGCAAAACCCCAACCCCCTTTGGTGTTTACGTAATACTTGAAAGGCCGCTGGCTTGTAATAAAATTATTTACTAAAATTATGAAGTGTAATAAATATATGGATACACATATTTAATATATATAATTTCATCCACTCTTTTTCAGGTACTCCCTATTGGATGGCTCCCGAAGTAGCCGCCGTGGAACGTAAGGGTGGATACAATCAATTATGTGATATATGGGCGTGTGGCATAACAGCAATCGGTATGTATGTACATGAGTACCCCGCTTGAGCGTTAATCCTTGAAAGCTAGTGGATGATTCAGTTGAAGTCTAAGTTATTATGTGCTTTTAAAAATTAAGATTTGCCATTTTAAAGAATTCATATATGCAGAGTCGGCATATAAACATAAGAGTACAAAGTGCTGCTTTGTCAGGAGTATAAATATTGCCCAACTAGTTTTAAATAATTTTTGTTAACGAATAGGAAAATAGCGGCACTCTGAAGTGACAAAGCAAAATACTTTATATCACGTACATATGTAACTTCTCTTGTACATATTTCATAGTTTAGCTATACAACTTATTTCACAATAATTTCACTTTCAGAACTTGCTGAACTGCAACCTCCAATGTTTGATTTGCACCCCATGCGTGCTTTGTTCCTGATGTCAAAAAGCGGTTTCAAACCGCCCACACTGAACAATAAAGAGAAATGGAGTCCTACATTTCATAATTTTATTAAGACGGCTTTAACAAAGAACCCTAAAAAACGTCCAACCGCTGAGCGCTTGTTACAGCACCCATTCGTGCAGGGTGAGATGACGGTGCGTGTAGCAAAGGAGCTACTACAAAAATATTTAAGTCCAAATCAGCAATTTTATTACTATTTGGACGGTGATGAAGAGGTGAGTGAGTTATTTTTTAATTTATGTATTTATGATGCTTTTCTACCTCTCTTTCTCATTATACCACACCCTTCTGCACCAAGAATTCGAGGTGTGGTTGGGTGGTGTTAATGAGTTGATGAATGTTTAAATAAAATTTTACAATTAAGAATTTTATTACAATTTTTGATCCAAACCTTGAAAAACTTTTGCATACCAAAATACAGCAAAAATTGCAACAATAGCGATGGCGACAGTGCTAAAAAGAAAGTTTTGCTGCTTTCTTCACTATTCTTAGTTTGCATTTGCGCCATTTGTCATGTGGAGCCAATATTAATATCAAGTTTCTTTGGGCTTTTCCCCCTGCTTGACGTAAACTAATTCATTTATTTTTTCCGTATTAGATTTATATGTGAACATATTTATGAGTTCATATTCATCATATTCAATTCGTAACAGATAATTAAAAGTGACTGATAGGGTAAGTGGTGTGTCTAAATATCATATGCAGGTTCCCCTCGATCTTATATTTTCAGTAGATTGCTTATTCTTTGTACACTTCCGTCCTTTTAAATGCTAAAAAAAATTCTTCAATAATACAGCTCTACTCACTAAGTCCATTTAACTATTGATTTTTCTTATTATAAAATTTGGGGCTATGGAGAGAGGTCATGATAGATGTGTTATTCCAAATATTGATTACGATTGGAATATCACAACGCAAGAATTT
>OV050030.1:63067405-63147405 GCA_920105625.2 Clusia tigrina
ATATATATATATATATATATATATATATATATATATATATTATATATATATATAATATATATATATATATATATATATATATATATATATATATATATATATATATATATATATATATATATATATATATATATATATATATATATATATATAATATATATATATATATATATATATATATATATATATATATATATATATATATATATATATATATATATATATATATATATATATATATATATATATATATATATATATATATATATATATATATATATATATATATATATATATATATATATATATATATATATATATATATATATATATATATATATATATATATATATATATATATATATATATATATATATATATATATATATATATATATATATATATATATATATATATATATATATATATATATATATATATATATATATATATATATATATATATATATATATATATATATATATATATATATATATATATATATATATATATATATATATATATATATATATATATATATATATATATATATATATATATATATATATATATATATATATATATATATATATATATATATATATATATATATATATATATATATATATATATATATATATATATATATATATATATATATATATATATATATATATATATATATATATATATATATATATATATATATATATATATATATATATATATATATATATATATATATATATATATATATATATATATATATATATATATATATATATATATATATATATATATATATATATATATATATATATATATATATATATATATATATATATATATATATATATATATATATATATATATATATATATATATATATATATATATATATATATATATATATATATATATATATATATATATATATATATATATATATATATATATATATATATATATATATATATATATATATATATATATATATATAGCCGAATAATTCAGGAGTGGCAAACTTGAAGGGATAGGGATATATAGGGATATATATATATATATATATATATATATATATATATATATATATATATATATATACATATATACATATATATATATATATATATATATATATATATATATATATACATATATACATATATATATATATATATATATATATATATATATATATATATATATATATATATATATATATATGTATGTATATATACACATTACGGTGAATCTGCTCCGTAAGATTACATGGTAAAATATTGGATTGCTGAATTTAAACGCGGCCGAACAAGCACTGCAACAATACCATCAACATGAAGGCCAAAAGAGGTGGTTACTGAAGAAAATATCAAGAAAATCCTCGATATCGTTATGAATGATCGCCGAGTCAAGTTGCGTGAGATTGTTGAAATGGTAAACATATTATAAGAACGTGTGTTCAACATTTTGCATGAACATTTGCATATGAAAAAGCTATCGGCAAGATGGGTGCCGCGTTTGCTCAGTGTCGAACAAAAACGAGTTCGACAGATCACTTCACAGCGGTGTTTGGACATGATAAAGCGTAATCCTGTTGATTTTTGGCGTCGATTAATAACTGTTGATGAAACGTGGGTCCACCACTACACATCTGAAACCAAAAATCAATGTTTCCAAACTTGAAAAAATGGCTCGCAGGAAAAAGATTCATCTCAAACGAAGAACTGATTACCGAAACTAACGCGTATTTTGAGGGATTCCCGAAATCGTATTATTCAGATGGTATAAAAAAGTTGGAATATCGTCTTACTAAGTGTCGAAGTAAAAGGAGACTATGTTGAGAAATAAATGGTTTTTGAAAAAAAAAATGTTTTTTTTTCCTACTTAGGTATCAATCCGCCCTCGTATATATATATATATATATATATATATATATATATATATATATATATATATATATATATATATATATATATATATATATATATATATATATATATATATATATATATATATATATATATATATATATATATATATATATATATATATATATATATATATATATATATATATATATATATATATATATATATATATATATATATATATATATATATATATATATATATATATATATATATATAAATCAAATACCTGCATTTTTAGCTTCTACAAACATAAACCAAATATCTGCATTTTTAACTTCTACAATTATAAACCAAATACCGGTATTATTTACTTCTACAAACATAAACTAAATACATTTTCTCTAATCACAGATAACAATTGCCGCCATAATTGATACTCACCACTCAGTGGTGTTGGTAGATCGATGCAACCATTTAAACTCGTTGTCATCTGTTCTAACTGTTGGGTAAAATCATATAAATGATCCGATAAATCACCCGAACTCTCCAAATCAGGAATATCTTCCAAATCATCCAATGGAGCAACATCACAGTTATTATTAACGGACATGAGTGAGACAACGCTCTGCATATCCTCATCACTAGAAATATAGGGAAATGTTAGTAAACATGTCGTATAGAGTATAATGGGGACCTGCTCCTCATGCAACTCACGTCGCTTTGCCCTCACGTAAGAAAACGCAGCTAATTGTCAGTTCCAAATCGGCGGCGGTTATTTTGCGAGAATTTGGCTTCAGACTTAATGTAAAGCTTTGTTGTGTTGATTCGATGCTAGCATATTTACGCATATTTATGCTCGCGGAGGCTAATACACGCTTTTTACCCAGATGTGTTATCTGTAAGAGAAGAGAAAAGGCTGATATTTATAAACGCTACTATTCAAATTTATATTTGGAACTTAATACAAGAGGTGCATCGTGAGAGTGGAAATAAACGTTGTGTATGCATATTAATTCATTTTCGCTGCTTTCTATTTGTAGTTTGAAACATACGGCAGATGTGGTTCCGATTTATGCTTGGTGCCTGAGTAACCGTATCCATAAATTCAAAATTGCTTTGAAATTGAATCAAACCTTGGGAAGACTTTGGCGTCACTTAATTCAATTTAACTAAAGAAGGAATATCATTCTATTAACACAATATGCACAGTCGCAGGCGAAGATAATCCTTCTGTTAAAATCTTTGAACAACCTTTGATTGCACCCGAAGTTATTTTGACACAAGCATGTTTTTATTTCCTATTAATTATTAAATACTTTATTCTTAAAGAAAAAACTTTTCGCGCCGCATATGGCCCATAACCTGTAGTTAGGTAAAAAATAAATACACATGCGTTTAATTTAGCGACTTATGTAGAAAAGAAAAGAACAAAACGTAAGTTTTCCTTTATAATAAAAGTGGCTAAAGATTTGCCACATAGGAAATAGTAATAATTATTCAATAATAACAAAACGAATAAAAGGTAGTTATTTATTTTGGATAGCAAAACGACGGATATTGAACGGAGCGCATGGAAAGCGCTGTGAATAAACAATTATAACGTTTTTAAATTTGGTGTTTTTTCTATATTCATTCAATCGGATGCCCAAAAAAAAATTTTTTTTTCTTCCTTAGGATAACGAACTTACTTTACTTACACTTCACTTACGTTATTATCAAATTATAATTATTACACTCTATTGATATATGAGCCCATTTGGAAAAGATCACGCCTAATTCCCATATCTGCAATTTTTGCACATTTTCTAGCCAGGCCCACAATTGATACATTTTTATAACATATGACCTATACAAAGTTTATGGACGAAATCTTATACGAATTCGTAAATTGACGCTACAAAACCATACACGGGATACGGTCGATCAAATAAATGACACACCCCCTCCCACAAAATGAACTTTGGGGATCCCACTTAAAATAACTCTAGCTATGCTCCTACTGATGGTGTATGAATAAAAACTCCATACTAGTATGCATGCAAAATATGGAGAGGCCATTACTACTGCCACGCTCACAAATGATCAAATGATTCTTCAACTAAATTTCACACGAGGGGTCACAGTGTTAGTATAAAACACGAAAAAAAGATTAAAATTGTTACAAAATTGCCCTTTTGACAATTTATTTTGTTACGAAATTGCGCTCCTGACAATTAACTCTAACTCTCTGTACTCGGATTCGTACCAATGGATCGTGTAGTAATCAAACAATCGCTGGTTAAATTAAAATAACTAACTTTATTTATTTATTGCAATTTACACACTTAATATTAGGCCTAAAGTTTACTTTATTACAATTTGTACTTTATTTCACAATTCATTAATCACTTTATTTAATAATTAATTTCATCACTTTACAAAATCACAATTACAAATACTGCTGCTTCGATTTATAATGCACGATGTACACACTGTAACGATTTCTGCTTAACTGTTTTTGATGTTGAATAGTGTGGTCGTTTTTATAGCTTCGAATGGCTGAGGTACAAAGTTCTACAATAGTGTAGAAGTTTCTGGATCATTCTAGAAACTTATATACACCACGAATCTTATATACACCTTCAACGAGAACATTCTATACACCACACATTCTATCTTACCACGACATAGGGTGGTACACACAACTTCAAACTTTCAGTCACGTCTCAGTTTGCAATCACGTTTCAATATATGAAAATATATGTTTACAACTGAGGAGCTAAGCACAATTCTTGGATCAACTTTTATATTGACTCTACAAAGCCATTGACAAGAAATGGGGACGATCAGGTAAAGGCCACGCCTCCATCCCTTATAATTAACTCTGGGTACCCCAAGGAAAATTACCCTAAAGGTAAAGGGTATCTCGAAATCGGTATAACCCGTCTTCAGCAATGTTTAATTGCTTATAATAAATATGTGGAAATCATTAATAACACATTCACTATCTTTAAAGTCCGTATTTGTTGAATTAACAGCGTTGTGTGAATGGCATATCACTGTGATGTGATGGCTCATGGTATAAATTGTGATAATAAACTCAAACGAGCGACTCTTATACTCGGCATAGATACATTTATTTTATCTTTTTCTAATGAAGAAAAATGCGAGGACAAGATAAGAAACTAGCGCGTTTTCTCCGATTACCACTATGGTTCCCTGGCAGATTCGGAATTAGCACACACTTTTACATAAAAAAAAGTATTACGCTATCTTCGAGATTTTTCTAATAAACTATATATTCGGTAGCGGTGAAAAATTAGGAACAATTCGGAACAGTGATCATATTGTTTTCATGATTGATTTTTTTACTCAAAAAACCTTCTTACTGATGTCTATATAATTAGTTTACAATATTTTTAATGTACATATTTAACCCTTGTTTCCTATCTCATTTGCAAATCGGTGCAATATTACCGTACACATTTAACTTTTTATGCATATACTGATCAAAATTAAAGTGGATAAATATGTGGCCGGCATTTTGCGCTTTATGTTTCGAGCAAGAGAATTACAAATTATATGAGAAAAATAACTAGTTGTCTAGAGTTTTAAAACGAATTTGTTACTTTCAGGTAATATTTACTTTATAACGTTGCATTAAAACAGAACCTTCCAAGTTTAATTTAATTTCAAAATCAAAATGCAAAAATGCATAAGGGCAAAATATACTTCAATTCATTATTTCAAAACAAATTTAAAAACTTTTAATCTGGACATCAAATGGGAAATGAGCCACTGTATTTTTATTAATCTGTCGACTGTACAGTTGCTATATTATAAGAGCATAACAATAAGAATTTTAATCACGTATACCTCTGTTCATCGAATACAAATGAATGTGATACAAAATACATACCCACTCAATTGGTTAGATATCAATCCTTGTCTCATGGATCGATATTCAGAAAACTAATTAACATTGAAAGCTGCTGTCAACAGTTTTTCGTTCTATTTCATATCTTCAATCTAAAACATATTATAACGTAGAAAGTTGTATAAGGTAGGTAAGCGTGATGTTACAATTGCGCCGTTAATGGAAAATACAATTTCTACCGTCCTTCAACACGCAACTGGGCTCCAACCGAGATTTCTGCTTTTCGGCCGTTGCTTTCAAAGCCTAACAAAGAAAATTTTTTCAGCAAAACGAGATTCTTTACGAAACTTACACTGCGGCCACACGATCAATTTCTTGCCCATCAAGTCGCAATCACTCATACCTTTTACAAACACATACATATTTTCAGTACTTCATCGACGACTTGATTATCAATTTATGTTTCAAGCGGAGAATCAATTCGGCTTTCAATTATCTGTCAGCTGTTTCGCGTGGGTACTGAGTAATAAATGAAAAATAACGGAAAAACGAAATTAAATTTTTAAAAATGTATCAACAAATGAAGAAGGAAGAAATGAGATTTCCCCTTGCTAGGTACCTCAGCGTGATGCACAATTTCAAGCGCGGAATTATAGCATCTCGCATGACTGTATTAATGTTCTTAATACCATTGTGAACCATTTTTTAAAATACATGAAATAAAATAAAAATAAAGACTTTCACACGCATTACAAAGAATTTTAATTGTATACTACATTAACTAAGTAAAACTACATTGTATTACATAAAGTTGTTTGTTTACATTGAAATCAAGATAAGTCTATATTAGTTGATTTTATTGAAAAGCAGGATATAGGATTCTTTTGGAAAACTGGGGTGCTCCAAGTAAAAATTTATTAAAAGCAAAATTTTATAATTTTCATCTTAATGCTGCAAGTAATTATATTGAGAAAGTGCAGTTTTTCTTTCTTAATATTTTTCAATCTTAACTTTATACCGTGATATTTTACTCCGTATGAAATATATACATGTTTTTGTTCGATGAACTAAAAAAACTAGCTCATTCAATATTAAAATTGCAGTTGCGAATACTTTGCATTCACAATAGATACAAAAGAAATTAATGGGGCCTATTCTGTACGCACATAACAGAAGTCTGTTACTTTAAGCAAATGTCATTTCCATACAAAATAGATGTCAAAATAGAGTAAAGTTTTCTGTTAAGGTAATTATTTGGTATTCTGCATCTAAAAAATCTGTTATTTTTTAGTTATCGTAACGAAAAATTTCTGTTATTATAACTGCGACCATTTCTCTGACTTTAAGCAGAAAACTTCTTTGTTATCCATCAAACCGGAGCAACAT
Source organism: Clusia tigrina (assembly GCA_920105625.2). Classification (NCBI taxonomy): domain Eukaryota; kingdom Metazoa; phylum Arthropoda; class Insecta; order Diptera; family Clusiidae; genus Clusia; species Clusia tigrina. The sequence goes on from OV050030.1 coordinate 63,074,522, forward strand.
AAAGATCAAATGAATATAATAATTTTGTTAAATGTACAAAATCTGAGACGCAGAAATACAATGTAAGATTAATTGTTTTTTCTTTTTGTTTTAAAAAATAAAATATTTTTAATTTATTATAGAACCAAACATCGATTAGCATTGCTGGAGCTCCGACTGAAGACTTCATCCTTCGATTTGCCGGAGTACCGATTTAGGAAGCTATTTCACCTGTCCAAAAATAATGCGAACATGTTAATAAGTAAATTGGAACCGTTTGCTCCACCGACTGGCATTCCATTTAAAATTCAGGTACTTTTAATAAATTTAATTAAATTTGTTATTTTATATGATAACTGCATTACATTTTTATAGACATGGCTCCGTTGGTAGCAATAGATTAAGTAAACTTACCCCTCCTGGGATGCAGTTCTCAACATCACTAATGATTTAGATCAGATAGATTAAGGATAATTAGATATTCTAAATAAGATATGCTAAAGATAGAATTCTGATATAACAATTATAATTTTATTCTACCAAAACATTCTCTAATATATGACCTGTTGAAAAAAAGAAAATTTCACTGATAAAATAAATACTAATGATTACAACATAGTATGCCTTTTAATTTATGCTGAATAGGTAGCACATTTCTTTAAAAGATGGTAAAAATGCGATGGGGGATTGCTAAAACATAAATCGATACTACCATGTCGCTAATAGGAAAACTATTAAGCTTATTTAGCGATAAACCATTAACACTTACATCTTCAATAACAAAAGTCCAATCCTTGTCCTCTAATTCGTGGGTTCTGGGATCTTTAAATAATGTTACTGATATGGCATGATTATCAGGTACCGGCCAAAATATGTGTCCGACCAGCGGATTCATCATATCTGGCTCCCAGGGCAGGGGAGATGAAGCAACTCGACGTGAACGCCGCGTCCAAACGACGGAGAGATTTGAAGGACGCCTGAAATTATACAAAAGAAAAAAACTTGTGAGTAAAATTTAACATACAAACTTAGGAAGAAAAGTTTTTAAAATTCAAAGGAGAAACAAATATCAAATGTTAGCTTAAGAAATTGGTGTCAGTTAAAATCCTCCTCAGAACACAGAATAACTCATTGACTCTCGCACTAGGAAAATATCAAATTAAAATTCAAAACACTACCCGAAACTAAAGGATGCCTGTCATAAGTAATTTTCTCAGCCACAAGAATTAGGTCAGAAGTCTTACTGTCTTCTTTTTGAACTCCCATATGCTATTATGTTGACAAGAATTTTAAAAAACTGATGAGTTTGTAATGCTTTATTTTTCTTGTTCACACGCCATAACATATTTAAAAAGGTTTAGTATAAACATGGTGGAAACATGGTAGTGGTTTATACTAAGTTTGTATATTTTCCTGTTCATTTAATTGCCCTTATAGTAGTTGTGGGTTATCAATCGCTTTATTCGCAGCAGGAAAGTCATTATTAATTTGAGTGACACAATTAATAATTTCGTCCCTTTTACAGCTTATGTAAAGTAGGACATCATCAGCATACAAATGATTATCACAACCGTGAAATGCAGTCGGTAGATCATTTATATATACACAAAAAAGAAGAGGCCCCAATATGGACCCCTGAGGTACACCTCGTACTACCGACAAGAAATCCGAAGCCTCGTCACCACACTGACTCGGTTGGTAAACCGGTTGGGTTCTTTCTTTAAGGTATGATTCTATCAACTTCACTGCGCCGGATGAGAAATTGTACATTTTCAGAAGCTTCGTACATAAAATATTGTGGTCAACACAGTCAAATGCCCTTGAATGGTCCAATAATACCAAGAAAGACACCCTATTTAAGTCAAGTGAAGTGCGAATACTCTCCACTACATCAGTCAGAGCCGTTATTGCAGCTCCTCCTTGGCATGAACCCAGACTGTCGTTCCGTTATAATGTTATTGTCTGCTAAATACTTATTTAATTGTTTCGCCATTACTAGTTCAAATATCGTACCTTGGACAGGTACGGTAAAATTGCTATTAGTCTATAATCGTTATCAGACTTTGGGGTTGGAATAATTTTCCCTAACTTCCAACAAGAAGGAAAAAGTTGATGTCATTATAACAGTATTAAAACTATAAGTTATAACTGGCACCAGCTTAGGAAGTACGGCCTTAACAAAGAGAGGGTGAATCTCATCAGTACCACAAGCATTTGACTTTACACCCAGAAAACACTCCCACACATCTGACTCGTCAACACCACACCAAACACAATTTCAGAGGACACAGAACCAAAAGAGTATTTACGTATAGAGTTTCCATCGATCTCTTTGGCAAAAGAGGAGAATCGCAATTCATGGCAATCGCCGTGGAACAGTTAACATATGTTAAACATAGCATCATTCTGCTAAAAGCGATTTATTACAGATTCATAGTAAATTGAGTATGAGTTTATGGAAGAATCGTTTTTATTGTCATAGTAGGAAAATGAGGGAATTTTGCAGATTTAATAGGTTTGCTAATTATTAATTAATAGTATATGGACAACATAGAAATTAAAACAATTTGAATTAATAAGACAATAATATCAAATCTAAACAATTGTTCAAAGCTATCGCTGTGAAACCGCTGAAAAAATGTTAAAGTTAAAATATCCACAGCTAAAACGATTCATTACAGACGCATATTCATAGTTATTTATTTAATTTGAAATTTCTAAGAATTTTATTTCAAAAGAACAATTTGTTTAAATTCTAAAAAATTTTATATTATTCAAAATATGTTATTTCGCACAAACATTTAATGCAATTTACAATATATTAAAAAAAATAACTTTCTTTAGAATAATTAGTACAACTATATAAGTAAGTTAATCGCATTTGAATAAGTAGTAGGTGGGTAGGCATGTATATTTCTATAATAAATTATGGGAATATTTTTAAAATTCACATTGTAAACTAATAAAAAAAAAGAAAAAATTGGTATAAATATGTATTTATTTAATTTATTTCTTTAGCTAAAAAAAGCCACTATCGAATTGCACAGAAAACTTCATGGCTGTACAGCAGAACACTAAAAGTGATTTTTTGCGGAGTGTAATTCAAGAAATTGTCAGTGTTTTAACAAATTTTTGTTAAATCAGAATTGCACCAGTAAACATATTGACTCCCTAATATACTCCAAAATCAAGAAAAATATCATTGGAGCAGTAGTTTGCGCGTTGGTATAGTTTTCTTGGCTGCGGGTTCGAACCCAACGAAATGTTTTCTTTTAATTTTTTTTTTAATTAAGAAATTAATCGTTTTTTTAAATAATAATAAAAGTATTTTACTATTTTCCATAAATTAACCAGTATTATATCATTTTACTGGCCCAAAACTAGAGCAGAATTATTTCATGTCTGTTATAGAAGAAAACTGGAAACAGTGGAGTATTATGAAATTCAATCGTGACAAATCATATACATGCTTACATACATATGTACTCGTATGTACATATTTGTGTTTCCATCATTTTGACAGGTAGTGAATTGTACCATAAAAATAATGAAATGAAAGTAAAAGCGTCTTCTTGTCGCGATTGGAGTTTTTGTTTTATGTGCGGTGTGGCTTCTTTAAATATAAAGTGGAGCAGAATTCAAGTTGTCAGCAAATTTTGGATATTTCAATATTTTCAGAATAGACAAATATCAGCACAGTTTATTCTTTCGATCTTATATTTCATATTTTCGCTTTAGCAGCACATTTTTTAAGTCTATCCGTAGAAATAATTATTATGCACAAAAGACCAATTTTGCTAAAAGTATTGATCATCTTTTAATATTCATTCCATAAGAAAATTTATTTGAAATATTTTTAATTCTCAGATCAGCTTGAAATACTACATTCAAATTTAATTAAAAATTGTACCACTCATGCACATGAATATGTATGAACACACTGATTTTCCTAATTTTCATAGTATATGATTTTAAGGTGGAAGTAAATTTTATGAACTTAAATTTCTAGTAATAAATGCATATGTTCTTGTTAAATACTGATTTACAAAGTTTTGTAAATAAAACAGTATATATTGCAATAACCTATATATAAACATTTATTTCCTATGGAAAAATGTAGTTCAACCATGACTGTATTCCAACGCATAATAAACCCCTTCATAATCGAAAACTTTTATAATTAAAAATCTATAAACAATTATTTAAAGTATTTAAAAATCCAAGAAATTTTAAATTATATTAGGATAAATAATGTATAGTAAAAAATAATTTAATATAAGGTATAATTGAATACATCACTCGCCTTGACGTGGAGATTTGGGTTATGGAAACTAATAAAAAAGTGCAAAAACTTCTTACTGCTTCATGCTTCTTAGAGTGTGAACTTGTCTTTGGATGTGTATGCACTTATATAGGAAATACTTTCAATCAAATAATCTGTTTTGACCAATATTCGTGAATAATATTTGGTACTTCTTATGAGTTCTATTTTTTAATTATTTTCTGTCTAAGTTCTTCTATGCAACTGCATGTTTTTTTTTATATTTTATAATAATATAAATTTAATTATATTAATTTAAGTTAATTTTTATTTTGTAAATAATGTATTATAAAATAAATAGCAAAAATCTGCAAAATTCTTCCTTTTTTTCTACCATTAAAATAAAATTCAATCTAACAATTTGCTTAATATATATAGTATATACGGAAATACAACAACTTCCTAAAATTGCAGATATTCATTGACGAACGAAATATTTGAATGGATTAGATTTTGTGAAATTTATGAGCTCCTTGAGGCGAAATGCCGCAATCAAAAGCATCACAAACTAACATACCAAATGGTATTGAAATCGCAAAAATGCTTACACAATTTCATGCGCATATGTGAGTTAAGAATCGCCGGTATGACTATTTTTAGATAATATAAATTCATTGCTGCAATGTTCTACTATAGCAGCAGCAATTAAATATGGTTCAGCAGAATTATTTAATACTGGATAATTTATGTTAAAATAGTAAACTATTCCTATTATTTTTAAAAAATATAAAAAAATACATTTCTCAGCGGGCTTGTAACCGGCATCATAAAATTAATAGGCCAACGCTTTATCCATTGCGCCATGGATACTTGCAAATATCCCAGCAATTTTTTGTTTGCTAGGCGTCATTATGTCCAACAGCAGAACGTTTATTGAATTCTGTGCCTTTGCCCAACATTGGCCACGATGCAGTTTCATATATATAATATTCAAAATGAAATGATAATAGTAATTTATATATTAAAATATATATTGTATTTGTAGAAAAAAAAACATTTTAATAATTTAGAAATTTTATAAATTTTTTGTTTGAAATTAAATTTTTTTTTTATTTAATATGAAATTCACTGTGAACATGAACATACCGCTGTTATAATCATTTGTAGCAGAAAAAAGTTACATTTTGGCAGCGGTTCCACGAATGGTATTTGCCCTGTTTGCTAAAGAGCAATTTGAATAGTCTCGTTTTATTTTGCTTTTGGTAGCACCACGTGAAGTACCTGATATGATTGTTTTGCAATGTTTTGAAATAGGAGAGGATTGCATCTGTGGAGCCTTTGTCGGCGTGAGAGACCCTTTTGCGGTTAGCGGACTCAAATTTAAATCTTGTGCTTGTTATTTGAGCCCCCAACAAACATTTTCTGGACACCCCTGTTCTAGCTTTTACGCATAGATTGTGTGTTGACATGTATATAAGTTAGCACGGTAGGGTATGATATGCGGAAAAACTGGGCTACGCTGCATATCACAAGACGACACGTCGGTTGCCACACATCTCTGCACGCGCGTCCGAACTCATGGGAGCATTGGGTTGCGACAAGCTTGAGCACCGTGTGAAGGCTTTTGGCCGGGAAGTTTGGGAAAGTGCAAGAACAGCATATGTGGATGATCGAATAGGTCTATGGGGTTTGAGGCAACAGAAGTGTCGTGTGCTAATTTTGTCAAGTTGCACCAGGCCAGCTAACTTGGGGAGAGGATAGGTTTAGTTTAGTTAGTTCGAGTTGGGGTTTCTGAACGAGTGGAGTCGAATAATCAAGCCAGAAGGCGAGCGTCAAAATAAAGTGAAGGTGCGGTACTTAAAAAATAAATATTCGAGAACTAAAAATATTTGTACGGAAACTGAATCGTTTGTGACTTTGAAAAACCTAATTATATTCGTGTCAACCTGATCTAACTATTGAATTAAAAATATTTGTACGGAAACTGAATCGTGTTGTTTGTAACTTTGAAAAACATAATTAAAATAAAAAGATAGCAAACTAAATAGTGATTAAGAGGAAGTTTATAATCTAAATAAAATAGTGATTAAGAGGAAGTTTATAATCTTAATAATGAAAAAAATATTTAAACTAATAAAAAAATAAATGAAACTTTAATGCCAAGGAGCTGTATATATTAGTTATCGGCGGCAACTTCATCAACCACCGGGCATCCAGTGAGTCGCAGACCAACGCATAACGCAGGGGCATGTAGTGAGTCGCAGAGAACGCGTAAGTAGCTTCCCACGGCGCAGGCATTATAGAGAGTTATCAATTAGAAATAATAATTGAAAACTGGTCGAAGCATCGGTGCGGCGCATCAGCGTACAATTCTTGAGAGGCTCCCAGTCGTAAATTAATTTATACAGCTCACTCGTAGTCAACTACAACAAATAGAGGACACCCTAAAAGTAGGCTAAGTGATAAAAAAAAAAATTGATTGCTGAAAGGTTTGCATGTTTGCAAATATTAGGGATAAACCGACAATGGATAAGTTTTACAAAAAAAATGGAAGAATATAATATATGAGCGTGACTTCAATAACAGCAGCCTCTTGTATTATAAATAATTACACAAATGCGTTGCAGATGGTTATTGGAGTGCAATGATGAGAGGAGTCAAATAAGCTATGTTTAAAGTGAAAATCTGAGTACGGTACACAGACATTGGTTTTTAAAAATATTTACAGAAATGAAATGTATTTCCTTATCAGTTAAAATAAAAATAGGAAATGTATACTTAAAAAAGAAGAAGAAATTTTTTGGTAGATAAAAAATACGAGTTAAAGAATTACGCGAATGATAAGTTCTGACAAAAAAGTAAGGAAAGATGAAGACTGGTTAAACCGACTTCGAGATACCCTTCACTCGAAGATAATTTATGAAACCACACCCGTGGAAATATTGTGGGCAGCAAGTGAAACCAACAATGGATCCATATGACGTAAGATGTTACGCCCGGGGGTTTATTACGTTATAATAAACGTAAATCACAAATCTGATATAGATCTTGAGCACTGCATATGCATTGGAGTTAATACACCCATTTTTGGAAAGTCATTTTATACGGGAACTGTGATCAATGTTGTGTAATTTGGTCGAACCCATTTCTTGTGCATTATATACTTGTCATTCATTACATACTTGTCACCGACAGAAACCAATTAGGCAGTTGGTAATCGACCGCTCAGTCAAGCGCACGCATTCTTCTACGGATCAGTAAATTCCAGCCGTATATTGTTCCATGTAATCTAAATAAGTGTATATTATTTACAATAAAAATCAGCATTTACAGTTTAGAAGTGGAATTCATTCCGCCTACAAACAAGGAAAAAATTTGAGTGAGTAAATAACGCAGCCAAAAATAACCCTTATGTGAAGCAGCCGCTGACGAACGTATATGCAGCAGATGTATATGTGTATAAAATACCACGCAAATATACACACATTTATGTAAAGAGATCGCAAGCAAACAAGTGATGAACGCGCTGAAAGCCATCACAGCGATGGCAGCGAGGCAGTGTCAGAGTTTGCAACTACGAACGAAGTTAGAAGTACATACATTGGTATATATATATATACGAGGTGTGATCAAAAGATAACCGTTATTTTCATCTTTTCGTGAGTGACATATGTTCGATGTTCGCATTTTTTTTTTTTATGTTGGTACACATGTCTGTTATATATGTTGGCAATACCAACCATTTTGGATTGTCAGTTTGTTTTTGACAGATAAAAAGGTTAGTCGTGTTTTGGTGTGCTCTTCGATTTTGTACTATTCGAAAAAAATGGATCAAAGAAACTGTATTCAGTTTTGTGTAAAAAACGAAATTAAATGCGCAAGGACATTTGAAATGTTGACTGTGGCCTTTGGCGAGTCTACTATGAGCAGAATACAAGTTCAATTGTGGTATAACCGGTTTAAGGAAGGCCGAGAAGATGTCAATGACGAGGCTCGTCCTGGTCGCCCGAGCACGTCAACAACCGATGAAAATATTGACGCAGTGAAGAAAATGATTTTGGATAATCGTCGAATCACTATCAGAGAGGTTGCTGATGATGTTGGCATATCGTTCGGCTCATGCCAAGCAATTTTTACGGATGTTTTAGGCATGAAACGTGCGGCAGCGAAGATTGTTCCAAAATTGCTAAATTTTGAGCAAAAACAACGTCGCATGGACATCGCTCAGGAGCTGTTTTTGGCCAAAAACAAAACCGTTATCATGCCTCAACCACCGTATTCACCGGACTTGGCCCCCGCTGACTTTTTCCTCTTTCCAAAACTGAAGACACCGATGAAAGGAAAGCGTTTTGCTACGATTGAGGAGATAAAAGAAAAATCGAAACAGGAGCTGTTGGCGATACCAAAAAAAGCCTTTCAGAAGTGTTTCGAGGATTGGAAAAAACGCTGGCATAAATGTATTATATCTGAGGGGAATTACTTTGAAGGGCACAAGATAGTTGTTGATGAATAAATAAATACTTTATTTTTTGATCACACAATAACGATTATTTTTTTATCACACCTCGTACACACCGGCGTGCACTAAAACGGTTAATTTTGGGCAAAGTAAATAAGCAACGGTCAAAACGGCATTTGGCGACAGAAAAATTTCGAAAAACGCAAGTTTAAACAAGCAGAATAGAAGTACAGAGTTCGGGAAAATAAAAAGTCGAAGTTTGAAATTTGAAGTGTACGGAAGTGGTACAGCCATGATGCTTGTAAAATTAAATTCGTTAAAAATTGAGCAACTCAACAAACTTCTACGGAGTAATGATGCTATTACGACGGGAAACAAAGCTGCTAAGGTGAACAAATTGTGGGAAATTTATGGAAGCGATGAAGTGGACTCCGAAGAGTTGGATGAAGACACCGACGAAGATTCAACGCAACAACAAATGAGTGAGCTACGTCAAGCGCTCATGGAATTGACGAAAACGGTTGGTGAACTTGCCACGGCACGTAACGCAGGCAGGCAAGGCAACATAGCGAGCGCAGAGGAACAACGGGTAACGACACCGGCACTAGAAAACGAAGGGTTTGCAACAGCACGTCGAGCAACAGCAGCACTACAACGTCCAGCAAGCGTATACGAGATAAGCGCGCTACTACCTACGTATGACCCTCTGAAAGGCAGCATAAGTTCCGAGGTATTTGTCGAGAAGATAGTGCAACTCCAAGGAATATATGGTTGGTTCGAAAAGGAGATTTTAGTTGCAGCGCAACTGAATCTGAAGGGTGTTGCGAAAACCTGGTTAGATTCACAGGAAGTGTTTCATTCTTGGCCAGAGTTTGTCCAGTTATTTGTGAAAGATTTTCCAAAGAAAATCATGTCGGCGCAAGTGCACCGCGAAATGGCACAACGTAAGCGTCAACCACGAGAAACTTTAGAGGAATACTACTATGCAATGCTGAGCATGGGTAGACGAGGCAAGATGGATGAGGAATTCATAAATTCGTATGTAATATCGGGGCTAAACGATGCCTATTTGTCGCGCACGTTACTTGCGATGAAGTTCCCTACATGCAATGACCTTCTCCGTTCACTAGAAGCTATGGTCATCATACCTACGTCAAGCTCGACAAGATCTAGTGCGTCACATGAAAAGGACAGTAACGAACCAGTCCAAAAATTCACGTCAGAGAAGAAGCTAATAAAATGCTACAACTGCAACGAACTGGGACATATTTCATCGAAATGTACACAGCCACAGCGGAAGCCGAGATGTTACAAATGCAACAAGGTTGGTCACGAGGCCAAGTCATGCAAGGCCGACAAACCAACAGTAGCCGAAGTCCAAAGCGAAACTAGCGGAATACCAAAGCCTGTCACCACAGTGGTCGAGTGGAGAGGCAAACGTTATGACGCCTTCATCGACACTGGTAGTGATGTGTCACTAATTGCGGCATCCAAGGTTCCAGTTGAGGTACAACGAACAGCGTCAGTGAAGCAGCTTACAGGATTTGGAGGTGCGGTAATAAGCAGCGTAGAGCAATCAATGTAGACATTGTCGTCGATGGAGTCACGATCTTGCCCACCTGTCAGATCGTTCCAGATAAGTTTATGACATTTGACATTCTTATTGGTAGAGATGTACTGTGCCAAAACGATTATAGGTTAACCATCGAAGCGGGTGTGATGCAGGTTCATAAGAAGACCGGAAATTCGTTTAACATCAATAACGAGACGTCAACCGATGTGGTCGCAAAAGTCGGCGACTTGCTCAACGAATACGATGACTGCTTTGCGGAAGATTTGGCAAAATTAGGCAGATGTAAAACAACGGAGATGGACATCGTTATCTCAACTGATCAACCGGTAGTGGGGAAACGTTACCAAGACCCTTATCTCAGCGTACAACATTATCAACGATTGTAGAGAATTTGATAAAACACGGCATTATACGGTATAGTTCATCGGCACACGCAGCACCGGTAATTCTGGTACAAAAGGCAAATGGCGAAGACAGAATGTGCGTCGACTACCGGGCGCTCAATGCGGTCACGGTCAAAAAGCACTTCCCGATGCCAGTGGTTGAAGAGCAGCTCTCCAAGTTGGTGGGCAACACGTTATTTACGTCGCTGGACATGACATCTGGGTATTATCAAATACCATTGAAAGAAGAATGCAAGCCATATACGGCCTCTCTTACGCCAGATGGTTTGTTCGAACACAACGTCACGACGTTCGGGTTACGCAACGCTCCAATGGTGTTTCAGGAGATGATCGTGCGACTAATTCGAACCCTGAAACATCGCAACAACATTGTAAGCTACGTAGATGAGGTGGTCATCGCAACGAAATCTGTCAACGAAAGCATCGAAGTACTATCAGAACTTTTGCAAGCGGTAAGGGCAGCAGGACTCACTCTTAGACCGTCTAAGTGTTATTTTCTGGCAACAACAATACAATTTTTGGGTCACGTCGTCGATGCACAAGGCATCAGACCAGGCGAAGAAAAGGTGAGATGCATCAAGGAGTTCCCACAGCCACGCACACCGACTGAAGTAAGGTAGTTTCTGGGCCTCACGGGATTTTTCCGCAAATTCATCGAGGACTATGGTGTAACTGCGAAACCATTAGCCACGCTACTACGAAAGGGTGTCAACTTCGAATGGAATTCCGATCACGAGAAGGCATTTGACAAATTGAAAGTGGCACTTGCAACAAAACCAGTATTGGTCATGTTCGATGTGACAAAACAACACGAAGTGCATACTGATGCCAGCACAATCGGGCTATCAGGCGTAATGTTGCAGCTAGAAGGCGGAGAATGGAAACCAGTCCAGTACTACAGCCGACAATGTAGTTCTATCGAAGCGCAATATTCAAGTCATGAATTGGAGGTACTCGCCATTGTCGAGTCCCTTGAGATGTTCCGTATGTTCCTGCTGGGCACGCAGTTCGTAGTTCGAACTGATTGTAAAGCTGCAGCTACGACAAAGAATCTCACATCATTGCGTCCACGAGTAGCCAGGTGGTGGCTACGATTACAGGAGTTCAATTTTGAATGTGTTCATCGCGCCAGAAACAAGATGCAGCATGTGGACTGTTTAAGCAGGGCACCGGTGGAGCTACCATCTCAGCCCGACACAGTTGCTGAACGAGTATTCCAAGTGAGTCAAGTAATGAAGTCCAACGATTGGGTATACGTTATGCAGACTCAAGACCCAAAGCCACGTCAGGTATGTGCAGTCCTGAAGGGCTTGGGAAACGTAGACGAGTCAATAGCTAAGCAAATAAAAACAGACTACGAAATACGCAACGATCGACTATTCCGTAAGATAGGTCACGAGCACAAGTTGGTGGTCCCTCGAGCTGTTAGGTGGCGCATCACTAAGGCAAACCACGACGACGTTGGCCATTTCGCACTCGAGAAAACACTCAACCGCATCGCAAAACATTTTTGGTTTCAACGAATGCGACGATACGTAAAGTCGTATATAGCTTCATGCGAGGAGTGCTGTATAAACAAGGTTAAAGGAGGACGCAAAGAGAGTCAACTGCACGTTATGGACGTACTTCCGATTCCATTTAGGCACGTATATATTGACCATGTGGGACCGTTTCCTAAGAGCAAGTCAGGATTTGTTTACGTGCACGTAATAGTATGCGGTTTTAGCAAATACGTCGTACTAAAGCCGGCCCGAAATACGAAATCCGAACCAGTCATCAAGGCCTTAGAAGAAATGATGGCAATCTTTGGTCAACCAATGCGAATCACGTCTGACCAGGGTACAGCATTTACATCAACGAAATTTCAAACATTCATCGAAACGCGAGGCATACAACACATCAAAACCGCCGTCAGAACACCATGGGCCAATGGTCAGGCCGAACGTGTTAATAAAACGTTGCTGCAAGCTCTGAAATGCACGGTCGTGGAAAATAAAAATTGGGACACCTCTTTAACTACGATACAATGGAGTTTGAACTCACAAAAGAATGAGGTAACAGGTTATACTCCTAACGAATTAGTATTCTACTTTAATCCTAGAGACGTAACGTACAATCGAATGGTGCAAGCAAGACATGATGAGGTTACAGACACGTCAGATATCGATGTTAAACGCGATACTGCAGCAACACGAACTATGACAGAACGTAATAAGTGCAAGGAGAGATACGATAAAAAGCAACAGTCTCCAAAGAAATATGAAGTGGGCGATTTAGTGGTGATCGACCACGTTTCAACGTCAACAGGCGAATCGCATAAATTGGATCCTGCCTATAAAGGCCCATACATGAAAGCGACGAGTCGTCCTGTGAGGACGAAGATTCAGGAAAGGCCGAGCTGTCACCGACAGAAACCAATTAGGCAGTTGGTAATTGACCGCTCAGTCGAGCGCACGCATTCTTCTACGGATCAGTAAATTCCAGCCGTATATTGTTCCATGTAGTCTAAATAAGTGTATATTATTTACAATAAAAATCAGCGTTTACATACTTATCAATTTTACAAAGGTCTTAAAGAAGTCTCAATAGTGGTAATGGGTCTTAAAATAGCCCCCATTTTTTTTTTTTTTTTGCAGTTTTATACTAGGGCCATTTATACTTATATCATCAATAGCAGCATAGCTATGTTAATTTTAAGTTTAAAGGCGGATTCACCGCTGTTGCCCGAACAACTTTTATTATGCTCTCAACATTTTTTTGTTGGAGAGTGAGCTGAAATTTGGTTCACCGTTTACTTGTTTTTATATATAGTCATTACTATATATTAGTATTGTTGCCAACATACGTATTTATGATATTCACTCATAATAATACATACAATTTGCAACGCAAAAAATAAAAATGAGTAGATGGCAATGCTAATCATTGAGCTGTCGGACAGAAAATCAAAATCAATTTGAACGAAAGATAGAGAGTCCAGCAAAGTTTTGTTCCGATCTAAATTTTTAACACCTGACAAGCTGCATGCCAAAATACCAACAAAAGCTGTTCGAACAACAGTGGTGAATCCGCCTTAAGTTTGTTATGTGGCCGGTCACGATTATATACGATAACTACAAATTGGTTGACAGAATTACAACTGATACAGGTATTTTAGCTTATCCATCCCGTTTCTTGCATATGTCTTTATAACGGCAAAATTCTTGCTCATACTAAAGTACGTCCATACATTTTATATATGTATTTTACCTTATCCATCCCGTTTCTTGCATATGTCTTTATAATGGCAAAATTCTTGCTCATGCTAAAGTACGTCCATACATTTTATATATGTCTTCGTAAGTCTTATGTTCTGACATAAGTCAGTAGTGGAAGAGGCAATAAATATATATTGCCCATATTTTGGATAAAATTTAGTGTGACCCACATCTACATAACTTCACTCATCAATTGAATCGAATTTATAGTAATTTGAAAAAAGTTCCTACATATTGAAACATAAATGATTGCATACTTTTAAGATACCCACCACTCAGTGCAGTCCACCAAGCCAGAGGTGTATATAAGCCGAATATGTATGTGTATATTTCGAAGTGTAGAGAATATCTAGAATATTCTCAAAAAATGTTTTCGAAGTGTAGAGAATATTCTAGAATGTTCCAGAAACTTCTTTCGAAGTGTAAAGAATATTCTATAATGTTCTACTTCAACATACGAGAGGTATATAAGCCACCACATAATTAAAGTCGACACAGTTGAACAACAATCGTAGCAGTGTATACATTCTACATTTCAATCGTAACAGTAACATTATTAATAAGTAATAAAGTGATTAAATTAATAATTAAATAAAGTGCAAAATTGTATTGTAAACTTTAAGCCCAAGTTTAAATGTCTAAATTGCAATAATTATATAAAGTTAATTATTTTAATTTAACCAGCGATTGTTTGATTACTACATCACACGGTGATACGAATTCGAGTATTGAGAGTTAATATTGAAACGTGATAGCTCAGTGAAAAGGGATTGCATACTTTTAGGATCCCATCTGGAGAATGAGTACCCCCTGTGAGTCAAGATGCGAACTATTCGAATAAAAGCTTATTCAAGAACCATCTGTCGGTAATATCAAAAAGAATATTCTCGACTTCTGTTGAAGTGGATCGAAAATTCTAGAAAATACGAGAATGGCGTAGAATTTTCTACTCCAACCTTTCGAAAACTACAAAAGCGACAAGACTGTTCAAAGTCGAAGGCAGTAGATCAGATACCGTAAAAGTGTGTATCATAATCAAAGCAGCAGTATTTGTAATTGTGTAAAGTGATGAAATTCATTAGTAAATAAAGTGACTAATGGTTTGTGAAATAAAGTGCAAATAATAACTAAGTATACTTTAAGCCTAATATTAAATGTGTAAATAGCAATAATTAAATAAAGCTAATTATTTTAATTTAACCAGCGATTGTTTGATTACTACACAATCCAGTGGTACGAGTCCGAGTACAGAGAGTTAGATGAATTGTCAGGAGGGCAATTTTGTTAACAGAGTAAATTGTCAAGAGGGCAATTTCGTAACAATTGGTGTCAGAAGTGGGATTGTGAATCTGTAATAAACAATGGTTAAATTTGAAAAACTGAGTTTGGAGCAGCTCAAGAAGGAACTTGAGCGCTTTAATTTGCAAACACAAGGGCTTAAAGCGGAGCTGCAGGTGCGATTAAGAAGCGCTTTAGAGGAGCAGGGTATACGTCTATACGTCGATGAGCATGAATTCCAATGTGAAGAGCCAACGACATCTCGACACGAAGAAACACCGCAAGAAACGAACACGGGTAACTTTGACATGAGTGTACTCATCGGGATAATACAATCCTTCAAACAGGATATGCAGCAGTTACATCAAAGTTCTCAAGCAGCCGAAGAGAGAATGCAGCAGAGAGATGAGAAGATGCAGCAGCAGTTACAACAAAATGCTCAAACCGTCGAAAAGAGTGTCGCATCCGTCAAACAGGACGTTAAAAAGAGTGCTGAATCCCTCAAGCAAGCAGTCGATGAGAGGATACAGGAGCGATTACAACAAAATGCCCAAGCTGTCAGAGAGGATGTCAACAGTTACAGCAGAGTGAAATACGACTTGCTCTATTAGCGGAACAAAACTCACAGCAGATGAAAGAAATGTCTGAGATGGTTGACAGGAAGGTTTGCGAAATTGAGACACGGCAGGAATCGTTCGAAAAATCTGTAGAACAAAAATTCATTGCGAACGAGCAAAAGCAGAACGAATTTAAGCAACAAATATAGCAAAGAATTCACCTACTACAGGAAGGTGCATTGCCTGTGCCAGCTTTATCCTCAATAAAACTGAAGCCTCCTACCTATGATGGAACCACGACATTTAGTGTCTTCAGAATGCAGTTTGAGACTACCGCTAGCACAAATGGTTGAAGTGCTCGCGATAAAGTGGCTGCATTAACCGTTTCATTGAAAGGTGCTGCCGCTGATGTGCTTCAAACTATCTCAGAAAGTGAGCGCGACTGCTATGAAAGCTTGATGAATGCCGTTCAGCGCAAGTATGGTAGTGAGCACCGGAAGCAGATGTACCAGGTAGAGCTACGAACACGGGTACAGAAGAGTGGTGAGTCTCTACAACAGTTTGCGGCGGAAGTGGAACGGTTGGCTCATCTTGCCTACCCAGGAGAGATCACTGAGAGGTGTATGATGGACACCTTCGTATATGGCATTCGCGATGCGGAGATAAAGCGTTCTGCAATAACTAATCCCAAAGCTACATATATGGAGACAGTAGCTAGCGCTTTGTTATCAGAGCATTGGTGTGTCGGTCAGAATGCACAGCCCGTCAGATAAGACTCGAGAACAGACAAAGTTTCACGGGCAAATGCTTTACCTGCGGTGATGTGGGGCACATAGCTCGTGATTGTCAGTTGAGATGGAAACGTTATGCAACACACGCTCCGGTAAGACTGCCAAAGCAAGACAAAGTCCGAATTAGGGAATCGGAAAATATTGTCAAGCCGGGAAATGAACGGACTTCCACAACTGATGGCCCAAGAATCTTCGTTTCTCAGATGGCGCGGAAAAATAACAGCCTAACTGTCAACAGTGTAATAAGTGGAAGAAAAGTTGTGGTAACATTGGATACAGGGGCATCACATTCCATAATCAGAAGGGATGTCGTTCGGGGAATCGAGCCGCTTCAGGGAATAAATTTGCGTACGGCAACTGGAGATGATGCACCGGTACTTGGAAAAGTTACACGGAAAATCACTATCGGCACCACAGCAGTGAAGCACGAGTTTATAGTTGCGGATATTGTGGATGAAGTAATCTTAGGTGTGGATTTCATGATTCGGAATGGATTCACACTAAATTTTAAAAGCCGAGTACTGAAATATGCGAACACCGAAATACCGTTATTTATAGGTGATGATAAGTATGGAGTTGTTAAACAAGCCAATATATCGCGACGGATAAAAATCGCACACAAGTCAGAGGCAGTTATACGGGCCAAAATGGGCGGAGATGTTGGGAAGCATAAGAGCCGAATCGTACCAGAAAAAGTAGTGAATATTTCAAATACCGCTGAAACCATAGCGAAAAAGAAGGTAAGGTGCCAGAGAATTTCAGCAATTGTAAACTGTGAGAGGCAACCGCGAGTCACGAAAAGCAAGATACGAGCTAATAAAAAGGTACCCGACGATCTAGCGAAAGAATGGTCTAAAGAGTCATCTACAGTACTTCCATGCAGCAATGCAGTATACCTAAAAAACGAGGACAGTTGAATGAAATTCATGGAAACAGCAGAAATCGTACGCAACTGATGAGTGATAAAAGGAAAGCGAGATATGATGTACGAGTAAACTCTAAGGGATTTCAGGAAGGGCAACTAGTTATGCTTCATAATCGGCAAAGGAAAAGTGGATTATCGCCAAAACTGCAAACACACTGGGAAGGACCTTATAAGGCGATAAAACGGATCAACGATGTTAGATACCGCATCCAGTGGACGAGAAATGTCAGGAGCAAAATGAAAGTCGTTTATTTAGAGAGGCTATCTCCTTATAAAGGTTGCAGTACTATCCTTGTTCGGGACGAACAAGTTTAAGCGGAGGGCAGTGAAACGTGATAGCTCAGTGAAAAGGGATTGCATATTTTTAGGATCCCATCTGGAGAATGAGTGCCCCCTGTGAGTCAAGATGCGAACTATTCGAATAAAAGCTTATTCAAGAACCATCTGTCGGTAATATCAAAAAAAATATTCTCGACTTCTGTCGAAGTGGATCGAAAATTCTAGAAAATACGAGAATGGCGTAGAATTTTCTACTCCAACCTTTCGAAAACTACAAAAGCGACAAGACTGTGCAAAGTCGAAGGCAGTAGATCAGATACCGTAAAAGTGTGTACATCTAGCATTATAATCAAAGCAGCAATATTTGTAATTGTGTAAAGTGATGAAATTCATTAGTAAATAAAGTGACTAATGGTTTGTGAAATAAAGTGCAAATAATAACTAAGTATACTTTAAGCCTAATATTAAATGTGTAAATAGCAATAATTAAATAAAGCTAATTATTTTTATTTAGCCAGCGATTGTTTGATTACTACACAATGGTTTGATTACTACCAGTGGTACGAGTCCGAGTACAGCGAGTTAGATGAATTGTCAGGAGGGCAATTTTGTTAACAGAGTAAATTGTCAAGAGGGCAATTTCGTAACAATTGGTGTCAGAAGTGGGATTGTGTATCTGTAATAAACAATGGTTAAATTTGAAAAACTGAGTTTGGAGCAGCTCAAGAAGGAACTTGAGCGCTTTAATTTGCAAACACAAGTCGATGAGAGGATACAGGAGCGATTACAACAAAATGCCCAAGCTGTCAGAGAGGATGTCAAAGAACAGTTACAGCAGAGTGAAATACGACTTGCTCTATTAGCGGAACAAAACTGACAGCAGATGAAAGAAATGTCTGAGATGGTTGACAGGAAGGTTTGCGAAATTGAGACACGGCAGGAATCGTTCGAAAAATCTGTAGAACAAAAATTCATTGCGAACGAGCAAAAGCAGAACGAATTTAAGCAACAAATATAGCAAAGAATTCACCTACTACAGGAAGGTGCATTGCCTGTGCCAGCTTTATCCTCAATAAAACTGAAGCCTCCTACCTATGATGGAACCACGACATTTAGTGTCTTCAGAATGCAGTTTGAGACTACCGCTAGCACAAATGGTTGAAGTGCTCGCGATAAAGTGGCTGCATTAACCGTTTCATTGAAAGGTGCTGCCGCTGATGTGCTTCAAACTATCTCAGAAAGTGAGCGCGACTGCTATGAAAGCTTGATGAATGCCGTTCAGCGCAAGTATGGTAGTGAGCACCGGAAGCAGATGTACCAGGTAGAGCTACGAACACAGGTACAGAAGAGTGGTGAGTCTCTACAACAGTTTGCGGCGGAAGTGGAACGGTTGGCTCATCTTGCCTACCCAGGAGAGATCACTGAGAGGTGTATGATGGACACCTTCGTATATGGCATTCGCGATGCGGAGATAAAGCGTTCTGCAATAACTAATCCCAAAGCTACATATATGGAGACAGTAGCTAGCGCTTTGTTATCAGAGCATTGGTGTGTCGGTCAGAATGCACAGCCCGTCAGATAAGACTCGAGAACAGACAAAGTTTCACGGGCAAATGCTTTACCTGCGGTGATGTGGGGCACATAGCTCGTGATTGTCAGTTGAGATGGAAACGTTATGCAACACACGCTCCGGTAAGACTGCCAAAGCAAGACAAAGTCCGAATTAGGGAATCGGAAAAGATTGTCAAGCCGGGAAATGAACGGACTCCCACAACTGATGGCCCAAGAATCTTCGTTTCTCAGATGGCGCGGAAAAATAACAGCCTAACTGTCAACAGTGTAATAAGTGGAAGAAAAGTTGTGGTAACATTGGATACAGGGGCATCACATTCCATAATCAGAAGGGATGTCGTTCGGGGAATCGAGCCGCTTCAGGGAATAAATTTGCGTACGGCAACTGGAGATGATGCACCGGTACTTGGAAAAGTTACACGGAAAATCACTATCGGCACCACAGCAGTGAAGCACGAGTTTATAGTTGCGGATATTGTGGATGAAGTAATCTTAGGTGTGGATTTCATGATTCGGAATGGATTCACACTAAATTTTAAAAGCCGAGTACTGAAATATGCGAACACCGAAATACCGTTATTTATAGGTGATGATAAGTATGGAGTTGTTAAACAAGCCAATATATCGCGACGGATAAAAATCGCACACAAGTCAGAGGCAGTTATACGGGCCAAAATGGGCGGAGATGTTGGGAAGCATAAGAGCCGAATCGTACCAGAAAAAGTAGTGAATATTTCAAATACCGCTGAAACCATAGCGAAAAAGAAGGTAAGGTGCCAGAGAATTTCAGCAATTGTAAACTGTGAGAGGCAACCGCGAGTCACGAAAAGCAAGATACGAGCTAATAAAAAGGTACCCGACGATCTAGCGAAAGAATGGTCTAAAGAGTCATCTACAGTACTTCCATGCAGCAATGCAGTATACCTAAAAAACGAGGACAGTTGAATGAAATTCATGGAAACAGCAGAAATCGTACGCAACTGATGAGTGATAAAAGGAAAGCGAGATATGATGTACGAGTAAACTCTAAGGGATTTCAGGAAGGGCAACTAGTTATGCTTCATAATCGGCAAAGGAAAAGTGGATTATCGCCAAAACTGCAAACACACTGGGAAGGACCCTATAAGGCGATAAAACGGATCAACGATGTTAGATACCGCATCCAGTGGACGAGAAATGTCAGGAGCAAAATGAAAGTCGTTTATTTAGAGAGGCTATCTCCTTATAAAGGTTGCAGTACTATCCTTGTTCGGGACGAACAAGTTTAAGCGGAGGGCAGTGAAACGTGATAGCTCAGTGAAAAGGGATTGCATACTTTTAGGATCCCATCTGGAGAATGAGTGCCCCCTGTGAGTCAAGATGCGAACTATTCGAATAAAAGCTTATTCAAGAACCATCTGTCGGTAATATCAAAAAAAATATTCTCGACTTCTGTCAAAGTGGATCGAAAATTCTAGAAAATACGAGAATGGCGTAGAATTTTCTACTCCAACCTTTCGAAAACTACAAAAGCGACAAGACTGTTCAAAGTCGAAGGCAGTAGATCAGATACCGTAAAAGTGTGTACATCTAGCATTATAATCAAAGCAGCAATATTTGTAATTGTGTAAAGTGATGAAATTCATTAGTAAATAAAGTGACTAATGGTTTGTGAAATAAAGTGCAAATAATAACTAAGTATACTTTAAGCCTAATATTAAATGTGTAAATAGCAATAATTAAATAAAGCTAATTATTTTTATTTAACCAGCGATTGTTTGATTACTACACTATCCAGTGGTACGAGTCCGAGTACATAGAGTTAGAGGAATTGTCAGGAGGGCAATTTTGTAGCAGAGTAAATTGTTAAGAGGGCAATTTCGTAACAATATAAATTGTCAGGAGGGTAATTTCGTAGCAATATTGTAGGTAGCCGTGTTATTGGTGCAAATGTGCTATATGCGATTTGTGAAACATTTAATGAGACAAAATCTCTACAGAGGGATTATACCAAAGAACCATGCGAATACAAACTAAAATCTCTCTAAAATGTATAAAGGCGAGGAAATTAAAGTTTCATAGCATTTAATTTTAGACTATTGGCCTTACAAAATGAGTGTCTCCAAATATATGTTTTTATAACTTACAGATAAAATAAGTATCATACATTTAAAATATAATATTAAGTAAACAGCTTTGAAGTTGAATAATACATAATCATTTTTTATTCCATTTGAAGTACTCCAAGATCTCGTAATGGATAATTTCAATAAAAAGTATTAAGATTAATTAATTTATGATGTTAAATCCGAGAGTATATTACTACTTGAAATCGTATTATTGGGTGGATTAGAGCATGTGGATTCACATGCATTTTTAGACATTTCAAGTGCTAATGCTGCTGTACTGTAGTAAGGTAGGTATGCAGAAGTGGCCACACCATTGCAATTTTGATGTCAGCCTGTTCGCTTGGCTGTCAGAGAGTATGCTTATATCTTTCGGTGAGATGCGACCATCTTTTACCCATTTCAGAGCAGCTTTGGCAGTTTGAAGGAGAAATTTATGTCGAACGAATTGCGAACACTCCTTCAACTAACGCACCACTTGCAGAGTGACATAAAAAGCAGAACCGACAATAGAAACAAGATCCAGTACATTTCCAACAGAAACTACACAATTTAACAAGAAATGAGCGCACATGTTTGTCGTTAAATTTTGTATTTTCTATTGCACATGTGCTGGATTCTGTTTCTGTTACCGTTTCTGCTTAATGCCACATTTAGCTCTCTCAGTCACTTCTGTCCGGCTTGCTGGAGGAGAACTTTATATTGAAGCAGTTGGGGAATACAATAGTCAAGCTTCTCAAATTCCCTTAACATAGTCAATATTCTGGAATGCCCATTGTTTACCATTGACTTGCTGCTTCCCTCGTTATAATAATTCCGAGGAAAATAACAGTTTCTAAATCTAAAACAAAATCACGCAAAGATGAATCCTATTAGTAAAAGTGAAGGTTTATTCATAAGTGTATATTAAGTCTGCGAAAAAGTTCGTGGCGTTTCTCCCAATAAATGGAGTCAATTGTAAAAAAAACTCGGGAAACAACGCTCGCACAGCTCAGGAAACACACTCGTTGGAAAGGTGAAACTTCCAGCGTTAATTTCGAGTGTATACACGAAATTGGTGCAGTGGTTATTCGCGTTTGAAAATGGAGAAAAATAATGAAACATTGCACTTTACTGTGCAATATTATTACAACAAAGGGGAAAAAACAATGAAAATATATAAGTTAATTTCCTACTCACATACTGCGACATTCTAATTTCAGGATGAAGTCATCGGTTCCACTAGTTTGAATTCCGCAGTTTTTATTCCGATTCACAGTTCACCTCTAATTGAATTTGATACAGTTTTTCGATTAAAACAAAAATTTTTATTTTTTTATTAATTTATAGCTATGATTTCACATTCCACTTTTAATTCATTCAGAGCAAGATCTACAGTTCAAGTTCCCAATCCTTTAGTACAATTTCACAATCTTATGACACAATAATCCTTTAGTACAATTTCACAATCTTATGACACAATAATCCTTTAGTACAATTTTACAATCTTATGACACTATTTCACATTCAATTATGTTCAGACAAGATGCAACTCGAATTCTCTATATTAATTTATTATTAATTACAATTTAAATTAATTTAATTTATATCAAATGCAACTCGAATTCTCAATTTTAACTTATTATTAATTACAGTTTCAATTAATTTAATTTAAGGAAAGTGTTATTCCAAATACCAAGCACGCCACCTTTTCGCTACCACTCTAGCTAAAAACTAAAACTTCTACCTTCGTGAATCCTCGGCGGGTGCGGCTCCATCCATGCGGCTTTTTGCACACGGCACCCGAAACCTTTGCCACCCTTAACGGCTACGCCAGCATTTTCCTGCGAAATTTCCGACTGCAGCCGCAACACTTGAGCAGCGTTTTCAAGCGTACGTGCAAGCAACTTCCGCTCGATGGCCGAGCTAATGCACTGCAGCCGATATTTCGCAATGCCATTGTCCTTTTTTACTATTGCAGTCGCAGGGGTTTCGAATGACCGCTGCTGACCATGCATGAATGGAGTGGAAAAGCGCAATGAAGCCGCCAACGCAGTAGGCTAAGCAGAGAATGCAATGTAGCCGCCAACTTACCGAGCTAATATGCTGTGTACGGTGGTAAAATTACTTTAGCAAAATCTGCTGCACGGAAATTGTTTGCTCGCTTTGGTTCGGGGAATTTTGATGTGAATGATAAGTCCCGCTCTTGACGACAAATCACTGAAAAAGCGGACAAAATTCTTGAATAATTCCAGAAAGGTAAACATATCAACAGTGTCGATATTGGTATGACTTTATTCAGATTTTGAATGAGAAACCACAGAAGTTTTGCACCGATGCACTGTGGTCGGACTTGTATGGAGTCGGTGGCCAAAAATACTTCCATACCCAAAATACCCTACCACCCAATTCCGCCCCATGTAAGCAAAAAATTGAGAAAAAAAAATTGTACGCAATTTGTTTTTAATTCATAACAAGTTTTTCATAAGACTTTTTACAAAAGCTGAAAATTAACCATTTATAAAATAATAATAGAAAAAACAATAGTAAAAAAAATATAAAAAATTATAAAAATGTTGAATGACAATCGATTTCAAAATGAATCTAGCAAATCAAAAACAGATTTTAATAAAATTGATTTGTGCTTGCATGGTAATTTTCGCTGCCCCGTTATAAAAGGATCCGGAGTAAGAAGTAAACGATTAAACAAATTCGAATTTGTTGAAACGCGTGAAGTTTTACGCGTGTGGTGGAGTCGAAATTTTTTGATATCTTTGTTCCTAGACTCAGCTGCTTCTTCCGAGAGCTCTCCAATCGATACAAGTGCATGTTCAATAACATCAGGAACGTGAATTAAAATTTTGTGGACTGAGGGTGGAAGATAGTACCATGGATACTATTAGTCCCATTTTTTCTCGGTATTGTAACTGAATATTCGGTTCTGTTTTGAGAAATTGGGCTTTTCCTTCAAAGGACATAATTTGCCATTGTTTGACTTCAAGTCTATATGATACATGAAGAAAATATTCAAAAAATCTAATGTATGCGTGTAAAGGTGACAATCCAAATTCATAGCATTACATACTTTACCATCCACCATTGTAAGTTGCAGAATATGTTCAATATGTATTGTTTTCTGAGCTGTATTGAATTTGGTGGGAATTAAATTGGCAATTTTCTTCTTGAAATACATCTCTTCATCGACGGACAATTGAACGGACTTTTTTTAAATTGAAACCTGATTAGGCGGTAGTAGCGGGCGAGTATTTTTCCAAATTATTTTGGTATTATGAGCCTCATCTGGTTTTGTTACAAGTTGGAGCGGGACATATGACGTGACAAATAAGTTACTATCTTCCAAATTATTATTTACAACTTTCTCTTTGTACTCGCTGTGTCCCGCACTGCCATCAAAACCCCATTTTCCAATTAATGTAAGGCCGTTTACAGACTCATCCAAAACTTCATTAATGACATCGCTCTGTAGCTCTAGTATCCGCGTAGCGGTATGATCCAATAGACTTTGCAGTTCAACTTCAGCGTGAGATTCGCTTATAGTTATTTGGTCTGGGTAACTTTTCTTTTTTGCTTTCAAAATGTTATCGTAGCTGGGTAAAAGATGAACATCAATCAAACTGTTTATAAAGCTTCTTATTAACAAATATTGATGTTTTGTTAAACTTGCTTCCGTTATAAGCGATATTACTTCATTAACATTTGCTGGCAAAATCGATGGATTCGTTTGTAGTGTAGCACAACGCAACTCATCAGCAGCAGACACATCAATTTCTGCTAGTTCTGCTATTCGTCTTCGCTTGGTTCTGCTGGAACACTCTGCGAAACTTACTTTAGGACGTGCTCGATCTTTGTTTGTCCCAGATGCTTCTCGGTTTAGTAAAATCGACTCTTTTTGGGCAAGCCAATCAGAATATTTTTCCAGAACTTTTAATTTTGCACGCTTGCATTTTTGCCAAAACTCGGAAATTTTTTTGCAATTGTAATTAAGGCATTTTTCTAATTGGCTTGCTTCAAATGTGTAGCCCTCACTTTCAATATTGTTTTTCACGATATCATATACTTTTCTAGCTTTTTCAGCGTTTGAACCGCTTTCTAAGCACCAATTATCAAAAATATATCTGCGCGAAAGTTCGCATAGATAACATGTGTCTTGAATGAAATATAGAAAGTAAAAATATTAAAAACCCATGGAAAAGAATAGAGCAAACACATTTCATTACATGCATAACAACAACACAGCAACAAAAAACATAAATAAAGAAAACAACAACACCGCACAAAAATTCACAGTTGCACATCAGAAAGCTGTCGCAAAAACAATGAGACCGCTTTGATCTTTGGGAGATAACAGAGTGGCACTTGGTAGCAGCTGATATTAACAGTTTAGAATCTTTAAATGTTCACTATTATTAAGAAAAAAAACCCTAAGAAGGAATCAGGGGGGAACACAACTAAAACTTTAGCTAAAATTGAACTATATAGACGAGTGAACACTAACAATGGCACTGGGAAAATATACATTTTATAAAAAATACACAACATGCTAATGACATTAAAATTATTTTAAAATAAAGTTAATACCTTTTACTTCAATATTATTTTGATTTATTTCAACACAAAACTTTTTTATATGATTTTAATTTCTTTAAAGTTGCACTTTATTTTCACCTGTATACACTGTAAAACCCAACTACTAACATGCTGTCTCTTTTGAATCAATTCTTAAAGAGTACGGTTGGAATAAAACAAAAACAACTATACCTTTTAAAAGCTTGTTCTTATATGAGATAGTGATGCACAATTTGGTGACAAATTTTTGACTTTGACTTTTTTATTTTTGTCCTATGGCAGAGACCACAGTGCAATGGTCGCAAGAACTTTTTCGTTGGTGAGCTCGGTGCTTTGTGGGAAGTAGCCTCTGACCACTAGAGTGACCGGATCTCATACAGGGGGGAAAAAATGTCGGAACTTCGTTCGTCTGGACCCCACAAAATGATTCCCCTTTCCAGATATTGAGATAGCCGAAATTTGAGCTCGATTAAACGACGTTAACCCGTGCCGCTCGTCGCTCAAAGTTTGAAAAAATCCATATTTTTCTCAAAAAAGCTGACATATGGAGCTATAACTCCAGAACGGTAAATAATAAAAACCCGTTTATTATCCCAAAAGAGAGCTAATTTTGTTCTTCAAAATTTATATTCTGTACATAATTGCTGTTATTTTAAGTCAAACCGAGTTACAACAGCCTTTAGCCCCAAAAACGTGACCTGGTACCAGTAGGGATGGTGATTTTACTTCAGCGTACAATCGACCTTTTATTTATTCAGTTTAGTTTCTAAAGTGCCTTTGAGCTGGTTAGATCTAACAATTATCTAGCAAAGATATTTTAAGGTTTTTTTAACTTTCCAAGTGTGTGTTATTGTTTTTATAATTATTATTTTAAAAGACATTTGAAAACAGTTTATTGAAATTAAAGTTTGTAATATATTTGTTTCATTTTTCAAGTTAACTGTTATTTATCTATTGGACTCTAAAATGGCATCCACATCAGGTGTACAAAGCCGGACAAAGGATAAAATATTTCTTGTGGGCTATACCACTCACCAGATCACCGGTTGTAAAATACCCTCAAATCGTCAAGTTTTGTGTGCTTTATTTTATAATTTACGTATTGTGAAATTAACTGTAAGAGAATCAGCCAAACTTACCGTACGAGAAGTGTTCATTTTTTGGGAGAAAGTTCGAATCCCGACTAAACATGAGCAAGATGCAATTACAAAGCTGGAAAAACTTTACGCTGAGTGGAGAACTCTTCAAAAAGACCGGAAGAAAACATCGGAAACGGCCCAGAACAAATTTAAACAGTTTCTTGAAAAGTTGGATGATCTTTTTGATATTGCTCATCAAGATGCCTTGGCTCTGATGAAATCGGAAGAAGATAAGGCGTTTCTCTTGAAACAGAGGCAAAAGGGCCGCCCAGGTTCCATGACTGGAGTGGATCTCAAGTTGTCTCGAGCTGAAGAAATCAAGGCGCAAAAGGAACTTGCAAAAATGAACCGACAAATCCAAGAAGAAACTTTTGATATTGTTGAGTTTTTTTTCTTTATGATTGATTTTTTTAAAATAATACCTATTGATAATTAGATGTAGGTAATTTAGTACCTTTGTATTATTATTATTCTGCTTAAACGACAAGTTTTTAAAGTCTTTTTATCTTTTTATTTTGTTGCTTCTTAGAGACGGATGATGAAGACAAGTCCGAAGAAGGAGAAGTAGACACTGAAGACGACAGGACCTACCAGGAACTTGAGAGCTTGAGGGAAATGGACATCCCTGAAGAAGCTGCAGAAGATCCAGGACCACCTAAGAGCAAGAGGAGAAAAGTTTCATTTGCAAGGGGTGTTACAGAGATTTTAAACATGAAATTGTCCATCTTGTTAGATCGATGTAAGGTATCCGACAGAAATGCCACGAGAATTTTAATAGCTACTCTAGAAGCACTAAACCTTGACCCTCTTAAGTACAAAGTCTCGAAAACTTCATTGCATTATAGAAGGAAAAAGTTCAGAGAACAATACGCAAAAAAAATGTTAGCTAGTCTAAACATTCCTGAAAAAGAGACCGTGGTTGTCCATTGGGACACTAAACTTTTACCGGGTGTTTTAAAAAATGAACAATGTGAGCGAATAGCTATTGCTATTTCATATGGCGAAAAGGAACAGCTGCTGGGAGTTCCTGCAACAGCAAACAGCTCTGGAAAGGAGCAAGCCGTAGCCGTATATGAATGCCTTCATAAATGGGGTCTTCCCAACATCGTCAAGACGATGTGCTTCGACACTACAGCATCCAACACGGGAAGACGTCACCATATCTTTGAAATTCTGTTAAGAGGCGTATTCGACACAAAAATGGGATCAACCACTGGACCTCATCCAGACATTTTCAAGAGATTCCTCACTGCGTGGCCCAAGATAGACAAAGGAAAATACGATACAGGTATCAGTGACAATCTAATACAAAAGCAGCTAACTCCAGAAGAAATTGCAAATGTAACTGCTGAATTCAAGACCAAATTAACTGAGAGCCACCCCAGAGATGACTACAAGGAGCTAATGCAGTTGGTTCTCGTGTTTGTTGGATCACTAGACGGCAATGTTGTGGGTTTTAGAACTCCAGGAGCCATTCATCACGCCAGGTGGATGGCAAAGGCTATTTACTGCTTAAAAATGTTCATTTTTCGTCGTCAATTTAGGATGTCTAAAGAAGAAGAAAGTTCTTAGTTAAAATTGATTGTAAAGCTTGGTTTAATGCTCCAAAAGCTCATCTTGCACCAAAGCAAGATTTAGGTATTTTGCACAGTATGTTAGACTATAAAGAATGTGACAACGACATTGCAGAAATAGCCCTGACCATATTTTCGAACCACTTGTGGTATTTGAATGCAAAGTTGGTGGGATTATCGTGTTTTGATCCCACCATTACAGACGATGAAAAGTTGTTAATGGCTAATAAATTGCTCAGTAGCACAGATGAACCATCAGAGCACGCTAGTGTTGTAAATCCAAAAGTTCGGAAAGAAAAATTAAAAGAGGTAGTTGATGGAGGATTGGTAAATTTACTTACCAAAGAAACGTTTACATTCTTTGACCGATTAAATATAAAAACTGATTTCCTAAGACAACATCCAAACACATGGCCTCAAAATAATGACTTCCAAGAAGGATTGAAAATTGTCAAAATATTAAAAGTAGTTAATGATATGGCTGAGCGTGGTGTAAAATTAATAACCGATTTCAACAACCTTCTGACAAAAGATGAAGACCAAAAGCAATATGTCCTGCAAGTTGTAAGCAAATGCCGAGCAATATATCCTGACGTTTCAAAAACTACTTTAACAAAAGCTCTAAAATAGATAAGATAACTATGTAAAATTATCAACTCATGTAGGTAGTACGTCTGTTTCTTTTCTGTGTCTGTTTTGTATGTATTATATACCTGATTTTTATATTTAAAAATAAAAAATGACATTAGACTTATCAGTATTATTTGTTTTTTTTATTATATTTCTTCTTTTAACTCAACAATATACGAAAAAAAAATCAAAATTTACCACTTAATAACAAAATATACGAAGTATGCTACTACTAGTACCAGGTCACGTTTTTTGGGGCTAAAGGCTGTTGTAACTCGGTTTGACTTAAAATAACAGCAATTATGTACACAATATAAATTTTGAAGAACAAAATTAGCTCTCTTTTGGGATATTAAACGGGTTTTTATTATTTACCGTTCTGGAGTTATAGCTCCATATGTCAGCTTTTTTGAGAAAAATATGGATTTTTTCAAACTTTGACCGACGAGCGGCACGGGTTAACGTCGTTTAATCGAGCTCAAATTTCGGCTTTCTCAATATCTGGAAAGGGGAATCGTTTTGTGGAGTCCAGACGAACGAAGTTCCGACATCGATTTTTTGCGGTCACCCTACTGACCACATACGTTTTTGGAAAATTTGATTCCTCAACGAGTGTCATCCCCAAACAACATTTCCCTTTTATCAGGCCGATGTGTTTTCTCATCCAAGTTGCCGTATTCTCGTTTGAGCATAGGAACAGTAACCATCCGTTTCTGTGTGCTAGGCCCTCAAATACTGGCTTTTCGTTATTGTCGCTGACCTCTATCATCACGTGAATAACGGTCTCCTGGATAAGAACCAACTGTTCTTTTGAGAATGGCGCCCTTACTAAATCGGTCGGAACAATTCCCAGCCGAATAATACTGGCCACCTGACTGAACGTTGGTTTACCTACATAAGGTGACGTTTTGGTCTTTTTGACAGATGGCGTTTCTGTTGGTGACTCTACTGAGCAAGCCCTTTTCGCCGTGGACCTCCTTTTAGCAATCTCTAGAGCCTTTTCTCTAGAGTGACCACTTGTCATCGCTTGCTTGAAGGTCCTCTTCTCTGCCGACGTCATTTTTATGAAGTCCCCTTTTAAGTTCAGATTGCTTAGGTCTGAACCAATAACCGTGCACCCAGATTTCTCTGAGGTCACACTGTTGTTGTCACCACACAATGTATCAGTGTCAGAAGAGTCCATTGACTCATGACCCGATTCCAGATTCTGTGGTGGTGGCATCGAAACCCGAAAAGTTTCATTATTTGCACCTGCCATCAACACCGTAGATGTTGATGCGGGGCATAGTTGGTCAACAACACCTACCAACGTAGATGTTGTTGTGATTTGGTTAGGTGCATGTCCAACAACTCTGCACGCAACCGAAGTTAAGTTCTCCAGCCCAACAGCTGGCTCGGCCGCAATGACCGACGATGATTGCCCATCAGCAGATTCATCGTTTATTTTTAATTCTTGTTTTTTTTTGTTAGGTCCATATAAAATCCCACGAGTATTAGGGAATATAGGTCACCCACGGCACAGCCCTTGTACCATGGGAAGGCATTTAATTAAAACCGGAGGTCACCAGGTATCCGGAGTTCGCATATTCGAGACTAACCACCCTATTAGCCACGCATCCCTCGGCATATGCTGTTCCACCTTGGATTAGGAGTCTGTCTATCTTAGCCAGTTATGAATTAAGAGACTGATGTGTGCCATTAAATATAGCACGTCACCAGTCCCCCAACGCACCTCTGTTTCCAGCCGTCACCACGTGGAGGTGATATATCAGGCTTCCATCAGAAACTCAATTACGGTATGTACCTGTTAGTCCCCTTGAGTTACCTGCGGCTCTGACAGCCTGTCGTTCAGTGATACGCCTTTTGTTTTCGTGGCTGCGTCCCATACTAGTCGCGCTCTGTCGGGCTTATTCAGATTCCTAGTGGTGAAAATTGGCAGATACCAGACGCGATCTGTGCTTGCATGCAACTCCTCGGCACTTAGTCATCTTGCGTAGCCTTTATTCAGCAAGTTGTCGATTTGTTTTTGCATTGCTGCCTTCAGCGATGGGTCCTTACGAAAATGTCTATCCAAGCAAATCATACGTTTCAATGCAGTATCGTAGCTTTCCGGCATATCGATGTGCTCGTAGCGCCAGAGCAGCATAGTTTCGAATATGCTGCCCACCCTCTTACAATTTGTATCGAGGATCTCCATAGCTCGCTTATCTTGTTGCGACAACAGCTGTGTGGGTGATGGTGCATCCAGCTTGTAGTGCTCCTTGACAAGATCGTGCTTCTCGCTGCAGCCACACGTGTGTATGTTTAGGTACGAATTTGCTGACTGACTTGAGCAACGACCTTGTAGCGCCCAACCTAGTCTCGTTTTGGTAGCTATGGCCTGGTTCCAAGTACCTTCACGAACTTGAGCGGCACTACTATATGCCAGTTGTTGGACTCGATGAGAATTGTTGGCTTTTGCATCTACGTATGACTTTATTGGCAACCCCGCCAAGTAGGGAAAATACGTGATGATTTTCTCCATGGGGACAGTTTGCATTGGAAGGCCCAAGTTCTTGACTGTGTGAACCCCTTGCATCGTGAAGCGATCATAGTTTTGGGGGTTGGCCACCTTCAATGTGGTTCGCATGAAAAATTCTTCAGAACGAGTTTTATCCCCGGTCCAGCGCAAACACAAGGGATCCACCACGCCTTTCAAGTTGAGACACTTGAAAACCTCTTCGTCTATCAACGTGACTGATGACCCTTTATCTAAAAATGCAAAGGTATCAAAAAATTTGTTCGCAGCATGATACGAACCGGTAGTATGCGAAAAAATGAGCTATCCTCTTCGCGAGCGTTTTGGTGCGAGTTCCGGGTCGCGATGGACGCAGCGCCTTTGCTCGTTGTGGTCGGTTGACTGATGACTTTGCTTCTGTGTAGGAGCTGATGGTGTTTCGCATTGCAGCCTTCGATTCCGCAGACCCGATTGGCTAGGCAGCACCTACGATGTGTGTTGAGGCACTGACGGCATAGCTTCAGTGATCGTATCACGTCCCACTTGCGATCAATATTCAGCTTCTTGAATTCCTCACATTGAGCAATTTTATGCCCGTTGCTTTTGCAGTTCCCGCAGTCATATTTCTGCTGAACATTGAGTGCTTGAATGTGCGTGTTGACATGGCCGTTGCGTTTTGTTGTTGCAGGCGAAACCACTTGACTGGCAGCTTCCGCGAGCGCATAAAGCCAATCACTAAACTCCTTCACCAATGGCACTTTTTTGTTTAGGATGCATAGCCCATTTTGTACTGGTTCGAAAGCTTCTCTACTATTTCTCTTACCAGCATAGGGTTGTTCATGTAGGCGTCCATGCGGCAAGCCTCCATCGTTGAGTAACCGTTGCGCACAGCGAGAGCGAAGCCAATAAGTGTATCTAATCTGTCCTTTAATGGTGGCACTTTTCTTACCTTGTCGATGAGATTTTCAATTGTATACTCTGACCTACCGAAGCACATCCTTAGAGTGTGAATTATCTCTGGAACCATTGCCGGTAGTAGCAATTTGCTACAGGCCTGTAATCGCATTAAATTTTCAACAGCTTATGAACAGAGGCCACTCCTCAGGATCACCGTGAAAATACGGCAGCTCTCTTGGAATGGCTTGCCTAGCTGCCAGCTGCATTTTGGTAGGCATCGACTGGGGACAACCATCGCTTTTAATCAAGGAAATCCCTTGAGCTTGTGACAATATTTTATATTTTTCTTCTAAATAACTTTTTTGAAGTTTTGTCTCTTCTTCCAGCATAGCTAGACGCAATTCACATGCTTTCGCACTTTCTTCTTTTTGAGAAGCTGGATGCGAATTTGAAAGAAAATGTGGCTGGCCGTCAAACGTAAACACCGAATGTTTCTGAGTATTCGTAGTAAACTCTGGATGTTGCTGAGTATTCTTAGCAAACTCTTTGTGTTTCTCAACATTATATATGTTTGTCGCAACATTACATCCGCTTGGCGCAACATTATATTCTCTTGGAGCAACATTATAAAAGTTCGGCTCATTTGTATACATTGGCTGCGTTCGAGTTGCAGGGCGAAAACTAAGCATTGGCGCCGACTGCGGCTGCTGTGCGTTTTTCTTCATTACTTCTTGTTGTGCTTCTGCTTCAACTTGGCCGGCAACTGTTCCAATGTTTCCAACTGTCTGTTCGGCCACTTGTCCATTGTTCCATACGATCGTTTTAATTACTTCGGATGGGCCCGATGTATTTTTTGTTTGTAATTAGCTGCACACGGTTTAAGGGGAGGACGTCGTCTGTGGGTGAATTTGTTAGACTTTTGGTGGAACATTATTATACCCATTTGTCGGAGGAGCATTCGAACTCGATGTGACTGCTACTGACAAGGGATTACCGCATCCGCAGCTTCAACTTATATCAGCTATGTTATGATATCCTCCGATGCAATCATAGTGGTACCACATGTCGCACTTATCACACTGTACCATACGGGAATCATCCGCTTGGTCACACTTTTTGCAGTGGTGTACGCTGTCCACCTGGTTTAGGCCATCCGTGGCGGACATAGTTGCGTTTTCGAACGGATCACTTTATAAAACTTTTTTAAGTTTTTTGTTTTATTTTTCGCGAAACGCGTAAAGTTCACTTTAATTATCACGAACCGTGTTTTTACAATTTGAAAGAATTTTTAAAGATTTGTGAAAGGAGGTTTCACAATCCCAAGTCCGCGCTCGATAAGTTTTTAAAAGTAGGGCGATTTTTAAATGAATTAGATTTTATTCGTAAAGTTAAAGCTATACATTACATACGTATTAATAAAAATTAAATAAGGTTTTAAACCGTTTTTGCCTCGACTTTAAAAATTCTTGTTTTTTCCTCAATTTACAAACGCGAACTGACTGTACTCTTCCAAGTCTCTAAACGCGTAAGCTATTTTTTTTTAAAACGTTTTTCTTTGACAGTTTCTCCAAAGCAAAAAAAACTTCCTGAAAATATCGAACCGTTGTCAGAAGAGAGCAGGAAAACCCTAAGTAACTCATATTTTTACCTCACAAAAGTATTCGTTTTATATATTTTTATTTATTTAAACAAAAGAAAAAGTATAATTTAATATTTTGTGTGGTGCCCTTTATTATCGCAGATCGCCTCTAAACGTCTTGGCATCGATTCGAATAATTTGCGACAATATTCTGGACTTATTTTGCCGCATTCTTCTTGGAGTGCCTGCTTCAATACAGTTTTTGAGGAAATGTGGTGTTGTCTGACTTTATTTTTAAGATGAGACCAAAGATTCTCAATGGGATTAGTGTCCGGAAAGGCTTTTTACGCGAGACTCGTCCATGTATATTTTCACTTCTAAGCACCCTCCGCACAGTTTCATTTGATACATTGGTATTTAGGCTTTTCTGCAGAGCATCATTTAACTTTGGTGCGGACAGGTGGGGATTGTTGCGATTCTCTTGGAGAATTTTTCTCTCTTCCCTTGGTGATAAAATTTTCGGTCGCCCAGAACGAGGCATATTTTCAAGGTTATCCCGATTTATCAATCGGTTTATAACACTTCTAATATTGGTAGGACTTCTACCAAACATTTCACTAATATAGTTCGTAGATCGCCCTTCATTGTGGAGATACAAAATGATTTTCTTTTCGGAAACGGTCAATTCTTTTCCTCTGAGCATTTTGACTCGCGCACAGCAACATCGAAATTCAAACTAAATGCACTAAATGCAAATCCAAGTGAATCTTTGCCTGTTAGATCACATCTGTGCAAAAAAGTCAAATATAAAACGCAATTTCCCCAAAAAAAAAAGAATAACGGAAGTGGCGACTGCAGCAACGAATCCTTTTGAGAGCTAAAAATATGTGTTACTTATGGTTTTGCTGCTCTCTTTTGATAACGGTGCGATCTTTTCAGAAAGTTGTTTTTGCTTTGTCTTTAGTATGTATCAGTCTATGAATATAGTAAAGAAAAAATTAAATAAATATTCCAAAGTGGGTAAATTCGAGTAAGTTTACTAGTATAGCCCAGCAACGAATACTTTTGTGACACACTGTATGTAATGAGAAACATATGAAAAATTCTATGATAAGCAAACACCCAGTAGGAAAAAGTAGAAATCATATAATATAAAATACTCCGTTCGGCGGAAACAGTAATAATTATTAGATTATTTCACCCAAACTCTATGGGATATCTATCCTTATAGTGTTAACTCTTAGTTGCACATTATTTAGGTTTCTTTGGTCATCATGAGATTCTACATTTAAGATTAAGGGCGCACCTTGACCTTTATAGAATATTTGCAAACTACTGATGCTATTTATAATGCCTAAATACTCAGAAATTGAGTTCATATTTAATCTGAAGTATACAATTCCGTCGACGTGCTACTCTGAAAAGTATTTTGAGGAAATGAAGAGAGTTTGTTTTAGTTGGGTACGAGGATCTCTTAGGTCGCGGTGTTCTTTTAACGCCCTTGCTCTTGAAGAGTGCACCAGCCACTGAACTGCTTTGGTGGTCGCTTCAGGGCAACACGCTACGGCTTGCATTTTCGCGCTCAAGTTACTCACTATGATCAGCATGCATGCATACATACACTCCACTTGATATCACTAGAGTAAAAAGAAATAATACTTTATTTGGTAGTCTTTTCCATAAATTGTATGCCCCTGTAGTAAAAATATTTTTTGAATGACGTCTGGATCGACTCTTACTCATAGTCTAAAAATATTCTTTAGAATTCGCATTTTTTATTTATTTGCTACTTAATATCCTCTTTTCGATGGCTTCATAGGCATATGATGTATAAAACTGCTTCTCTCTGGAATTTGACTATGTACACGGTAACTGAACTATCCACTCTCTAGATTATTATGCATTTGGCGACAGAAATGTAATGCGCAACTTGCAACAAAATTCTATTGCTATTATTTATTATCTATTATTATTTTTTCTTGAGTTTTAAATTGTTCGCATTAACCACTTTGATTGTTCATTCTTGGAAATAAATTGAACTGAACAATCTTTGTTACCCCGACCCCACACGTGCCAGCGCAAGTTCGAAAAACTATACATTCAACGGTTTTCAGCAATACTCTCAGAGATATGCTACTGGCGGCGCTACTGGCAACGACATTTCAGAGACAGTAAATTTTTGACACATGCGGCCGGTAAATGTCAAATTCATACTCTGCATAGTTCGTTAATTTTCGTGATGGAATTTAAATTGCATAAAAATGACATATTGAAAATGATAAATTTATATCGTTCCAAAGAGCTTCTTTGGAACATGATCATTGCTTTATATAGGCGCAATGACCTGAAAATAAAGCCGTGGACTGAGATTGCTGCCGCAATGTCTCTGCCCGTGGATGTGACGAAAAGAAAATTAAGGCGCTGCGTTCCACCTATACAGGTGAAAAACGAGAAATAAAACAAAGGCAAAAATCGGGATCGGTTGCAGACTCGTTATATGTCCCAACAATTTTTTGGTTTGAGGAAATGAGCTTCCTGGACACCTCAATTCCTACAAGAAAGTCTAGTGACAATTCAAATCAGGTAATTCATCCCTTATAACTCTTATTAAAATCTCATTGCGTCTATGCCAAAAAGGTTGCAAGTATTAAATTATTTACTGTTAGTTTGTTTGTATGCTAATTGTTTTTTGCAAAGAATTATTCGACAAGATTGTTTTTTCTTTTGCTATAGATACTTATTTTTGTATTTATTTATTAATTTGTTGTATGTTTTCTGATGAGGAAAGGAGCAAATATTAAAATACAAAATTTTGTTTAATTAAAGCATTTATTATTTTAATTCAATATTAAAGTAAAATTGCATTGCATTGACAAATTGTTTATAATATTTTGTATTTATTTATATTTTTGTTTGTATGATCTTCTTGTAGTTTTTCTTTATTTTTATTAAAAACAATTAAGCTTATTATACTAATAAAAACTATTAGATTTATTATTTGTAACAAATTTAGCATATACAATGCTATTGTGAAGGCAAAATCTTTAATTTCACCCATTGGAAATCAACATTTCCATCTGTAACGAAATATCGAGTTAGGTCATCCCTAATACGACTGGCATATTTGTATGTGTTATTGTCCTGTTGTCCAATCGATTAAAATGTCTGTGGAGAACTCTCAGGTTAGAAATCGAAAGACATTGGCCTAGTCTTGACTTTCGTTAAATAGCTAGGTTAGGTTAATGTGGCAGCCAGTTCAAGGACCAGCTCACTGTGATACCACCGCGCCACAACGCACCTCCGATTCACTCGTCGAACCATTTTGAAGCCCTAATAAAGCGCAGGATTTGTTTGATCTTCGCGCTTGACACCTCTGTAAGAGAGCTAAAAGCGTATTTGTCTAAAGAGCCCGCTCTGCTTCTGGCCAGAGCGGGGCAAATACAGAAGAGATGTTCCACAGTCTCCTCCTCCTCCTCATCCCCACAGCTTCTGCAGTATTCATGAGAGAATACTCCCAGCCTGAGAGCATGACTGCCGAAAAGCCAGTGACCAGTTATACATGCCACGACCTTAGAGATATTCTCTCTCGGCAGGGCAAGCAAGTCTGTAGTTTTCCTACTATTAAGTTCCGGCCACATTAGCCTAGTCGTTAAGCAAGTGCCCTCTTGTGCCCAAGACCCATTGGTCTCACGCACGACCCTATCCTTCAGCATCAGTTTACAGGTGGCAATTGGTATTCCAATCTCACATCTGTCCGTGCCTAAAGGAAGGTTGGTACCCCGTCTGGCTAAGTCATCAGCCCTACAGTTTCCCGCAATATCTCTATGCCCCGGAACCCATATAAGGCGTACCTTGAAAGCGGTGCTGATATCATTTAGGGCTGCTCGGCAGTCCTGAGCAACCTTTGATTTCAGTGCCACCGAATTCATTGACAAGATGGCCGCCTGGCTATCCGAGTAGATATTTATAATATTTCTTGTTACGGCATGTCTATTTAAGTAGACGGCTACCTCCTTTATGGCTAGGACCTCTGCTTGATAAACACTGCAGTGGTCGGGGAGACGGAAAGAAAGTTCCAGTCCCAATTCTTGTGAGAAAACTCCAAAACTCTATTGTCACGTTTGGATCCGTCAGTGTAGAAATTAAGTTCCCCCATCTCCATGGCATTGGTGTTTGCCACTCTCTTCTAGACGGAATATATGTCTGGAAGTGCCTATCGAAGTTGAGATTAGGTATAGAGTGGTCAATGTGTTGGATAGAACTACTCCAGGTATGCGCAATAGTCGAGTGACCAATCTGCCGATCATGCCATAACGCCGCACATTTCAGCCTTAGTGCTGATGTGGTGGCCACTTGTTTCCCTACCAGCTCTAATGTAGGTAGGTTGAGTATTACTTCTAAAGCTTTAGTAGGCGTGGTCCTTAAGGCACCAGAGATACATAAAAAAGCCGTTCTTTGGACCTTGCTTTGAAGCTTCAAATAGCTTTGTTTCTGAGTGGCTGGCCACCATACCAGTATTCCATATAGCAATATGGGTCTGACCACCGAAATGTATAGGCAGTGCATAATTCGTGGGGATAGCCCCCACCTGATTCCGACCGCTTTTTTACATGTGTGATGCCACATTTGGTGACAAATTTTTGACTTTGACTTTTTAATTTTTGTCCTTTGGCAGAGACCACAGTGCGATGGCATCATGGCTCTACCCGAAAACTGGCAAAACATGGTCGATAATATCACAGTGCAACAGTGAAAAAGGGAATGGGATGAAATTAAAAGTTCGCAGCTTCCAAAACAAAAATTTAAATTTGGTGAATTCGCGGTGATTCATTTCAACCTCTAAAATAGTCAATAGTGGATACCATCTTCGCGTTTGAAGTTTATGCTATACGCTAATCGTTTTCAACCCCTAAAATAGTCATTAGTGGATGCCTGCTCTGTCATCTTTGCGAATTAAAGTTCTCAGCTTCCAAAACAAAAATTTAAATTTGGTGAATTCGATGTGATCCGTTTCAACCCCTAAAATAGTCATTAGTAGATGCCTGTTCTGTCCAAAATACATTTACAAGGTACTATTAATTGAGAGAGTGAGAGGAAAACGGTCAACATATGAGGTCTGTTCAAAAAGTATCGCGAATTTTGAATTTTCGCGGGCTACGGATGTTCGATTTTCTATCTTTTTGTGGCGTTATGTTGGTACTCATAACCCTCACTTATGTTGACAATCTCGGCCATTTTGAATGTTCAGTCAGGTTTTGACAGCTATTGTGCATGGACGTGTTTTAGCTTGTCTTCGATTTTTGTCTATCCCGAAAAATGGATCAAAGAATTTGTATCAAATTTTGTGTGAAACACAACATAAAGTGCGCGGAAGTATTTCGAATGTTGACTGTTGCATACGGCGAAGCTACTTTGGACAAAAGCAACGTTTATCGGTGGTACAAAATGTTTTCAGAGCGCCGAGAAGATGTGAGCGACGAAGAGCGTTCCGGACGCCCGAGCACGTCAACAACAGACGAAAACATTGATGAAGTAAAGAAACTAGTATTGGCCAATCGTCGAATCACTGTCAGAGAAGTTGCTGAGGACCTAGATATGTCGATTGGCTCGTGTCATTCGATTATCACCAAAAGTTTGGGCATGGGACGGGTCGCCGCAAAATTCTTACCAAAATTGCTCAATTTCGACCAAAAACAGCATCGCATTAGCATTGCCCAGGAGCTGTTGGAATCTGTCCGTGACGACCCAAATTTGCTGCAGAGAGTCATAACTGGTGACGAATCATGTGTCTAGGTTATGACGTAGAAACCAAAGCTCAATCATCTCAATGGAAGCTGCCGCATGAGCCAAGACCGAAAAAAGCACGCCAAGTTCGGTCGAATGTGAAGGTTTTGCTGACAGTTTTCTTTGATTGCAGGGGCGTGGTGCATTATGAATTGCCGCAGGGTAGAACGGTCAATAAGAAATATTATCTTCAAATAATGCGCAATTTGCGAGAAGCAATCCGCCAAAAACGCCCGGATTTGTGAAAGAAGAAAAATTGGCTTTTGCATCATGATAATGCCCCTGCACACACATCATTACTTGTGCGCGATTTTTTTGTCAAAAACAACACTGTTATAATGCCGCAGCCACCGTATTCCCCAGACCTGGCCCCCTTTGATTTTTTCCTGGTCCCGAAACTGAAAAGGACCATGAATGGACGAAGCTACGCACAGTGGGCGAAAAGGCTCATCTAGCGGCGTTTAATTAATAGCGCTTAGGGACAATTTTTTTTTGTTTGTGTAATATTTTTTTTTAGTTGAAAATAGATAAAGTTACAATGTCGAACCAAAAAAAAAGTTTTTGAAAATATACTTATATTTTTTTTTTGTGAAAGTTGCAACTTTTTTTCATATTTTAGACATTGCTTATTTCATTCAAGAAAACATGATAAAGTTAATATATTTAATGTTTCACATTTTTTTGGGCTAAAAATATATTAAACTTTAATACTAAAAACAGTTTATGTTTTAAAAATTTATTTATTTATTTACTTTTAAAATTTTTTTTTCTGTTGAAATAAGTATTTTAGGCCTTATTCAGTCATCATATATTTCATAAAAAAAGGCTGATATTGTGAAGCTGCAAATTTTTTGTATATTGATAACATTGCAATAAATCAAAATTAATGCAAAACATATGTTTTCAATAAGCTTTTTATTTATAATATTTTTTTGAATTTTCAGATTAAAATGCTCTACTCAGCATCTGATAAGCTATCATATGACATATTATTTTCTTCACCTGTATTACAAAGAAGACTAATAATATCCTTATCTATAATATCATCCTTTTTTGAAGAGGGCAATGAACTTTTCGATAAGAAGGTAATGAATGTGTCCGAAGAAAAAAATAATGTATGTGCCAAGTCTTCCATTGAGTTTTTCCGTGAATTTTTCCGAGTGTGTGACATTGTAACTAAAAAAATTAATTTATAAAAAAGTTGCAAAAACGTGCATCTCATTTTAGACATTTCACATAACAACACTCTACATTTATTAAAAAAAATAAAATTAGATCGATTCCATTCGAATCACAGAAGTTTACCTCTACAACAGGTGAATTTATTGGAAAACATTATAATTCTTACTAGCACTTTAAACAACAACAAATCTAAAACACGAAACACAAATACTGGACACAAACACATTTTTTTCGTTAATACACACCTTTAACTTTAAATAAAAAAAATTAAAAAGAATTTTAGAATCACTTTGAGAAATTTAATGAACAATTGCAGCTGCTTGTTAAAAAAGGCGGAAAGGTTTTTGGCAGCATCTGGTGCAACATATGCTGTGTGTGAAGCTTTACAGCTGTGCGAATATTGAGAGCAAAATAAAATGAAAAATGTCAGTGATCTATCTGATGTATCAGTAAGCAAATACAAATCTGTTTTTCCGTTAAAATAGATTTTGAAATTTGAATTAATCGGAGCTAGATTGGCCATTTCTACCACTGTGCTACGCCACGATTGAGGAGATAGACAAAAATCGAAGACAAGCTAAAACATGCCACGCACAATAGCTGTCAAAAACTGACTGAACATTCAAAATGGCCGGGATTCAACATAAGTGAGGGCCATGGGTACCAACATAGCGCCACAAAAAGATCGAAAATCGAACATCCGTAGCCCGCGAAAATTCAAAATTCGCGGTACGTTTTGAACAGACCTCGTATGTGTCAAATCTTCTCTCTTAACGAATGTTTTATAAGTTAGT
The DNA here is from genome assembly GCA_920105625.2 of Clusia tigrina. Lineage (NCBI taxonomy): Eukaryota > Metazoa > Arthropoda > Insecta > Diptera > Clusiidae > Clusia > Clusia tigrina. The sequence continues at coordinate 63,116,604 of OV050030.1, forward strand.
AGGGTGCATGGTGACTTTCCGCCGGCACGTCATTTGCGCGTACAAGTTGTCGATCCGTCAGCGTCAGCTTTTGCTTGCGCGTGCAAGCTGTCCGCCTGTCCGTCCACCATGCGCGTGTGGGACATCCGTCCGTTCAATGCACCTCGCTCTAAAGTATTTGCTTCGGTTAGACTTCCGCAACAACAACAAACTGATTGTGAAAATCGAAATTAAATTGTAGTAAACTATTCATTAACTGGTTTAATCATCGACCGCCACTGTTGCAACGTTATTTTCCTTCGCCGTCAGACCACACGCCTTAGCGTTCACAGGACTGAAGCGTCCGGCCTTGCCAGCAGCAAGATTGAGTGAAAGTCTTTCGCCGCGGTCGCAGTACTACCTTCCTTCGCCGTCGGACCGCACGCCTTAGCGTTCGCAGGACTGACGCGTCTGGACTAGGCAGCAGCAGGAATAGGTAAAGTATTAATTTATACGCAAACAAACTAAAAAAGGGAAATAGTGACTGGAAACAAGTAAATTATTGACGTCGGTTTGAAAAGTTTAGTGAAAATCACTTAAAAAGAAATAATTAAACAATAATAAAAATATATATGGTGCATTATTGTTGTGTTATTTGCCATAATACACGGAGTCATGAAAAAGTTTGATTTTTCAGCGTACCTAAACACGCAATAAAACGAAATCGGTGGATCGTGGCTTGTGGCGTTGAGTTACAAGAAAAATCAAAAGTGTCTGAAAAACATTTTGTGAATAGTGATTTTATAAATAATCTGGAAGCCGCCACAACTAAAAAAGTGTTACTCTTTCCAAATTCAGTGCCATCAGATTTTTATGGTACATTAGAAAACTGTTTGCAGCCGCTTTGGAAAATGTGTGCAATATTGAGCAAGGTCCAGTGACTAAAAGACTAAGGCTCTCACAATGTGCAGTTCCGTCAGTTTTAAATAATACTCAGGAACTATGTAATACAGATATTAATGTAGATTGCTGCACTCAAACCAATCACCGATGCTGCACTGAACCGGTCATTTTTATTGAGTTCAATGGAAATAAAATTTTTCACTGCCCCGTGATAAGTTAATGGAATTAAGCACTGCAGCTAATTAACGAAATGCGGTAAAAAGATTTAAAAATCGAATGTATTTTCGTATTAAATATTCGATTAACAACTCAAAAAAAAAACAGAGAATATTATTTTGAGTATTAGTTGTTGTATATATAATTTTGTTTGTAAATAATAATAAATGAAAAAAACAAAAAAGGGCACTTGAGTTTTTACTTATTACGAAAAAAGTGCAAGGCCGAAAATAGCGGCCAAAATTTACAAAAGAAGCAACACTGTTTATTCATTTTGACACTTATTATGACTGTGAGAGAGCGACACTTGGAGAGCGGTCTTCTAGTAATAGTACCTTGTAAATGTATTTTGTGCTCTGTCATCTTCGCGAAACTGCGTTCCAAATGCTGGCACACAATTGAAGTCGAAAGAGTTCAGAAGTGATCATAGCAACATGTACATCGTGATAGTAACAGTAACAGTATGAAGTGTTAAGTGTTAGAGTGTATAAAAGTAAACTTTCAGTCGATATTAAGTGTGTAAATAGCAAATAAAGCTAATTGTTCAAATTTAACCAAGCGATTGTTTTGTTTTTTACAATAGCCACCGGTACGAATCCGACTATTAAGAGAGAATAAATTGTCAGGATGGCAATTTCGTAACAATCATTTGGGTACGAATAAAATAAATTGAAGTTAAAAATGAATGATTATTTTGAGCATATGAAACATTGTTTTATTTGTGGACAATATAATAGAAAACAGAATTTAATTCCAAAATATGAAAATATAAAACAATTGTACCTACAATATTATGGAATTGAAATTGTTGAAAATTTTGACTGGGTTCCTACAAAAGTTTTGCAGAACTTTTAATAACAATTTAATTAAATGGACGCAAAATAAAAATTCAATGAAGTTTGGTGTTCCAATGTTGTTGTATGAGCCAGTTTTTTTTTTCCTCTTATATTAAAACATATTAGTATTTGCATTTTGTAAATTTACCTTTTTCTAATTTTCAGGTGAATCCATCACTTTGTTATGTGTGCTAAAATAATTTTATAGGAAAGAACAGAAATAATCGAAAAAATATGCAATATGTTGGTACAAAATACACAGAATTACCAAAACTACATACAGAATTTATTCCAATACTAAAATGTCCAAGTGAACTTACTGGACTTATTTCTACTATCTCAGATGCAGCCTCATTAGGAGCAGATCCTTTCACTCCATCCGAAAGTAGCAGTCATATGATACCAATATACCAACAATGGTTCGACGAAGTTCCTAGACATCTAAATTCAACGTACTGCAACATTGATTGTAGTGACAACAGTAATAATAGTGATGAAGATGCATCAATTAATTTCATTTTCCATAATTATATTTCTAACAAATATTAATACTATATTTTTATATATAAAGTATTTGAGATTAGACACCTATATTCTTTTTAAATAAAAAAGTTAATTTTATTTTCAAATAATTTGTTTTTAAGCTATAAAAACGCCAATTTTTTTCACCAACATATTAAATTGCTTTTTAATGTAAATACAATTTCGTATTTCTTTTAGAAATTTAATTTTTATTCAAACAATGCCCATTCTTATAGTTAAAATACTACTTTTTCTCCAAAAATTTGTTTTATTCTATACTAAAAAATATACTCAAAAAATAATACAATTTTCTCTGAAACATCGCCTAGAGTATGTTTTACAATAAATTGGAAGACAAAAGCGGATTTTAATGCCTCAACAATATTAATATAATTGTGATTTCATAATGTGCGGATGTGTTTTTAAAACGTTCCACATAGTTTCATAAAAAAAAGGGAAATATAAAAATTATAAACACCTTAAGTGATCTACCAAATCGCCGAGATAGTGACTCTACCACTGGTTTGAGATTGCACCTTTGTTTAAATTAATGTGTAAACCAAAAATCAAAATTAATAATAGGCAAAAGTCCAAATAGTGGTAATAACAAAACAAAAAACAATAACAAAATATACATGAGCCTTTTGCGCTCTCCACCTATAGCAAGAGATCGATTTCTCACTCCCGCGCGTCCTTCTGCATCACCAACAAGCAGTATACCAAAAACTTCACTGAAACCAATGGAGTTGTCCTCTCATGGGTTAACAGCGCATGCGCATTTAAGCATACCAACTCAGCAAACGTTAGAAGCAGGCGCCCCTGCAGAAAACACGGAACAACAAACTACTGCTCAACTAGAGCAAACGACACCTATGTCAAATCAGACGGTAAATGAACAAAACTCACTCAATGATAATTCCGCGCAAGAAGCAAAAGAACAATGGGTAGAAAGCAGCCACTCTCGCACCTACCCAAACACACAAATGCATTCTCATGCAAATACAGCTAACACACGCTTGCTAAGCTCAATATCGTCTGATAAACATTCAAAAACAACAAATATAACAAATACAACAATTTCCGCTCAGTCTGCAACTATACAAACAGGCATGGATCGGTATATTCAAATTAAACGGAAACTAAGCCCCCCAAAAAATAAAAAAGCAACAAAAATATATAAAAGAATTGAAATTGTTCAACCTACTAACTCAATGTACCACAACAGGTTTGCCGCACTTAATGATGAGCCATCCAAAGAAAATGAAATAATTTCAACTAAAATAAATTCATTTGAAAAAATCATTAAACCGCCGCCAATCTATTTACTTGCGTGAAAAAAGTTCAAATGTTCTGGTTGAAAATATTGCTAGCCTAATAGGCTAGCAATATTTTATAATAATAATAATAATTTTCATATAATCTCGCTCAAAAAAGGTAACATACAAGAGACTAAAATCCAAATATATAACGAAAAAAATTATCGCTATATTGCTAATTACCTCGACGATAACAAAAAAAACTATTACACGTACCAATTGAAAAGTAGCAAAGGCCTAACTTTTGTAATAAAAGGAATAGAACCAGAAGTTGAACCAGATGAAATAATGGAAGCGCTGGCAGACGCCGGATTTAATGCAAAAACAATATTTAACATAAAAAACAGGGATAAAATACCTCAAACGGATTTAATGCAAAAACAATATTTAACATAAAAAACAGGGATAAAATACCTCAACCATTATTTAAGGTGGAGCTCGTTCCAGAGACGAGAAATCTGAAACAAAATTAAACCCACTTTATTTATAGTCTACGTTACTTAATACATCATTGAATTTCAATTGAGGAGCCCCAAAACGCAAATTGCCAGGAATATGGGCACACGAAATCTTACTTCACTCTACGCACAATATGTGTCGTTTGCATGAATTTTCACCCCTCAGTTGAATGTAAATTTGACAAATTCGATAAAAATGTAAAAAAAATGCAGCAACTGCGGTGGTAACCACACGGCCAACTATAGAGGGTGTCCAGTTTACAAAGACCTGAAGATGAAGACGCGTACAACACAAAAGCTAGTTCGCTGTGAACATAGCAATATTCCACCTAACTATCCTAGCATAAATCCAGCCAATGCTGCGCCCTCGTCCTCCTCAATGGCGTACGCAAACGTATTGAAAAAAGCACCTACTGAAAGTCTAGCCAGTTCTCCACCCGTTCAAAATCTAGAAGCAATGATTTGTAACCTAACGCATTGTATGACCGAATTTATGTCAACCATGCAAACAATGATTCATGAACTTACAAAATCAGAAACTGATTAAAACACTGCTCTCTCAAAAATAAATGAATCAATTAAAGTTATGCTACTGGAATGCCAATGGTATTATCCAACACAAAATAGAAATCAAGAATTTTTTGTACAACAGCGAAATTGACATAATGCTTAGCTCAGAAACCCATTTAACAGATAAGTACAACTTCAGTATTGCCGGTGTCAATTTCTACAAAACCAATCATCCAGACGGTAAAGCGCACGGACGCGCAGGAATTCTAATTAATGCCCGTATAAAACATTTCCTACGTGACAAATATGCCGAAAGACACATCCAAGCCACTTCAATCTCCCTTCAGTGCTGGGGCGAAATTATAACAATTTCTGCGATATACTGTCCACCTAGATTCCAAGTAACGTCAGAAAAATTCCTGCAGTTTTTCAAACACTCGGAAAAAATTGATAGAAACTGGAGACTATAATTCTAAGCATACCTACAGGGGCTCTCGTCTGGTAATCCCTAAAGGCAAACAGTTGTACGATGTGTTAATTGATCATCGAAATCATCTAGATTTTGTCTCAAGTGGCGAACCCACGTACTGGCCAACGGACCAGCATAAAATCCCTGATCTTAATGATTTCGCTGTGATCAAAAATATAAACAGGGCACTGTTATCCTCTGAAGTCATTTTCGACTTGTCCTCCGATCACTCACCTGTCATCATATTCTTTAACAAAACTCCTGAACTTGTACATAAATCGCCCAAATTGACCACCAACAAAAGGAACTGGCTCAAGTATAAGAAATACGTGAGTACACATATTTGCATGGAATCTCCTAAAAACAAGGATGACTTAGAGAGAGCGCTCTACGAGTTTAATTCCTTGTTAGCATCAGCGACTGCGAGTTTAATTCCGTGTTAGCAACAGAAAAAACGATGCAGGTTGCTACCCGTTATATAACTTCCACCCATGTGCAGTGCCTCGTTAAGGAGAAAAGACGCCTAAGACAAGAATGGCAGAAATATAGGTCACCTGCCCTAAAGAGGAAGTTAAAATTGTCACAAAATCACCTTAGAGATGTACGTCAGAAGGAAGCTGAAGCAAGTATTGACACCTATATTAAAGATCTGGGCTCGCTAAAACACACCAATTACTCACTTTGGAGAGCTACAAAGGTTGCAAAAAGCCCAAAGGATAGTGAACCACCAGTAAGGCTTGGAAATGGAAGTTAGGCCAAAAGCGACGAAGAAAAATGAGCAGCGTTTGCTGCACATCTACAAACAGTTTTTTGCCGTAATGCTCCGTGCAATAACTTCAAGGTCCCTACTTTACCTAGAACCAAAGTGACTCAGCCGCTTCAACTAAAAATCAAAGACTTAGAGTGTGTCATTAAAACAGGTCTTAATGCAAAAAAGTCCCCTGGATATGACCTAATCACAAATAAAATAGTCATGGAATTACCACACATAGCGTTAATACACCTAACCAAATTGTTCAATGATATCCTTCGCGTGGGTCATTTCCCGCATATATGGAAGATATCGCAAATTACAATGATTCCTAAACCAGGAAAAGATCCAACGCGGGTGTCGTCATATCGGCCCATAAGCCTTCTACCCCTCTCAAAAATATTTGAAAAATTGCTACTTGGGAAAAATATGCTCTATCTAAATCAAAGTGGCAGCATTCCTACTCATCAATTCGGATTTAAAAAAGAGCACCATGGTTTATCAAAATTAAAAACATTCACAACGATATACATAATCCACTATAAAAGAAGAAAACGTAGAATTAAGGCAGAAATACCTGAATCGCCTGCAAAATCATCCGAACATATTGCAAGAAGTCTACTCGAGCAGAATTCTGCTTCACGTCTAAAGAAACCATGTTTCTAAACTTTTTTACAAACTAATCTGTAATATGTATTTATATAAAATTTTGTTTCCCTCTTCTTTTTAAAATTATAATTAATTAATATATATGAACTAGTAGAACCCAAATAGCTCCAAGCAATAGGCAAAGAGCATATGTAATACATTCGTTTTAAGATTTGATTACTTATTGTTAGTTTCCTATGGAGTAGGATACAATAACAAATAAATGGTTTAATAAAAAAAAAAAAAAAACCAATATTAAAAATTAAATGTTTTCTATAAAAACACGCAAAAAAATACCTAAAATTGTATGACACCGCCCTCTAGTGTCGGCCTTGGCAAAAACTAAATATAAAAAATGGATTCCTCGACCCAAGAACCAGTAAGTAATAACTTGCCAAATAAAAAAATTAACAATATTTTCTGAAGCTTATCCTCATTAATGGGGTGTTCACAAATTTACCAAACTTTAAATGCGTATAAAAAAAATTTAAACGGGATGGAACCACTGATAGGGTTTTGTTTTGTAAGCTGTGAACTTTTATTTCCTTTTGGTTTCATTCCATTCCCTTTCCAAAAGTTTAATTTTTTACTTTAGCAAGTTACGATTTTAAGCGTATGTCAATTGGCTTGCCAAGCAAGTTGCATTCATTAACAAACATAACTTGCAAATGATATAATGAAATACTGCATATAGAGAATGCACACACAAGGTGCTATAACGTAACTTGGCACATTTATTTGCTAGTGGATGTGCAATATCGCATTAGGCTATGTACCCCTCCATATACATAATTGTATGTGATGACAGATGGGGTTGTTTCTTCATATGCAAACTAGCATCGAAGTTCATCATCAAGCGAACAGTGATGAATGACAGGACTCATTTTGTACCTATTCATCTTTAACAGTTTTAGATAACTTTAGACTTGAAATGCGATTCATGCAAGCTGCTGGATTATTGGACTCTAGTTTAATCGCCTACAAGCTTAACTACTTAAAATTAACTTTGGAGTTGTGTCCGCAAAAGAAACAGCTGCTGAGAGCACGTAGATTTAAAATACTAGATTGCTCGTTAAAAATTCACATCTAGGAAAAATAAGGCGAGGAGAACTGTCGACTGTCGGCAATATAAGAGCAGTAACATAATCTGAGATTACTAATTTTAAGAGCAAAGTGGTTTTAAGAGTAGCGACATATTTAGGAGGACGTGCCAGGACCAGAAAAAGCACGTGCCTTCAATATTAATCAAAAAGAAAATTTCTAATTTTTATTTCTCAACATTTTTAACGAGAGAAAAATAGGGACAGTGAAAGCAAAACTGAATTTTATGAATAAATAATTGCAAGACATTACTAATTGGGAAAGTATTTGAACATCCATCCCCTTCCCCCGATGAGTCCGAAAGATAAGGGAAAACCTACCTAGAAAAAGCAGGAAAAACCTACCTAGAAGAGGCAGGAAAAACCCTCATCAGTGGAATTCGGATATATTAAGTGCGAATTTACTAGCGGCTGATGGGCAGTACGCCCAACTTTTGAATCGGCCTAGCTCTTATGCCAGTAGAGGGTTTAACGCTCACATTCCTCACTAATCCATCGGCACCGGGATGAACCTTTTCGACTCGACCAGCTGCAGGGCGGTTTTTTTCCAGTACGAGGACCATGTCACTGGCTTGATGTTTTCAAGTGGGCGATAATATTTGGTGCGTTTCTGCAAAGAGATGATAAAGTCGTCCTTCCAATGGCGCCAGAATGACTGTGTTAGTTCTGACACCTGCCCATCCACCAACAACAGCAAAATTGTTGGTGGATGGGCAGGTGTCAGAACTTCTAAGTAATTGTGATCATCAGTTGGTATGATATGATACAGATATTAATGACCTCCTTTACAGCAACACGGATGATCGGAATCCAAAACTTTTGGCGGATAATGGCAATTGTCAACTATACCCAACCATCCATAGCACGAAAATGAGCATCAGCAATGATAAGCTTAGATAATTTAGTGTTTGATTGCTATTTGATTGATAACAAACTTCTTTGGAAATCGCATGTCGAACTGAAGACATCCAAAGCACTGTCAGTTTTCTGGCAGTGTAAGGGTATTTTTGGTAAGACATGGGGTCTTTCCCCTAGTAAAGTTCTATGGATCTATACAGCTATGGTAAGACCTATTATCACCTATGCATCGGTGGTTTGGATGTGCAGACTCTCTCTTGTAGGGGTCAAAAAAGCTCTATCAAGACTACAACGTACTGTGGCCATATGTTGTACCGGAGCATTTCCGACTACTTCAGGCCCGGCACTTGATGCTTTGGTGAATCTTCCGCCACTAGATGTCTTCATCCGCGGAGAGGCCGTTAAGGCCATCGGAAAATCGGAAAATCATGGCTAGAAACAATGACGTGAAAGGAGAGAGGAAGCGAGGGCTCCGAGTTTCTAGCATAACCGAATATAACCCAACCTAACATCGAATCTTGTGTGATAAATCGATAATTTTGTGAGCAGCAACGAATAATTCCATCACTGATAATCGCAGTATAAGTGGAGACACCAATCAAAGCCTCAACTGGACCCAGTTCCACAAGCATTGGATCTGTGAGTTCATCATCGTGGAAATGACTCATGAGAGAGCACTACTCATTGCCACTACAATTGATGTATTCTTTCCATGGCACAAAAACAATCAACAACGCAAAAAATGACATAGATGGTGAAGCACCTTTCCCTGCAATGGTAACTTTGCATGACTTTTGATCGAGGCTCCACCTTTGAACACAATTTTGAGTAATGAGATTAATCTGTGTTCTACTATCACACAACAAACGGATATTGCCGGTTAATGTTCCGGTATCTTGTCACAAGTGCACAGCGCAGTTCCAATTATCGGTAAACCTACATAGTCCTGGTCTGGTTCGTATAGTTTTTGTTCTTCAATTTCCAAGGTAGATGAATGCCAGCACGCAACAGTCAGACTGTAACCGTTTGACGGACTAAGGCGAGTACCTCTTAATTCGAGTATCATTAGATACCCAATTTTGCTTGTTGAGTAAGTTCCGCTCTAAGGTAACGCATAGCAAAAATTCGTATTTTTAAAAAGGGCAGCAGCTCCGTGAGTGATGGCGGGTCGATAGGGTTTCTATCCATTTCCCAAGCAGCAGACTTACAAGTCTACGTAATATATATAATGCCATGAATGGTCCCTAAGACTGACAATTGAATCGATTCAGGGATCGAAATTCCTGTTCTACGGTATCAATAATAAGTCGTAACTTGTCTGATTGCCCGAATTCCATTGTGGGAATATCGAATACTGATTTATATGCACCGTCACAATCTGAGAAGGGTTGTGACAGGTGTTCTCCAACTTCTTCCAAATTCTATCTAACTCATGTCTATCACGGTGTTCTGCGTCACCAGCGCATTTACGGGCCACGGCTTCCAAAGCTGATAGAAGTAGATACATTTTTTGCCCTGGAGGCAACTCAGTTTCTATCAATTTATTTACACATTGCGAGCGCCAAGAGGTCAACCTAGTGTAATTGCCATAAAATTTAGAAAGGGCAATTTCCTATATTTTGGGTAAGGGCTGATTATAGTTGGGGTAGATAATGTTTATGAGAGCAATAACCGCTGTTTAGTATTATATGTACTATAATATAAATTGGCCATTTTCGATGACATATGTCAACTCTTCGCACGCAGGGTCCCTCGTTGCACTTCGTATACTAATCAAGGCTAAGCTAGCAAAAACATCATACTGCAGGTACATCTGATTTTTTTTCTGACGCAACGTGAAGTGCGAAACGCTCTGTGCATAGCAGCTTCAGTCGTCCAGATCCTCAACCATCATATTCTGGGCTATTCGCTGATACCGCTGGAGCTCCATTGTCACAAATTGTGTGGTATTTTCCAGGGCGAGGAAATAATTCAACGGATTTTCGATCGCTCGATGTAGTTGGATTACATGGTACCAGGAATTCAGAAACTTTATTTAAAACAATTTTCTGCTCACACGGCGAATTTAACATCACGCTTATATTATTTTATGCAAATTTGATATCTATTTGCAATATCCCTTTTTATAATGTGGATCCCCTACAAATACGCATTCGGCTGCTCTCGGTGCAAGTTTGTTTTTGCCTGATCCGTGTCGAGAACCATCATTTTAACATAACGTCGACACAGCCGACGACCAAAACGACTGAATCAAACTTGATTAAAGCAAAATACACCTAGCAATATCTTAATGTCCGTTTATGCTGCTCTGCAACTCCGTTTTGTTGTGAAGTCCGAGGAATAGAAACATCCATGCCAAATGCACTGATCGGAAAAATAGGTTTTTAAATTCGTTATTACAGTATTAACGCACAATCATGCAAGCATGTTATTCTTTGCCAAGTTCACTTTTCCACATACTGCCTACACATTTTAAAAGCTTCGAAAGTTATCTCAATTGGATGCATACTGTAGTCATCTTACACTATAAACAAACCTAACTGGTCTCGATTGATTCGACGTTATCAATATAAAGTTTAGGTAGTCCCCCGCTCTTTATTAATATCATCCTTCGCGTGACCCAATGGACAGTGCCACTTTAGCATCAGCGCACTTTCTACTCTCGCGCACATTAACCAAATCGCCTCTACGATCGGCTAAAAACGATATTCTGCCATTTACATCGAAAATTTGTTGCTCGTGATAGAATTGGAGACTTCGCAGTTATCTTCTATTGACTATATATAATTTTTTTGATTCATTTTTTTAATCAATGTATTTACTAATGAACAGTAACAAAAAAAGAGAAATATGAAACTTAAAGATACGAAAAACATCACAAAAACAAAAATAGTCAAAAAATTTTCTGTCAAGAAAGTGTTTTTACAATTCTCTTTAGAAGTAATTTAGCTGCGCAATGCATATACCGGTATGAGGTTGATGCTTCACTATGCTTTGTGCGCATTTTAGACCCAAATTAATCAAAAATAGTTGGTCTTTGCTCATCGAATGCAGCATTTTCAGCAAAATTATTGTCAATTTAAGATGCCTGGTAAAAGAACGTCATTTGATATGACTCTGTTGGTATATTATAACCAACCGCAACCAAAACAGTGTCCCAGAATTGTCCGAGATTTTTCCATTGATCAACTATTTATAAATTTTGAAATCGCGTAAAAAAGGAAGATAGTCTGATACCAAAACCTTCACACTTCTGTTCGCACAAAATATCAAATAGAGCAGAAAGCATTTTGGTAAGGAATGTAGTCGATAATATACAGATTTCTACGATAACCCGAAGAATTTGATCTTGCGGTTAACCTACGAAACAGTAAGGAAACTCCTGATAAAGTACCACTATATGTCTAGAGTTGGTCGAAAAAAACCAATACTTTCAACACAATACATTGAAAAGCGATTGTCTTTCGCTAGGATGTACTTTCTCAAACCGAAAGACTATTGGGATGACGCTATATTTTGCAATGAGACCAAAGTCATGCTTTACTATAATTGTGGGCATAATAGAATGTGGCGACAACCGTTAAACGCATTGGAAAATCGAAATATTATATTATATTCAATATTTAAATTCGGAAAATTTTCTGTCATAGTATCGGGGTGCATATGCAGTAAAGGAGTAGGAGAACTAGTTTTCATAGAGAATAAAATGGATGCAAAACAATATTGGGATTTTCAAACGTTATTTGGCAAACAACGCAGATCATTGTGGGTTCAATATTGATAAAAATCCGTAATTTAAAATTAACCCAAATCACAACGCGCATATGGTAAGGATCTGGGTTCTTTATAATTACAAAAAAGTGTTAGAGGCCACACTTGAACCCCATTGAAAATTTGTCGAAACTTTTAAGAAAAAAGGCGGCCGAGAGGCAACCAAGAGGTGGAGCAGAGCTCAAAACTGCAATACTAGAGGAATGAAATAAAATAACATGCGAATATTATGATTTATTCCATGAGGAGAATACTACTCGTCGAAATACTCGTATATGCTAAAGGGGGCAATACAAAATAATAAAACCCTTTAAAGTGCTAATTTTCTTTTCTTTCTTTCATTTTTATAAATAAGTTCTGATTTGTAAAAACCCTTTCTTGACAGCAAAGTTTTTTGTTTCTAAATTTTAATATTAGTTTTTTTGTTGCTACTGTTCTGTAGTAAATACATTAATTAAATGAAAAGAATTTAAAAAAATAATCAAAACTATAAAGAAGTAATATGTACGGAGAAAATATAACTGACGAATTGTTTATCTTGTCAAAACACTTTCTTGTCAAAAAATATATAAAAACTAAATAAAATTGCGGGAATTACCGAATTTTATTATATCAGTTGCATTTTATTTTTTTATTGAGCATTTCGTTATTCAGTATGTATTTCGGGTTCAAAGTGTTCAGTTCGTGGGACGCAAAAAACATTATTTGTTATTAATCGTTAAGTTTATAGTCACATCCTATATTTTCAACATTCGCCCGTGTTTGTAATATTTGAAAGTTTATCTTTGAAGTAAAGTGTCGAAGTTCCCGGTGCCTTTACCAGTACATATACTCGTAATTTGTTTTGCTTGTCATTTTTTACAAGTAATAAGGAAAATGTTGAAAACATTCGGTCTAGAAAAGTTCTATAAGCAATTTTAATTGAAATCTTTGTTATAGTACCGGATTTAAAAAATATCTAGACTACCGAAAAATATTTCAGAGAAACGGCATCTTTAGAAAGTAAAAAAAATCTTAAGACTGTTTAAAGAAATGCGATGGTTCCACGGCTGTTGGGAAATCTTCTGGTTTAAATGAAGCAATCGTCCATCCGACCAATTAGAAAAAATTAGAATCCATCCGACATTAGTTTATGGATCAAAACTCAGAACCAAAATCTCATCCTAAAGTCGAAATGTCCTGTTAGAAAAACGGAAAAACATTTAGTGCTTTGGATCGTAGATTTACTACAGAAAAAAGATCTATAGATTCAAAACTTATAAAGAAAAAGCACTCGGAATATATGAACGAAGTGAATAAATCAATTTAAAAGGTAAAGTAGCTAGCGTCAGCAGACAAAATAGCTGCAAAACAACTAAAAAAAATAATTGAAGCTTCGGTTATACTCTAGACCAAATATTTAATGGCGACGAAACGGGACTATTCTGAAAAAAATGCCTCCCAGAACCTATATAGCAAAATCCGAAAATCTGCTGGTGGTTTCAAAGCGGCTAAAGATCGGGTGAGCTTCTTATTGTGTAGTAACGCATCCGGTGATAGAATGTTGAAAATTTGTTGATCAACCGATCATGCAAGCCAAGAGCTCCCCGTTCATTGGATGGCAAATAAAAGAGCTTGGATGACGCCCGGTTTATTTAAAAAATTGTTCTACGATTGCTTCATACCTAAAGTATTGAACAAAATAGGCTTGCATTCAAAATAATTTTACTAGCCATGAGGACTGAAAAAGGTTTATTAAAAATTTATAGAAAAATTACGTTTTCAATTCATATCAACTACATCCCCCTCAGTTGGAGGAAGGTAAAGGTAGTTTTCATCCCAAAGGCGGGGAAGATTGGGCATGAGTCGCTTCTTCTCAAAACAATGGAGAGGGCTCTGGAAATCCACCTTAGGCATACAGTGGATCAGTTCCCCCTCTCGAAGCCGCAACACGCATATCTCAGGGGTAAATCTACGGAAACAGCTTCACATGAGGTAATTCAATCAGTAGAAAAGACAATCCACCGTAAACAGTACACTTTGGCGGCCTTCCTGGACATAGAAGGGGCTTTTAACAACGTTAGTAACAAAGCAATTCTGGACTCTCTCACCAGGGTAGGGGTTCAGGAAGTTCTTAAGGAGTGGATAGTTACAATGCTTAGGACTAAGGTCATTCAGTCTGAGCTGGGTAACAAGGTTCTCATCAAACACGTCAGTAGAGGAACACCACAAGGTGGTGTGATTTCACCCCAATTGTGGCTATTGGCAATTGACAATATCCTCGGCATACTAGATTCAATGGGGGTTAAGACGGTAGCATGCACGGACGATGTAGTGATAGCTGTATCAGGCATATTCCCCAGTGTAATAACTGATATTATGCAAAAGGGGCTGCACAAACTGAATTCCTGGGCCACAGGATGTGGACTAGGTGTGAATCCAGAAAAGACAGAACTGATACTTTTCACTAACAAGATCAAGATTCCGATCGTTAAGCTTCCGACACTTAACGGACAACAGCTAAAGCTAGCGGAGAAAGCGAAATATTTAGGGGTTATTCTAGACCCCAAGCTAAATTGGAGAACCAATATAGAGTTACGGGTCAGGAAATCCCACGTAGAAAATGGGGACTACGCCCCCATATCACTGACTGGATGTACGAAGCAATCGTGCGTCCAATACTAACTTTCGGTTCAATAGTCTGGTGGCCAGCTCTAGATAAGGGTTATAACGTTCAGAGACTCAGTACAGTTCAAAGAACAGCTGCCGCTGGCATCGCAGGGAGCCTGAGAACATGTCCAGCGGAGGCACTCAACGTATTGCTACACATCCTCCCTATCGACCTGTACATTAAGAACGTAGCCTGCAACAGTGCGCTAAGGTTAAAAGCGACAAACTGCTGGTCTGAGCGAACGTACGGTCATGGTAAGGTGCTATACACAGTGCCGAGGAAATTAACACAAATGACGACAGATTACATAGTACCACAACTGGACTTCAAAAAGGACTTCAAGGTTAGATTTCCCTCAAGAAAATTGTGGTCGAGAAGGAAACTCCAAATGGAGTACGATATACCCCTTTGTACGGACGGGTAAAAAGTGGACCTGGGCGTGGGGGCGGGGGTCTTTTCCCCGCACGCTAACATTAACTACTGTACACGCATACCCGATACAGCTACAGTCTTTCAGGCGGAAGTACTCGCGATCAGAGAGGCATGTCGACAGATCACCCACCACATTAGGGAAGGGCTATTTTTGTGGGCGGTCAGGCTGTCATAAAAGCCCTACAATCAAACACCACCAACTCCAGACTGGTCAGACAGTGCAGGGAGGAACTTGGGGCGCTAGGTCACCATGCTGACATCACAATCATCTGGGTCCCCGGACACAGGAATATAGATGGAAATGAGAAGGCTGATGAATTGGCGCGAAGAGGAGCCTCTCTCGATCTAACCCATGTGGAACTAGTACCTGTTACCAATGGTGCGATTAAGAGGGGCATCTACTCGTACATGCACTATCTTACCTTAGCCGGCAATAGATGGAGTACACTTACAACATGTAATACATACCGGGAATCCTGGCCAGTCTTTAATACAGCAAGATCTAGGGATCTCATAAACAGGGACCGCAGGGACACCAGCCGCCTCACGGCGGCTTTTACGGGTCACTGAGACCGTACAATACCCATTGTAGAAGCTGTGGAAATTCAGAAGAGAAGGAAACCTTAATCCATTTTCTTTGCGAATGCCCGGCTCTAGCGGCCGCAAGAAATAGAACACTAGGAAACTATTTCCTAGCGAGTTTATCCGATCTCTCGGGTGTAAAACCGAAAGATCTTTGAAGATACCTAAACTCCACAAAGTGGATTTAGTGAACAATCCATCGTTTTCTCCGGCGTTAGGAGAGGTTCTGGTATCAAAACGTCGCTAAGGCGATAATTGTGATCCATGTGAGGACCGACTTGTATCAACCACCGACCATATAATTGTAGACTTTGAAGTCTCGAATTATGACTCTATAAATCAACAGTGGGCGTTAACTGGAGTCAACCATAATAAAATTATTTTAAAAAGACACACTGTTAAACAAACTCTTCTTCTTCTTATGTGGCCTTACAACCCGTGGTCGGCTTACGGCCGATTTAAGCATCTCTTGCCTATGTCCATGAACTTTCCTCTCGAACACCCCAAGAGCGGCTGCATTTGTTTGCGATACCACCCTTGCTTCAGTGCCATAAAGAAGCACAGATAGAATCAGTGTTGCCGTTCATAAATTTGCAAGCGAAGTGAAATGCGCTGAAAAAGTTAAGTGTTTTTAGGTTTTTCGAAGTGTACAAAAACGTTAACTGGCGTACAGAAGAGAGAAAAATAAAAAAGTACTTTTGTTTAAAAAAACAAAAGATGAGAAACGAAAACTCCCAACTTCCTTTTTAGAGAATACCTTTTTTAGAACTTTGCATTTGTAAAGACTATATTCTTTAGAACCTACCTTGTTGTAGAAAATGTCCTCTTTAGAACTAACCTTTTGTCGAAAATATATATATTCTTTAGAACCTACCTGGTTGTAGACTAGGCTAATGTGGCGGGGAAGAATGTTGTCAGTAAGCTGCAGTCTGCCCAGCCCCTCGCACCCAGCAAAACCATCTGCCCGACGAAGTCTTTGCCAGTGGAGGGTAGTGAGCTGGACCTTCGCCCAAGCACTTCCAAAGGTGCAGCCAAGCCATCGTACAGCGAGAAGGCTACCGGCCCGCAAACAATGGCGGTGATTGGGAAGCTGGGGCCTGACCATCGGCAGCCTGATGCAGAGATAAAATACTGCAATGGTCATCTGATGCGTCGCGTCATTGCCTCCGGTCCTGTAGCTAATGCGAAGGGCTAGGAGACAAAGGACGGCACTCTACAGGTGTCGTGCGCGTCTCAGACAAACTTTGATTGGCTCAAGGGTGTAGTCAATGACGTGCCCCCCATGGGGACCACTCGCATCGCGATCTATAGGGAAGCAGGCGAGTCCCTCAGGAAGGCCATCTGCTGGATTCCTGATCCCGATCTGATGTCCTTTCCTGTCTGCGTGCTCAGAACCCTGGCATGAACACGAGGCTTTGGCGAGTTCTTTCGCACACCAAGGGTAGCAACCGGGATGGTAAAGAAGGTGCTAGTCTTGTGGTGCGAATAGATGAGGATTCACGATATTATATGACAGAAACTCGATTAAACCTAGAGCCGGTCTGATAATATCATCCCATCTCGCAGCGACGTGCCTTGACCTATTTTGTTGTCAGGATCGGGTTGCGGCAGAGATTAGTTTTAAGAGTATGCACGGATGGTCGAGGTTCGTGATTGCATCTGCTTACTTTCCTTACGATGCTTTGGAGGCGCCACCACCTGGGAAGGTCGCTACTCTCGTAGGGTTCTGTGAGCGACGCAATCTTGGTCTCGTTCTTTGTTGCGAGGCTCATGCCCAGCATACGATCTGGGGCAGCAGCAAGTCCAATGAGCGGGGCTCTCGACTTTTCGAGTATATTGCCTCCTCCAGCCTCAACATCCACAATGTAGGCAGGCACCCTACTTTTGTGACTACGAGAAGGCAGGAGGTAATTGACGTCACCCTGTCAAATACAAGACTAAGATGGTCGATCAACAACTGGAGGGTCCTCGCCGAAGACTCGTGCTCGGACCACAGATACATTGAGTTTCAGTGTGGCGAGCAGGCGCAAATGCCATTGCCCACCAGAAACCCACGAAAAAGAGACTGGCCAAAGTTCAGGGAGGCACTGCGTAGTAATTACGTGACGCCACTGAAACTTCGCAAGGAGCAAAACATTGAGGCGGCTGTTGAACATCTCAGCACTGCTCTAACAAACAGCTTCGAGCTAGCCTGTCCAACTAGACCTCCTCTTAGCCGGACTCCTGTTCCATGGTGGAATCGAGAGCTTTAGGTGCTGAGGCGTGAGTCTAGAAAACTCCTCAACCGGGCCCTCAAAACGAATCTTGATGAGGACTGGGAACGATATATCGACGTGTTCAGAGAGACTAGAAGAAGCTAATTCGGGGCTCGAAAAGGGCTTCTTTTAGAGATTTCTGCAGTAATATCGAATCTTTGAGTGACACGGCAAAACTGGTCAAAGTCCTGAAAAAGGACCAACCGCTAAGCTGGGGTCGCTCAGGAAACCTGATGGCTCCTATACGGAGAGGCAAAGTAAGACACTCAGCTTGCTGTTGCAGTCACACTTTCCAGGAAATCAGGAAAGCATAGCCCGCCAACAACCACCTTTGGTTGGAACTGTTGTCAGGGCAGCTACACCCTCTCGACATGATTGGTGTGTCGCCAGAACTGTGGCGAATGAGGCTGCCATTAGATATGCTATCAAATCCTTTGACAGCTTCAAATCGCCCGGACTGGATGGCATATATCCGATTGTGTTGAAGTAAGGCATTGAATTAGTGTTGGCAGCGCTGAAGAAGATCTTCACTGCATGTCTCGCGCTGGCCTATGTACCACGCTCTTGGAGGATGATGAGGGTTGCTTTCAATCCTAAGGTTGGAAGAGACGACTACACCAATCCCAAGAGCTTCAGACCTATTAGTATGACCTCGTTCATGCTAAAGAGTTTAGAACGGCTGGTGTAGCTTCGCATGCGCAGGGAGTCTCTGAAGACGCATCCACTCTCTCCATTTCAGCATGCCTATCAAAGCGGAAAATCCTGCGAGACGGCTCTGCAAAACCTTGTTGGAAGGATAGAGCGAGCCATCGACAGGAAAGAATACGCAATAGGCATCTTTGTGGACATAGAGGGTGCGTTTGACAATGCTACTTTCGACAGTATGTGCGGCTAAGCTAGGCGGCATGGCGTAGATCGGGCTCTAGTAAATTGGATACGTTCAATGCTGCCCCAGAAGGAGAAAGCTTGATGGACTTATTCTGCCTACACTAAAAGGAGTCACTATCCAGCTATCCAAGGAAATCAAATATCATCCTTGATAACAAACTTCTTTGGAAATCACATGTCGAACTGAAGACATCCAAAGCACTGTCAGTTTTCTGGCAATGTAAGGGTATTTTTGGTAAAACATGGGATCTTTCCCCTAGTAAGCTTTTATGGATCTATACAGCTATGGTAAGACCTATTATCACTTGTGCATCGGTGGTTAGGATGGGCAGACTCTCTCTGTAGGGGTCAAAAAAGCTCTATCAGGACTACAGCGTACTGTGGCCATATGTTGTACCGGAGCATTTCCGACTACTCCAGGCCCGGCACTTGATGCTCTGGTGAATCTCCCGCCTAGATTTCTATTCGATATTGGACGACGGCGAGGGCACTGACATCGATTCTGCAATCCTGTCTATGCCCCCGGACTCCATGTCATCAACCGTCATACTAGAAAAGCAGTACAATGTCTTGCTGCCAGAGGCTCGTTCATGGTTAGACCCCGAGAACGAGCCCAGCAAACACTGCTGCCGTATATTCACTGATGGCTCCAGGACTGAAGACGGTTCAGGCTCTGGTGAATCTTGTGGGAACTGTCGGTTCTTTGCCCTTGGTCTCCATGCGTCTGTGTTTCAGGCGGAGGTGTATCCGATACTTGAGGCAATGGACATTGTTGTGGAAAACAGGTGGAATGGCAAATCTATTTGTGTCTGCAGTGACAGCCAAGCAGCGCTCATGGACTTGGATAGTCCTACCGCCACTTCCACGATAGTCAGGTCCTGCAAATCCAGGCTAAATTATGTTGGGAAACATAATAGTCCGACGCTGACTTGGGTACCGGGACACGCTGGCATTGCGGGTAACGAGACCTCTGACTCTTTGGCCAGGATGGGCTCTGAGGCTGTTTTTATTGGCCCTGAGCCTGTTCTGCCACTCCCTTCTGCTGTAATCAAAGCCACTGCAAACAAGTGGGTTGTTTCGACCCACAAGCGAGCATGGCGGGATGAGAGAGGCTGCGGATGGACGAAAATTATGCTACCTGTTATCTCTAACCAATGGTCATGGTTCCTTCTATCTTAAGGTAGGAGGGACCGCAGGCTGTTGATTGCGTGATGACGGGGCACTTTCTATGAGCTAGGCACATGGAAAGGATTGACATATCATACAGTGCGCTGTGCCCAGCCTGTGGAGAGGAAGACGAGACGGCGGACGATTTCTTTTGCATCTGCCCTGCCTTTGCTCGAATCAAGTTTGGGATTTTTGGCACTGATGTGCTGAGGAGTGACCAACTTGGCTCCTTGGCACCACAGGATCTACTTCTATTTCTTCGGAGGTCGGGTAGATTTAAAGCAGATTAAAAGGGAACCTTAAGTGCAGTACAATGGCTATATACTCTGTCTGAGTGCTGCGCTCACTAGATTGTTCCGACAAAAAAAAAAAAAAAAAAAAACTACTACTTAAAAAAACTGGTATATTTCAATTATATAGAATTAGCCTGATTCCCTCGAAAATCGAAGTGTTTTTGCTAAAGGGGAAGTGCAGCAGTGTTCGACTTAAAAAGTGAAATCGGCAACACTGGATAGAATGAGCGTCTTGTAAAGTGTCAGCTTCGTCGATCGAGAGAGGGCTCTGGAAACCAATTGCTAACTGAGCCCATAGTAGCACCTATTAGGAATAGTGATTCTTCGCTTTATCTACAGGCTGACATCAGTATTGGTGTTAATGCCGGAGCCAAGGTATGCAAATTCCTCAGCACCCGCTGTATAGCAACTCGAACCTCCATGGTTAGGTAGTGAGACATAAATTCTGTCCTCGTCGATTTATTACAACAAACATAATTTAACTATCTGGCAGTAAATAAAAATATGTTACTTTCGTTATACAGTATTATATGACAACAGTGCAAACAGACATATCAACGAAATTTCTAAATGTAAAGTTTTGTTTTCATCTACTTCAGGTGTCCTCAACAGTCATCAGAGCGGGCCTGTGCCACAAGTGCTACAAATCTCAACGCAATTCAATAACAATATTTTTTTCGATTATTATGTACAAAAAGAAACAAAACAAAGGAATATAATATGAGTATGAAAAAAATACACGTAAATAGTTATTTATCCGATACATTGTCTTACCCTACGTCTCCACGGGCAATTTTTGATGGCATAACATCTGTCAAATTTGATTGCAAAGGTTGGCAATATTTTAATGGTGGGCATTGCGATGTTATGCCATCGTCATTTTGAAAATGTTCTCAAGCAATCTAGTTCGCTGTGCCCGCGCTTGAAAAATTTTTTGATTTATAGGATGAAGAGGAAAAAAGAAGGAAAGGTGAATCGTTTTTTACAAAGAATGCAAATGCATAGTATCCATATATTTTAGCGCTTAAATTAATTTAATAGAGCGGTAAAGCTGAAATGTTCGACGATGCTGCCACTGTGAGCGTCACGAAAAAATGACAAATGGCTGTCAAACAAACAAAATGACAACTGATTGCAACACAGCACACGTTGGCAATTTATGGCATAACATATTTCATAACATAAATTGCCAACTTGAAGCAATTTGCAGTCTCCATTGGCAATTTGCTTGAAATTGCCAATGGCATGCCATCAAAAATTGCCCGTGGAGACGTAGGGTTAGGTACACAATCAAACATGAAATAAACAAGTACGCCAAATATGGTGTAATAGTGATAAATGAATTGATGAGATAATTGAATTGTTAAAAACAGAGAGAGAGAATAGTTGGGCTCATGTTTACAATTACCATTATGCAAAAGATTATTGGGAGCGAAAAACAAGCCTGTGTATTATAAAATCCGCCACTGCAGTTATAGCAAAAGCTGTATTGTTGTCGGCTAGATCTAATTTTCCTTGCAAAATCGGCTCACATATGTATCCGCATTCGAAAATGGATACATGGACACTTATTACAAACGAACATTTATAAAACCTTATTCACCGAAAAAAAATCAAGAGAATTAATTAGAATAAAGCATTTAATACCAAATTTTTGAAAAATGTATGCAGTATGCAAAGTACAAATAACCAAGATGTAATTGTTATGTTATAATTGATATGAAGTAGGGTTTTCATTGAGAATGACAAGGGGAACATATTGATCTTTCTTTACTTTCTTTCCTTAAAGTGAGATTCGGCATTTAAATCATTTTATAGATAATTGGCATTTTACACTAAATTAAACGATCACACCTTGGAAAGCATCATAAACGTCAAATTTTGTAAATATTTGATAATTATTTTTGATCTTTTTCTTTTCAGTGTACCAAAGTTGGATTAAAAGAGGCAAGTAATTTTCATCTTTTTACATGGTCACTATAAGTATTGAATTGAAATGTTCTAGCAGCGAAATGGCAAAGAAAGTTACTATTAATCAGCTGTGAAACAAATCGACCATTTTAGATAAATATTGTATGGACATTTGAAAAGCCCTAGCCTCCTTTCACAGGAACGGCACCGGGTTGGTTTTGGATATCACGGCGATGGTAAATAAACCCAAACCGGCCCAAAAACACAACAACGGCGAGGAGTGTGTGCACATACCACGAGCTTCACACGATCAGGCAATCTATGATGGCTCAAAAACAAAAAACAACAAAAGATTCAAGTCAACTGTGGCGGAAACTTTCAAGCGTCCAACGATTGTTTTGTTGTTTATTTTAGCAATTCTTCTTGAATCTTTTTCGTTCTCTGGGGCGAAAAAGGCTGACGAGACCTTTTTTTAAATTTCCGAAGAAAAATTATTTTGTGGCACTTGGCGACTAATTTATAAAGAGCTGAAGAGTCGGACTGCGGCATCGCAATTTTAAATATTGTTTAGGGTTTCTGTGTTTGTGATGGATTTTTATTATGTTTACCATCGCCGTAATATCTAAACCCTCGCCGCTGCAGTTTCGTGCGAAACGAAGCCGCTACTGCATTGCTCTCTTGAGTGTATTGCAACCAAGAATGATAGAAACACGATTTACGACCCGCGTAGAAAATTGAATTGTTATGAGCATGTAGCCCAAATGACGCCACTCTAACTGTGTTCCTATTGACTAATAATATCCAGCAAAATAGTATTCTAAAGTACATTCTACTTCTAAAAATAAGTTTTTTCACTTTTTCAATTGCTTTAGTGTACTTTGCTTCCGTCAAATGTTTTTGCAGATATCCGCTAGTAAGCAAGTTTTTCTCCATTTAATTTCAAAAAAATTGCATCGCATGATTTCAGCGTTTCCATTAATGAATTTGATGGCTTACTTAGCCCACCTACACTTAGATGTTTCACCCATCAGAGGGTACACACCAGTGATGATTTTTTAGGTACAATTGTACCTTTTTAGGTACAATTTCACTTACAAAGGTACACAGGTACAATTGACCGATTTTAGGTACAATTGCGACATCACAATCTTTTTAATGTTCAAAGGCCGCAATGTGATATTGCCTTTAGGTAAAGCCTAAATTTTCATATAGCTGGCAACATTATCGATTAATCGTGCCGCGATCATGCACAAAGTGGTAACAACTCTTTCCACCACAGGGGGAACGGGTCCACCACTATCACCCTTCCATGCAAACAGAATTCATCCCTGCGGTGACAGTGGACGAAGTGCAGTTGACGCTTTGGAAAGTGTCCGACAACACGACTCCTGGGTTGGATGGTATTCCCAACGTTGCAATGAAGTCGGCCTTAAGGGCGGATTCCGACACATTTGCGAGAATATACACCGCATCCCTCAATGAAACCACATTTCCTGAGTTCTGGAAACCGCAAAGACTTGTGGTGCTATTGAAAGCTGGAAAGCAGCCTGACCAGCCATCCGCGTATCGCCCACTATGTGTGCTCGACTCCCTGGTTAAAATGTTGGACAGCATCATTGTTCAGCGACTGCACGAAATGCTCGAGGGACCTAGGGGACGCGCTGCAATTCGGCTTCCGGCTTCAGATGGCAATGAACATTGCACGAGATCCGACGAGCGGAGAAAGTTGAAGATGTGGCGACAAGAAATACTGCGTAGTGGTAACACTTGACGCCAAAAATGCGTTCAAGTCAGCGAACTGATATCGAATATTGCAGGCGCTGAGTGACTTCAATAAACAGTGCTACTTGCAGCGAATTATTGCGGACTACTTCTAAGGCAGAGTGCTACTCTACGACACTGACGACGGTGTAAAGCGACACAAGGTCTCCGGTGGTGTCCCTCAAGGCTCGGTGCTAGGACCAACATTGTGGAATGTCATGTACAATAGCGTTCTGAAGATGGATCTCCCAAGGGATACGACAATGGTTGGCTATGGGGTTGACATCGCACTGGTGGTAGTGGCGAAAGATATTCCCACTCTAGAGACGCGGTAAAAAACGGAGACAGTCCTCCTGACCACACGAAAAAAATTGGAGACTTTCTCGTTCAGGGTTGGATACCACGAGATAGTGTCACGGCCATATCTGCGATATCTGGGCGTATTTATTGATGCCCGGATGTCTTTCAGCGGTCAGCGAAAAGGCCGTAACGGTCAACAGTGCGCTTTCACGCTTCATGCCAAACATCGGAGGACCACGCTTCTGCAGAAGGAAATTCCTGGCAAGAGTCAAGAGCTCTATACTGCTGTATGCTGCGCCAGTATAGGCAGACGCAACGCAGAAGGCGTCATATTTTGCTGACATCCGGGCAACATATCGCTACAGTGATTTGAGAGTGGCTAGTGCATTCCACATTATTTCGGATAATGTTATCAGAGTGATTGCTGCTATGCCAAAAGTGGACATCCTGGACTCTGAATGCCAGCGCACGTTTACTGCAGACGCACATGCATCAAAGGTCGATGAACGTCATGGCAGTATCCTGATCTATCAGCGACGCTGGGAGAGATCGGACAAGGGATCGACTAGATAAGTCGCAAACATGGAGAGGTGGACTTCGACACTACCCAGTTGCTCAGCGGGCATGGCTGCTTCAAGCAATATTTGCACCGCTTCGTTGAATCGAAACCAAAAATGCTCGGCCTGTCCTAATACACTGCCCCCGTTTTTGCCACCTACGAGCTGAGATGACGGAAGCCTTCGACGAGGTTCTAACCGTGAAAAATACTGTGGCCCACATTTGCGAGACACCATCCAAATGGTAAGGCTTTGAAGACGCAGCAGCGAAAATTATGATTGACCTTCGCCGCATTGAGCGAGGGAGAAACGCTGACCGCGCGAGGTTGCGCGATGTGATCGTAAACAGCAGCGCATCCGCTGCAACGAGGACGGATGGTTGACCAAGACCAACGACTGACGGTTGAGCAATGATGCTCTGACGGCGACCCGACGAAATACTTGACGGTGGTCTCCGGGAGGATCCACCCGTACGTATGAGGAGATAATTAGTGGGTTTGAGTCTCACACTGAGTCCGGTTTTTGACGCTTTTACTCTTGCACTTCATGTCAACGTAAAAGCTCGATAACGGCAATAAAAAATATTTGCATTGAGTTGCATATACACTGTACAAATTTGAACGCGCTAACATTAATAATATAATACTGCTAGAGAATGGCAAAAGTCAACAAATTATGTGAAATGCTATCGTTAAATTAACTTCAAATATATTTAATTAATTTATATTAATTATATATTATATATATTTTTTATTAAATATGTATACACACTTTTGTGACCATCGCTAACATGCTTTCCTATTGTAAACAGATTAAAAATTAGCTTGTCGCAATTGATGTATAGGTGAAGTGGAGTCGGACCTTCAGGGTAACGGGCGAGGTACGCTCAATCTGTGTAAAGTATATGAGAATGCCTCCTATTGGTCGAAGCTACCGGAGCGTACTTTTATTCGGCGAGGACATCATTGAGCAAAAGCATTACAAAACTAACATCAACAATGGTATTGGAATCGCACAAAACTAACACAACTTCATGCGCACATCTCTTATTTTCTTCTCTTCTTCTTCTTTTTTCTTTGTTTTCTTCTCTAATCTGCTTCTGCTCTTCTTCTTTCCTTTTTTCACGTGTCACAATGTTCATACACGCTATTCTCTGAAACCGCCCAATCGATTTTATTGAAATTTTGTGTATGTGTATGGTTGGTTCCAGCTTAAAAGATAGGATACTTTTTATTAAAATCGGTGTATAAACACAGGTGAAATTAAAGTTTTAAAATGTTTCATAGCAACAACAATATAAAAATTACAAAAAGTTGTTCGTTTCAAGTCCGGGTATGAACATGTGTATGCGTTCGCTCCTACATGCTCATACCCGAACCAAATACTGTAAATAGATATACGGTATTTGACCCGAACGACTCGAAACCAAAAACTTTGTTGTAATTTTTATGTCGTTGCTGCTATAAACACTTTAAAAGCGAACTCATACACATCTTCATACCCGAACTCGAAACGAATATGCGGTTTCACACGAAGCAATGAATATTTGAAGATTAATCGAATGTACATCTGATATGTATGTATGTACATATATGATGATAGCTTAATACGTATTCATATTGTATCATGGTGTTTCTAATTCTGCAAGCGCATGTTCGTTTGAATGTACGGACAGACAATAACAAGCAAATCGCGTGCCGAAAAACGAAAAAATACGAACCAAATGTGCACACGAGCCAATGTGGCCAAACAACTCACATGTGCTCACAACCATCAATGCTGCCAACCCTACCAAATGGCTCGACCTTTAGTAGCCAATATGAAAAAGAGGGATGCCCAGCACGATTTTTTACGTTCGTTTATTGTCTAGTCGCATTCCTTTTGTTTGCTGCGCACGTCGCACATGTCGAATCGTACCAAATGACCGTTTTATACACGTTCGACTCACTTAGAAAGTCTTATCTGATATGATAGTCTCTTACGACTCACAACACCGTTTACGACAATGGATGTAGTTCATTCAGTTCCATTTTATGACTCATTATAGACATTTTCTACTCAAATAAATGACTAACTCATGCAGTGAGAAAGAAGAAGCAGTTGAGTCGTGGAGTTCTTATTTGCACATGGTTCTTATTTGCACCATTTTTGATCGCTTCATCTCGCTAATCTCATTTGTTTATAGTCTTTTTATTTCAATTTCATTTTAATTGGGCTTTATATTATTTTGCGTATTATTTGTATTTTTGTAAAATCCCGCGAAGAAGGTCAAACCTTAATAATGCACGCGAAATGCAAGACAAATAGAACGCAAGCACAAGTTGCGCAAATAAATGAAGAACACAGGATCAGCGCAGTAGAAAGACGTACGCAAGAATCTCCACCACATCGCAACGAACATTTACGAAAAAATATATTAAGAGCGAAAGCGGCGAGGCTAAACAATATAGAAACATTCAGAGCACAAGGACAACAACGCACCAGACATCAATTCTTCAGCTCATTCTAAAATTGCCATCAGTGCAATGGACAAAGAATGTCAACATGAATGAAGCACCCGACATCTATTGCGCATCAGCAAAAGTTGTACTGCCACCACTTACCTCTCCGCCGGAACCTTTACTATCACTTATTGCTGGCGCATCAGTCGATTCAAAATTCAATGGAAATTCAATTCTTGCTTCCAAATACGTAATTTGGAGCAACAAAAATAAACGATTACACAACCGACGGACCCAACTTTGAATCTACATTCAAAATACAAGGCCAGGTATACCATAAAATGGGTTCATTGATGCCGAGGACCGAAGTTTCTCCAAATCTATTTTATGGGCAGTGATGAAGAACGCGTGACAATCCGGTGCCAGTACAATTTCATCGAGCGGGCAGAAGAGCTCGCAATTGTGGAATTGTTGCAAAATTTCTTGAAGAATCGAAAACAACTTATTCTGTTGTTTAAAAGAGTGTCGCCACAATTGAGAAATGACAACTATCAAATCGTAATAAAGGCCGACAAAGTACCATCAGGAGAACACGCTTGTAGGTGCAACGCACCAACCATAGATGAAATTGCTGTTATTATGGTTGGTAATCCAGTTGACAGCCGACCCATCAAAATCACACGTCGAGTAGCACTGCAATTACGATTTCAAAAATACTACACCGTTCGTACGACGCACTCCAATATCTGCTCATATAATCTGGGAAAGACAGGATGGATATCACATCAATATCAAACAGCGAAATCCAGTTAGAGGTGCAATCTTCAATTTAACATTTCTTTTTTTTATTAAACGAGTATAATTAATTTTTTCAGGTGTCGAAACAAACAAAAAGTCAGTTCGATGAACTACTACGCATACCGATTGATGATTAGACGTAATCTGGAAAACCATATCCAGCCAGATGTGCTATCAATATATTGTGGACATGTACGCTAAGATCGAAATCGAACGTTTGCGATATATTCGATTCAACCAGGCTAAATTGCGATCGGAGGAATACATCCACTTACGAGATGCTATTATGTGAAAAGTCGATGGAAATGTCAATACAAACAACATCGGTAGTGCATTTATTCTACCTTGAAGCTACATCGGAAGTCCCGGACACATACAACATGCGATGCCATAAGTACGCCATTATGGTCATGCAGATTTGTTCATTTCATTTACATGCAATCCGAAATGGAGGGAAATAAAAACTTTGCTATTAACAGGCCACCAACCAATGCATCGCCATAATATCACTGCACGTGTGTTCAAGCAAAAATTAAAATCATTGATGGATTTGATCGTAAAGCATTCGATTTTCGGTAGCGCACGTTGCTGGATATATTCGGTTGAGCGGCAAAAGCGAGGTTTGCCTCATGCTCTTATTTTGATTTGGTTTAATGTTAAAATCCGCCCAGAAGAAGCTGATCAAATTATTTCGGCAGAAATACCAGATCCTTCACTAGACCAAGAATTGTTCGATATTGTTACCACAAACATGATCCATGATCCGTAGTGCTTTTAAGATGACATCGCCATGCATGGACAATGGAAAATGTACAAATGTTTTCCAAAACAATGCATTAATGACACTATTACGTTATTGACGGTTATCCATTGTATCGCCGCAGAAACGATGAGAATTGTGTTCTGCTATAGCAGCAGCAATTAAATTTGGTTCAGTAAAATTATTTAACACTGGATATTCTTATTTTTTATAAAAATAATTATTAGATTGCTTTATAAAAAAAGATGACCAATTAAAAAAAGATAAATAAAGTAGATTTCTCAGCGGCCTTTAACCCGGCTTCGGAAAATTGACAAACCACCGATATACCATTTGCGCTACTCATCCTTATAAGAATTTTGATAATTTTGCGACATTTTAAGGAGCCAAATTGTTTGCTGGGCGTTTTGAATTCATATGCCGCTGTTATAATCATTTTTAGCAGAAAAGTGTTAAATTTTAACAGCGGTTCCACAGTCGAGCCACGAATAGCATTTCCCCTGATTGCCAAAGAGAACGATGGAAACTATACGTAAATATTCTTTGCACAACGTTTGGGTTGAGGAAAGGAAGGTTTTGACATTTGTTTTTTGTCAAAAACAAACTCAATTGGTGGCGTTCATTTTTGACAACGATATAAACGAAAATTAGAGTCTGTTTATTTGGTTGTGACCCCAAAACTAAGAAATTGTACGACCGATTGACTTGGAATTTCACATAACACTGCGGCCACACGATCAATTTCTTGCCCATCAAATCACAATACACTCACACTTTTTACAAACACATACATATTTTTAGAAATTGACCGTCGACTTGATTATCAATTTATGTTTCAAGCGGAGAATAAAGTCGGCTTTCAATTATCTGCCATCTGTTTCGTGTGGGTACTGAGTTAAGTGAAAAATAACGGAAAAAGCAGTTTAAATTTTAAAAAATGTATCAACCAATGAAAAAGGAAGAAATGATTCCCTCTTGCTAGGTACTTCAACGTGATACATAATTTCAAGCGCGGAGTTAAAGCATCGTGAAACTTTTTTTAAATACATGAAATAAAATAAAAATATAGATAAAATAAAATATTTTATACATACATATGTGACGACGGCATTTTGAAAATAAATTGAATACCATCTTGCCCATCAAGTTGAATGCCACCTACGTCACAGACGCGACTTGAACAGGTTTTGACAAACAATACACGTGAGAACTTGATGGACAAGAAATTGATCGTGTGGCCGCAGTGTAAAGTATGTTTATATGTGGAAACTTTTTCTCTATAACAAACTCATTCCGAGATTTTGCCCAAAAAAAAAAGATTTTTTATTTTCAATTCCAATATCAAAATAAAGATATTTATAAAAACATTAAATTTAGAAAGAGGAATGGAGAGAAGTGTGACAGAGGAGAGAGATAGGTGGCGAAATACTAATAATATGAGTATCATATATCCGTATATAACAAAAAAACATTTCCAGAATTCAACAACAAAAAATCTCTTTCCTTGAGTGGCGTAGCAACGCGCGCAGGGTTATGCTATAATATATGTATAAAGAATAAACCGGAAACTGCTGATAAAAAGAATTACCATAAATATTGCAACATAATTTGTTAAACCAAAGAAGAGAGATTATCAACAATGGAAAGTGGAATTACAAAACAACAAACAGACAAAACTATCAGAAAAACGA